>CM051495.1:27380557-27486193 GCA_028031935.1 Paedocypris micromegethes | reverse complement strand
TTTTTTTTTTTTTTTGTTTTTTCCTACCGGGGTCGTTATAATAGACTCCACAAGCTCTGGAGGTTTAGCCATCCGTGAAATTATATAGAAAATGACAGTTGACAGAGGAAGCAGGGAATGGGAATTGCGCTGATTTAAAAAGGAAACCCCACCTTTGCCAGATTTCTAAAGGCTTGTAAAGAAAACAGCGTTCTTTCCCGAAGTTTATAAACTCTGGCTATTACAGGTCAACAGTGTGAGTTCCTCCCTAATCACGGCCTCCATTTTGGTTAAATATTTACAATAGTCGTGAACGGTCCAGAACTGGCTTGGGTTTTCCAGACGGGACTCGCGGCACGTCCGACATCCATCCGAGTTGCTGAGTGGAGAACAACTAGAGAAGGGATAGACCGTTTCCACGCGGTCGGAAACCGCAGCGCTCCGTACACTTGTTGCATGGGATGTTTGAAGCTTAAAATAACACGCTGCAGACGACATGGCTTCCAGATGTTGGGCTGGAGAAGGGTGATTTGTTGCACTTGCTGTGATGTTTGGAGCGATGGCGGGTAGCTGCAGGCCCCGCCCCTCAGCCGGATGCGGGAGACAGGATGGCTGCGTCTCAGCACTGCAGGCCACGCAGTCGTTCCTGCGCGTTCTTTTGATAATCTGATTTGATTGGTGCTGCATGTTTGAATGTTAATCATTCAGATAATATAATCTTCTATATAATCATATCTAACAATTTAATTAGTGATAAAGTATTTAGACAACTGATACTCGAGTAAGACAACACACAAAAGCATTGCAGTCATATGTATAGCAATTACCGTATTATTTGCACATTAAGATGCACTTTAAATCCTAAGAAATCCCTTAAATCCAAAGAAATCCTTCAAAAACTGTGCGTCTTATAATCAAAAATAAATAAATCATTTTGCACTCCCTGTGAAAAAAAACCATCAGAAAATAGACTATTAATAGTGTGCTTTATAATTACATGTGCCTTACAGTGCAAAAAAATACAGTATTTAGAGAGTGTTTACTCTGACTTCAATATGTTTCTAGTCTAATTGTTTTTTACATTAGTTTTTTTATTTTTGCCACAAGTTTTTTTGAGGTTTAGTTAAAGCGGGGTCACGTGGTACTGCTCAGCCAATCACAGCTCTGGTGCTTTTTGTCAAACAAGTTCATTTTTAGAGGATTTTATTTCAGAGGATGAATCAGAATTGTTTGTTTTTTTTAATTAATGCAAATGCTAAAATGTTTTTTTGCTGACCTAATTTACTCAAATACTTGGGATAATTTATATCTAAATAAATACTCTTACTACAGCATTAAATATTTACCTAATATTTTCATAGTGATACTATGACTGTAAACAGTTCTTATCAAAGTCAATTTTGGTCAAATAGACTTGAAAATAATACATGCGACTTCAACACAACATGCTTTATTTACCTGATATTTTTTTGCTTTTGTGTAACTAATGCCGTTAAAAACTAAGCCCGCTTTGTCCCAGACGCTTCCACACAGGATCCATCTCACCTGTCTTACTGTACGTACTGTACGATCAGCGCCGTCACACGCTTCAGCCCTAATTACCGCCGAGGCTGGAGACGAGTGCGGCGCCGTTGCATATTAATGTCGGCTTCATGTTTGCCCCGCAGCTAGAGATGGAGATCCGCGGGCCATGGGACGCGTGAAGACGCTTTGATCTGAAACCAACAGAACCGGGAGAGTTTTCTCGCTCGGGCACAAAACGATAACAGAGAGCCCAACATTTGGCCTACGAGAGCAGCGAATCACGTCTTCCGTGCGCCAGTGTAATTACCGTAAAGGCTGCTGGTCATATTTATTCTTTTGTACAGTCTGCGCTCGCTCATCGCTGTGTCTCTGTAATGAGAAATGTGCCCGATCTCATCTGTGTGGCCAGCGCTTTGCCCAGACTCGGACCCGGGGCTGGTGTTTCCCCTTGTTTACCACTGACAGCGTTATTATTCTAGCGAGGGCTCTGTTTCTTATCTATTGTGTTGGGCCCGCTCTGCTTTTCTTCCCCTTATTGACACTTTGGTTAGGGAGTGGCATTAATTTAGCGTGGGTTTAAAGCGCGCCTTGTGCTGTCTTTTTTCACGCCTGAAGTTGATTAATGGCGGACCCTGGCGCGGGGTGGTCCTCCAGAGACTCCGCCTCACAGGTTGTGCATGTTAAGGAGTGAGGAAAAGGAGCGCCACCGGGAATCTGACAGGCTGCTCACGCCTCTAACGCCGCAGTCCGTTTTGCGCCCGCGGTGTCACATGATGTAAATCTTTTTTTATTTATCAAGTCAATGTGGGGAAAATCTGCGGAACGCGGGCGTGTGAAGAGTGCCTGTGAATGTTACCCGGAATCACCAGTTTATTCTTTTTTTTGTGTGTGTGTGTGTGTCTGTTCTTTTTTTATGTTTTCATATATGTGCATGAATATGTTGAGACTTTCACCAACATGAATATGATTCTATATCTATATTTACCTAACATTTACGGGTATTTTTGCCTATAACCGTATCTATATTTTCTCATTTTATAACTATTAATTAATTAATACAGTAGTGTTTACATTATGCTATATAAAACAAGACACATTTATTTCATTTTTTTTTTAAATATTTAATACTTTTTTTTCTTAACCGTATGCATTTCTTTTCTTTTTTTCTAATTCCACGAATAATGAATTTGAGTATAAACTGTAGTATTCACGTAAATTATATTACACATGACAGTCAGATTAAATGATAATTATAGGCAAACAACTGTATATATATATGACAAATTAATTGTATATAACACACACTCAATATATATATATATATAAACTCTTAATTTAGGCAACGGATACTGAGAGATGGAAATTTTGAAAATTGGGGTTTTTAAGTGCCAAACCAGTAAGATTCTCATGTTTTTGCTCCACGCAGGCATCATATCAGCGTAAAAGAGGAGCCGCTGGACCCGGACGAGCACGACGGCCCCCTGTCCCTGGTCACGACAGCCAATCACAGTCCAGACTTTGACCACAACAGAGACTACGAGGACGAGCAAGGGACCGAGGACATGCTGTAAGCCTGGTTTCTCCTTGGTCCTCTGCCCACGACTGACGTCACCCGCAGAAACCTCTCCAGATACGGCCGAGCCCAAGCCTGGATCCACAGTCCACTCGTTGACAGCTATTCAAATGTCCCAATTTACTCATAGTGCCATTACGTGCGAATAACAAGATGAGAACATTTGGAAGTATTTTTGATTTATTTGTACTTTTGGGTTCAGGAATCTAGAGATGATTTCTACTCATCTGTTTGGTACTGCTTCTACTTCCTGTGGCACAGAGTGGACACAAAGCAGCAGAAAGAGACTCGTTGCCCTCTGAGTCCAAGAAAACTGATCGGGAAGCTTCTGCGTCACACACACACATTATTGTGTCATGAGCATGCCACTCACACACACACACACACACACACACACACGTGTGACTCTAAATCAAGGGTTTTGCCTTCAGATCTTTTTAAGAGACAGTTCACTAAACTATGGCAGTCAGTGTCCCATCTTTCTTTTATCTCTTTTGTGAATTGTTCCGTCTCTCACAGAAATCTCTAGTCGCTCTTCCCAATGTAATCCCAAGTCAGACCATTCACGGAACTGGTTGATCCGGTTCACGAATCCACTTGAATTCTTCGACCAATCGGCTTTAGGATCCATTCCAGAGTTGCTTTTGATGGGAGTCATTTTTAGCTAAATTCATCTACCCGTGTATTGTCATTAAAGTGTCATGGGGGTTAAACACAAGCATCTTCCACCAGACCGAGGGTCTTCGTTATCTCTGTTCAAGTCTGACTATCAGATCTGTTACAATTTGAGTTGTAGGTAGTAGAAGGAGAACGTCAGTACAGGAGGAACAGGAACCACTTTTAGCTCTTTTCCCTCCTGGTTTGTCCAGTTCTTGCATTCTTCACAAGTCCAATCAAATATTTTTTATTGTCTTCAAACACAAAGAGTTGCTGGTTTGAACGATTTGAGGAAATGGTCTCATTTTGCCTCACCGACTCCTTCCTCCGGACGATGTCTGAGCGCCACTTCACTTGAATGAATGAGAGAAATTCACCTTTATTGTTGTGAAAGCCCCTTTACGTGGAGATGCATGTTCTCCTCAAGCCGTAGATCCAGACCCGATTCATGAAGCTCCATAGATTCCTACAGAATTGTGTTTTTTTTCCCGACTTTCTGACTCGTTGCTGCTTCCCCTTTATTTCCGGGTTTGACTCTTGGCCAAAGCTTCAGTTGTGAGACTCATTCGACAAGAGATAGAAGATGAAAGGGAATCCAAACCAAGACCACTGAGCATTATTACTCACTAGAACACCACACAGAACCAGTTGCTCGACACCAGGAAGCAGGTCCCAATCGGAAGCTGTGATTGGTAGTTTAGTGACCTGCAAAGTTCCTGCACAAGGACGATTTAGAATTAGGCTTGTGTTGTTTTACCCGCCACAACCACTTCCTGTGTTCTTATTTATTGCCGTCATTCGTGTGTTTTTAAGTTGACGTCTTTTATCCGTGACTACCAAAGATGCAAGCCAACTGGTTGATAGAGTCTACGTACCATGCAATATCTAGTCAAACGGCCAAGCGCGTCGGCCTTATTTACGGAGAAGGGAAAAGCCAAAGTGTTGTTTGATGGGCAGCTTTACGTCTGCCCGTGACCAAAATAGGAATAGAAGGGCAAGAGCGAGACCGACACGCGACCAAATCAAAGCAATGGCGTCTTTCAGGCCAATAAAAAGGGAAAGGAGGAGTGTTCTGTCGGGAAGCCATGGCGGTTTGGAAGCAGGAAGTGAACGAGAGTCACCGCTGTCACGTTTAAAACAAGGACGTCGGGACATTTGCATAACACAATGTGAACGGAACTTCAAACTGGACCACACAGTGCGTTTTGTTTCCAGACTTTGTTTGCCATTTTTTATTCTTTTGAAAGGATTGTTCGCCAGTTACTTTGTAAATCCCAGACGAGATTCCCAGTGTCGTTTGTTAATCTTGGCGATGCTCTATGATTGTGTTTTAGTGTCTGTCAACTTATTACTTTTTATATTAAAAACACTCCTGTCAACCAACAAGCTGGGTACACGCTACTTTAATGCCAATTCACCACTTCCTGTAAGCGCTTCTCCGCGGCTTTCCTGGAGAAACCGCGGCTCTCTGAGGTAAATGCGCCATCCAGGTGATGGGAACGCACAGTGGGAATGGCGGGAGCTCTTTCGAGGCCTGATTGTTATTTTCCAGCTGGGAGATGAGAACATTTACCGCATGCGAAGCCCCGACGCTAATGAAGAAGTAGCGCATGAGAAAGCGTCTCGGTTCAAGCCAGCAGAGAGAAAGAGTTCTTGGCCGTTTTAAATTGTCGCAAACTTTTACCAGAAGGGAGCTTAATACGTTCCTGTCAGATTTGTTCATCATAAGGTTGCTTTTTGTCTTTTTTTTTTAACCGATCCAAACCTCAGGCCTGACGAAACCCGGCTCCCATTGCTCCGCTGAAGCTGTGTGTCCGTTTATTTCTTTTTTTCTCACTTCTCAGATGCGGTAAAGTGTTTCCTGTCTGATGTTGACACAGGTTGTAAATACACTAAAGTATAGCTTGTTGTGTCCTCTCATTTTCTATTCTAAATCTTTTCAGAGAAAAGTAAAGTACTGCTTGTATCACCATGTTTGCTTTATCAGAACTGCATTGGATTTGCTATTAAAAACGCTGAGAACACTGAGCAAAGCGTGGCTGTTGTGTGTGTGTGTGTGTGTGTGTGTGTGTGTGTGTGTGTGTGTGTGTGTGTGTGTGTGTGTGTGTGTGTGTGTGTTCCAAGAGCAACGTGTGCCGCAGAGTTAATTCTTCATAATCCGCACTTTTTCTTGGGAACAAACAGACACCTCGAGTGAGAGCGGAGGAACGGATCCGCGGATAATCCGCTTGCAGAAACTGTAAAATAGAAAACAGATTTGTCTGTTGTCATTGACCTTAACGTTATTTCTTTAGTGCTGGTGCATGTTTTTTAAAGCACGTACTATTTTCGATTTAGATTTAGTTCTTCTCAAAAGCTAAAGGCTGAAGGCTGACCCTTTCAGCTACAAGTCAGTTGACTAGACTAAAAAATATATTTTCTTTTTTTTTTAAATAATAAATTTGGTTCTTTTTTCTAAAATGTGTTGAATTATGTGTTTTATTGTGCATTTTATTTTATATATTTGTATTGATAAAGTTTGTTCTTTTGGTAGTGTAAACTTAATATTTTAAGGTTTTTTTAAGACTTCACATTTGTAGTTGTTTTGCCTTTTGACAAATATCACCAAGTAAAAATGTAGCTTTTTGTCAATCTGAAAGTATAACGTCATTTTAACACAATGTCATTAGGTGTTTATTTAATAGTGTTGTATTACTTATAGATGCGTAATTGCATTTTTTTGTTTTGTTTTTTGCAACAATTAGACAAGAGTGTCACAGACAAAGTTAGCGTTTTCTATTCATTTCAAATATTGTTTTAAATAATGTTTTCAATAAATTATTAAGTTTGCTTTTTTTGAAAAGCTTATTTGAATCTTTTAAAACATATATTTAGATGTATATCATAATATTTTTTTTTTTGTTTGTTTTTAGCCTAAACCGAAGAACTCACAATTAAAATAGTCTGTTTCTCTTTTTCATCTCACACTTCATGACAACATTCATTCATTGCTCATGACTTCATTCATCGTTCACCTCACCACCGTCCAGCGTTTTCCTTTACTTGCCTTCACACAGCCGAGCGTGCGTCTGAAACCGGTGAAGATGTAATAAAAGAGTTTTGTTTTCAATTATTCAGGCGTGAAGCGCATACCATCACATCTGACATGACATCACCGAGCTGGAAAAAGACTCAAAACCCAGCAGAAGTGAGATCTACAATCTAGGAGTTTATCAGAACCAGAACCGCTGCTTGAACACTAAATTACCTTGTAATTAAAAAGAGACCGTTAAACTGTCCTTTACTAACATCAGTTTAGGCAACCGCATTTGACCGGCCATAAATTGTTCCTGCATTAAAATTCCAGAAATTTTAGAGATATGGATTTCCTGATGGAATCGGATGCTGATGATGAAGCCTCAGCGTTTTACGAGGGGTCGCGCTCGCCACTAAACAGCCGACAGAGATCAGGCCTGCGCCGCTTTAATCTTGTGAAACAAGCAATTACAAATAGATGCATTGATTTGTTAAAAAGCTTTGGGTGACATAAATTGCTTCCTGCTTAGTGTATTGCTCTGATACATAAATGTCACTGGACGTATTAATTAAAGATCCCAAAAGACAAGATTTAAAGGAAACAATATAAAATTACAAGCCGAGTTTTACTGGTAGTATTTTATCTGATTTGGAGCTTCTACGTACATTTTATTGCTGTTGTTGCTGAAACTATTGCATGTCTTTTTTTACTCTGTTTTAGTTTTTTTCCATCGCCTTTTGCACACTTCCAATGATCTGCATTGGAACTACAAGGACATTTTACTTAGAACTACAAGAAATCAGTCTTAGAACCACCTAAGTTTTTCACTGTGATGATGTGACAATAAAAGTGATTTGATTTGAACTGTAGGACATCTACAATCAACATTGCCACTAGAAGGACTCTAAATTAAAACTTTTAGAAATCTACGGAACTGACGCATAGCGGCTTTTAGTTGGTCTTGGACTGAAAGAAGCGCTATACAAATAAACTTGAACGGGAACTACGTATAAGAATAGCTAATCCAAAAACTATTAATCCAGACTATCCAAATTAGAACAACAATATTGGAAACCCATTCTCTAATCATGGAAATCGACATGAGTACTACAACAAAAACGCTAGGTGTTAAAAATTGGAAGATACCGATATTAAAACTACAGGAAATCCATATTAGAACCACAGGACATCTGCATTAGAACTTGAAATCAACAGTGGCACTACAGGAAATACACATTATAGTAGCATTTTTTTTAAACATAGTTTTTTCCAATTATAAATTAATTCAATAGGTTGTGGGAAAAATACAAAAATATTCCTGTAAATATTGCATTGTTACAATTTTTTATTTATTTTATTAAATTTTTTTCTTTTTCTTTTTTTCCGAAATATTGTTAAAAATTGTCAGTAGTGTTTCACAGTTTCTGACTATGAGTTTCAGCCAAAGAAAAACATATTATTTTATCCCCATATTATTTCGATTTGCCCCCATCCACAGTAATGGCCTGATTCTAAAAGGCAAAGAAATCCCTCTTCATTGAGTCATTCAAACCCTTCTTCTCATGTTACAAGAGAAGGGCATCTTCCTTATTACCGATCCCACGTTCTGCGCAGGCTTTTGAAAATGAAATGGACAGATTAGTGCATTATCTTATTTACATATATTGAATCCAGTAACAAGACTCCCTCATTTCATTCTAATTAAAGAGCGGCGATGCAACGGCAATCCACAATAGAGCTTCGCTTTAATAGTCGGAGCTGGCAAATTCCCAACCCGCGATAGCAATTAGCAAGGCTGCTTGTGTTTGCTATTCACAGCTACGTGTTTATAAAAAAAAAAATACAAAAAAAAAGTTTATTAAGTGTCTCAGGCACGGGTGCGTAATAAACCTGCTGCAATTAGATGCTAATTATTTCTCGCTTTCTGATATTATAAAGCAGCATTTAGCGCCTGAGCTAAATTGAGGCGCTATGCTGCTTGGTTTAGCCTGTAATTAAAACATGTCACGTTAATTAGATGATGACCACTTCATTTCAGGGTCTCTTGTGTTCAGAGCTTGTTTTTATTAGCATCAAGCTGCTTGTGCAGGACTTCACAAGCGTTGCCAGATGTTCTCAACGTGTTACGCTGTGGCGAATCGTCAATTTCAATCACACGCGATTCGTAATTCATGTCAATCAGTTAGTATATCTGTTAGCCAAACCAAAATACACTGAAAAAAATTGCTATGCTTGTGTGTAGTTGTAATTGAAAGCACATTTATGAAGCTTGGTGTTTATTTTGTGTGTCCTGGAAGAATAATATTCCATCCTCGTGATGTGAAATGTACAGAGCAAGTGTATTCGAGCAGGATTGTTCTGCTGAAATGAGCCTTTGTTTGTATGATTTCTACATATTTTTCATATTCAAGGGGGATGTTTTGAATAATTTAGAGGATGCAAAACAACATGAATAATTACCAGTGCATTAATGGATTTGACCAAGTTTATTTTTCATTTACATAGCATAAGGGCAAATCCCATTTGCAAATTTGGTAATTTAAGGTCAATAAATATTTAACTATTTAAGACTGAATGACTGTGGAAACAAAGAACGTGGAGAATCTGCCAAATCACTGTCTTTAATACCAAATTTCTTGCAGATTAATCAAACGCATTCATGCTCTAAGCAGGGATCTAAGATCGTTTTTTACAGTATACTATGAGACAATAAATCCAGAAACTAATTTTCTACGTTAATTTGATATTAGTAGATTATTGTTGGGTTTTTTTATGGAAAGTAAAGTAGAAAAGCAACTCAGTATTTGTTAGTCTAAAAACAAGTTTGCATTAAAATCTGTTAAAATTCCAAAAAAGATCTAAGATCAATTTTTAAAGTATTAACTACAGAACAATACATCCAGAAAATAACTTTCCACAGCAATTTGATATTAGTAGATTATTATTATGTTTTTTATGGAAATAAAGTAAAAAAGCAACTTAGTAATTGTAAGTCTAAAAACTAGTTTGCATTAAAATCATCAAAATAAAATTGATTGTTATATTGTTAAATGATGTGATGCATTAGGTTCAATATTTATTTAAAACTGTAAAAGTAATACATCGAAAAAACATTATCTGAAAAAAATGCAACACTTCTTTCCACTAACATTCCACTAACTTCTAACTGAGCCACTTTAGATGATTGGCATATAAATAATTCCATAATCAGTGTAACGTACGCAAGATGCCAAACTTCCATCGGGCTATGAAGGAAACCAGCAAGACCACGTCTCCCAATGGTCTTGTTAATATTTGGCACATTAATGTGTGAGATTAGTGCCTTCACTTCGGTACACACTTTAACAGATCCGTATTAAAGCGGCTTCTGATGGGACTCAGTCTGTGCATCTCTCATTTCAGTCCAGATTTAATGCCCGTCTTCCAGGGAGGGGATGGAAAATAACTGTCATTAAAATATGTCATGGCGGCTGTTTACCTGCAGTGAACCTTGATTGAAGCAGGTCTGACTTTACACTGATGCCCCTCTAATCTTTATGACTGGCATGTTAATTTCCCCGATGCTGCCATTCAAAAACACAAACATGAAATGTTGGTTTTGGGTCCGGGGGACCAGCTAGAGTGAATTTCAAGTACTTATTCAAATATTTCATTAAAATGTAAATTCTACATTGCTTCGACGCCTAGCTGTGCACAAGGCATGACTTAAGAAGTTATGAAGTTATAACACCGTTCTCGTATTCCCCGCTTCTTCAGCTGCAATTAACTTGGACTGTAAATGTCCTTACCTTGTTTTATCTCCTCTAACTATGTGCCAAGAAATGCATCAGACGCTCCAGGACGGATGCGGGAGTGTATTGACCAGTGTTGAGGAGAGAAGAAGACAGGAGCCAATTAAACATCAAGCATCTTGCAGACTGGTGGCTAATCAATTGTCTTATCGGCGCAAAGTGCAAATGCAATGATAAAAATTGAAGCCACGCAAGGGTAAAGCCAGACGTGGAATAGCAAATGAGAAAATGTCCCAAAATGCAAATGCTTGCAGAGGATGCGAGGAGAATGAAGATTTTTAGCTTTTATGCACATTTGTCTGTTAATATTTCAGGATTTCAACAGATGAATCATATATTTGCTAAGTAAAGATTCAGTTATTAGTATATTAATAAATAAAATATTCATCTATGTTAATATACGTTTTTTGAATGTAAAACAGTAACATACTAATGTATCGAGACAAGTGAGCCAGACACATAAAGAGTGAAACTTTGTTTTGCGTTTGACACTTAAATACTGGATACCGTTGCTCTCCCAGTGTTTCAGAAGCAATATCTCCAGAAGCAAAGTATTTTTTTTCTTTGCAAAAAGTTTTTCCTTAACTTAAAGATGCAATAAAATCTTTCTTGAGTTATCCAGATTTGACAGCGTTCTATAGATTGAACCTTTCTATGATGCAATCTATTTCCTGAGTGATTGAGTGACAAAGAAGCAAAGCATTTGCTTTCTTGAGTGCTTTAGAAGAGACGTTCTCCGTATCTTTAATGATCCAGAAGCAATACCATCCCTTTCTTGAGTGATCAAGACGCAACACCATCTCTTTTTGGAATAATGCAAAAGTCATGCCGTCAATTTCCTGGGATCTTTGGATCAGGATTTGACACCTCTTTCTTTTTCTTGAGTGATCCAGAGTTGACACTGTCCGGTCTTGGAGTGATCCAGAAGTGTAGTCATTTCTTTCAATAGTGATCCAGACGTTATGCTGTCACTTTCTTAAGTGATGCATCTCTTTCTTGAGTGATAGAGACGTCATCCTTATCTTTAATGATCCAAATGCAATGCCATCCCTTTCTTGAATGACCCAAAAGCGATGCTGTCATTTTCTTGGGATCTTGGTCCTGAATTTTCCACTGATCCGTTCTTAAGTGGTTCAGAGGAGCAATTATCTTTTTCTTGAGTGGTCCTGAAGCGAAGTTGTCCTTTTGTTAAGAGATCCAGGCTTGGCATCTTCTATTTCTTGAGTGATCCGGAGTTGACACTGTCCAGTTTCGGAATGATCCTGAAGTGGTGCCATTATTTTCTATAGTGATCCAAAATCCGTTTCCTGATCCAGAGGATTCAGAACATAATGCTGTCACTTTTGTGAATGATCCCAACGTAAAGTTGTCTCTCCATTAAGATATCCAGTATTGACACGATTCCTTTCTTGAGGTTATCCTGAATTGTTTAGAAGAATGGCTACCTGGATTCCGGTTCATCTAGTAGGCTACTTTGCATCTTCTGTAGGTTCATCTAGTAGGCTCGTCTAGTAGGCTACTTGGCATCATCAGTAGGCTCATTTAGTAGGCTACTTGGCATCGTCTGTAGGTTCATCTAGTAAGCTACGTGGCATTGTCTGTAGGTTTATCTAGTAGGCTCATCTAGTAGGTTGCTTGGCATCTTCTGTAGGTTCATCTAGTTGACTACTTGGCATCTGCTTGTCCTACTAGAAGAACTGGAATCCAGGTTGCCATTATTCTAAACAACTCAAAGGCAAAGCCATTCCTTTTCTGAACGATCAAAAAGAGTAGATCACACTGAAAAGTTTCTTTTAGCATGGATGAAGTTTATTGAGAATGATACGTGTTCAGGTTAATGCACAAACAAATTGTGATTTTCTAATTGTGAGGGTAAACAATTCAGAAGCTTTGTGGACAACTTTACGTGATTGACCTGTGGTCCAGCTCTACCTAATCCTGGAAATCTCTGCTGTTAAACATATTATTTTTTATCTCTGAAGGGATGGGGAAACTGAAAATGGCACAGATTTAATCAGACACAATGCAAGATCTTTTTTTTTTCCTACCAGGAGCCAACGCTTAAAATTGCCAGTGCGAGATACCTGGCAATCCGTCTCTTTCCCACTTTATTTCAATGGCACAGACAGCACCGGCCTCCTGTTTCTTTATCTACTTCCCGGTTTTTTCTTTCATTTTTAACAATCGGGAGCAAGATGAAATGGTTGCAGGTGGTGATGAAAATAAAAGCCATCCATCATTATTTATTAGGCATGAAAAAGATACACAATAATGTAATTTAATCTCTCAGCAGACAATTATTTCCACATATTGATAATGCAATGCGAAAAGTGCTGTGAATCCTAATATGATGTTTGCTTTTATTGGTGTATGATACAAGCAGAACAAATAATGTAATTGTATCGGGAAGTGAATGTAATTATTTGCACATGCTAGCGTTATAATAGCAATCTGCCCCAGACAACGGTATCATATTATTTTGCTGTGCTTAACTAGTTACAATTTGCATTTACTTATTATGTCTCAGTGGCAATAAAGCCGCCCCCTCTCGTGCTAGAAGATTCTACTATTATTTCATCCCGCATCTTCAACTTCTGATTGTTTGCAACTTGCTGAGGCTTGAGATCATACAATTCTGGGTTTACATGTGGAGGACAGTTCAAAAGGGTTTGATGGTACTGTGGGCTTTTCTGGTACAGAAAACATCTAAGAATTAAACCGCTTTTGGTTGTTAAAATGGTCATCTCTCTATCTATTGATAATTATCCGTATCAAAATTTAGTTCTGCATCTAACCATCCAGTGAAGTGAACACACAAACCCAGAGCAGTGGGCAGTCTTTGAACCTTCAAGGCTTGGGTGACAGATCCAACTCCCTACCTCTAATCTTAATTTCAATCCTCACTTTAACATCATCATGCTCCTTGATAAAGATCCAGGAGCTCTTGAGAACATCTCAAATAATCCGTAGTGATGAATCCAGATTTCTACCAATCCGCAATCCTTAAACCGATTTCCACCATGATTCGTAATGATTAGCCATTAAACATACATTAAAAAGCATCTTGATGCACCGACTGTCAGGCCACATCAGGCACGCGTCCCGTCCGCCTGTGTCTTTAATAAAATGGCGTTCATGCCATATTGAACTAATGACCAGGATAGTCAATGCAAAATTAGATCAAGCATCCGCACATGTGTCTCTCTGACATTATGAAAATGTTTTATTGATGACTCATTACAGGCCGTCCGGCGTGAGGTGAGGGTTTTCTTCCCCTCTCCTCAATCCATCCTAATAGAAGATGCAGAGCCTAATAATGATAATGCCTCCTGAATAATTAATCCCCCCAAAACCCAATCCATCTCGACATGGGACATGTACATATTTTAGCGTCTGATTTGCATATTTAGAACAAACAGCAGCACAAACCCATTAGAGGACTGACGCTCACCTCTTGTCTTTGATGCATAGTAATGAAGTGCTTCTGAGTGATTGGCTTTTAGGAATGACGATAATGGTGGTGGTTTGAGGGTCCGGAGACTGCACACTCCCCGGTCCTTGTATATCAGCGCCCGCACCCATACTGTGTGCCACATGCATCCTTCACCGGAGGCTAAAACAGGGTTCTGGAATCATTAGTGACTTATAAATGATATTTGCTCCCTTGTGACATATCGTTTGAAACGCGCTTCTTAATAACAACTGATATTAAAAACAAGGCTAGCGTAAGTCTGAGCGTAAGAGGATGGGGTAGAGCACGTTTAATGTCCATGGAAATGGGCATTGGAAAACACATCTCAAAGTCCCAAAGGTTTCTTGTAAACATGTCGCTGTTTGGCCGCCAAACCATGAGATTACGCCTCCAATTTGGCTAAGCACGGCCTTGACATGGATTGGAAATAAATGGGCAAATTCATTGGGATGTTCCGTGGCGCGCTTTCATCCATCAAGCTAAAATAATGGCCTTGTCGGCGATTCCGGCTGCTGCGGCGCGACCAATCCGAGGTGTGGTGCTACAACAGCCAGATTCGTCTGGCATTGTGCGCGGCATTGTGACTGCCTCAAAACCGCTCATTTGAACTGTCACCTCCTTCCTTAATGACTCCTTACAAATCCCACAGCTTCCTGCCGTGAGCTTCCTGTCGACGGCATCATGGGGGAGGGAGGCCTGGTTGGGAAGGGAGAGATAGATAGATGGCATTACTATTTATGCCAGCTCAACTGGAAGACACACCAGTGGTGTAGTTCTGTTTCACCATGAAGACTCCGGGAACAAAACAAATCGCCAACGCCACCAATCGGCACCAAGAGTTGGTGAATACACCACTGGTCTTTGCAATTAAAGTCAGCTTTAGTAATCCACAGATATGGCCCCTTATGCCGCTCTTTCCTGCAGTTTAGTTTCACCTCATCGGGCGATAAAGCGTGACAGAAAAGCAGAGCACTATCTGAGGCAGAGGAGCCTGATGGGTTCTGCCAGCTTATCACACAACAGCCGGCTAACCTTTCTTCCCCCGTGTCTGGCCCTCCAACAGAACCCAGGAGTCAATTTACAAAAGCAGTCATGTTTGCTTGTAAATAAGACGGCGGACTCTTGTATCAAAAAACCCAATGATGAGGAGAAAGACACACTGAGCGAATGGGGGTCCGAGAAGCATAAAAACGGTTTGTTTATCATAGTTTTCCCCTAAAGTCACATAGTGTTGTAACGCAAGAAGCTGGGAGCGAGCGGCAGAGGGAATGCATGTAAATCCAGGCGGAGGCAGGGGCTGCAGATTGACATGGATATAGCCGAGCGGGTTTCGTCTGTACCAGGGTGGGATTAACAAGCTTAAAGAAGGCTTAACCACCATCCTCCAAGTTTACCTGTTATACTGTGGAACTTCATCAAAAGACGGCGCAGACGCCGCCTTCTGAAAGCGTTTTATGTTTGTTCACAGTTGTCAGTCTCGGGAATGAACTCATTTATGGGGTTAACGCTGGTAATCGCTCGGAAAACAAACCTCAAAGTTCGGGGCCTAAGTATTATTGATGTGAAATGGGGATTGCAAGAGTCATATTTTGCATAAGAAGATCAGAAAATTTAATTCTGCACATCAGGTAAACTTCAAAGATTTCCAAAGGCAGCATGGGCTTTCTAGGGCATAAGTATACAGTTTATGTATTTATTTATTTATATATATACACATAACCGATATTAAAATCAAGGCTTGCGTAAGTATATATAACTGATATTATGATATTTGTGCGCTTTAAAACTGTGAAAAGCGCCTTACTTAAAGTGCCAAAACTTAAGCATTGATATTACCTTGATGAACTTGAACTTGATATTAAAACAAGGCTAGCGTAAGTATATATATATATATATATATATATATATATATATATATATATATATATATATATATACTAAGTATATTTATATATATATATTTATACTTACGCTAGCCTTGTATATATACACACAGGTACATATGTATAGATAGTTAAAATAAGACTTTTAATGGGAATACCTAATTAAACCATTCTTGTTATAAGTACTGTGTCTTACGAAGCATGATTTTTAGCCATACAAAGATTAAATATGTTTGTTCAGGCTTTGTTTTTTATTTTTATTTTCATGAGCAAACAAATATGGTGTAGCCATTTATTAATTTAAAGCATGATGGTTAAAACTTGAAATTTCTACCCAGAAAACGTTAATAATAACGTTTCCTTTTAAAGATGAAACCTAGAATTATTGCGCAACAAGTGTGTAATAAAGATTGATTGTCAATGAAATAAAATAAAATAAGTACACAAAAACCTACAGTTTTACGCCTACAAATTTCAGAATGATAAACCAAAGTCAAAGGCTGTGTCTTTGATATGGAAGAGTCTTCCACACTGACATGATAGCACATCACGCTAGCTGCTAACATCCCAGCGGGACTTCCAAGATGCAAACACCCTTGTCTCCAAGAGGTCAATTGGATTGAGATCTAATAAAAGTGGAGGCCAGTGGAGGCCATCAATGATCTCATTGTCATGTTGGAGAAACCAGTCTGAGATGAGCAGCTTTGTGATATGGTGCCTTATCAGGAGATGGAAGTAACTATCAGTACGGTACTACACTCAGGGGGGCTGTGACTTTGTGCACATGATAGGCAAGGGAAGTTTATTTATATAGCAAAATTCGTACATGTGGCAATTCAAAGTCCTTTACAGAACATTTAAAAACACAAATAAAAAAACAAGCAATAACACACAAGCAGACAGAATAAAAATAATTGCTTAAATAGAGAAAAAAAGAGACTAATAAAAAGAAACTACTCTTTTTTTGTAATATATTTAGCACAGATTCATACATGGTCCTAGTTGAGGCCTGTCTGACCCTCTATGATACTAAGGGCTACACAGTGGGACAATAAACACCCACCATCACCGCCATCCTATGTGCCAACATAGGAATGATCTATGCTTTCATGCTACTTATGCCAACTTCTGACCCAGAATATCGCAGCACAAACCACAACTCCTAAGACCAGGCACATTTTCCAATCTTCTATTCAGCAACTTTGGTTGCGTCTGTGCCAATTGAAGCCAGCGTTTCCTGTTCTTAGCAGGAGTAGACCACCCGGAGCGGTCTTCCGCAGCCGCTGCTTCAGGGTTTGATGTGTATCATGTTCAGAGATGGTATATTGATTGTGACTAGTAGTTATTCATTTCCCGTTGCCCTTCCATTGTCCAGTTTACTGTACCCTCTACTGTTGCCCTTCTATTGTCCAGTCTGACTGTAGCTCTTCCATTGTCCAGTCTGACTGTTTGCCTTCCAACATTTGGAATCTGTACAGTTGCTCTTCTGTTGTCCAGTCTGACTGTTGCCCTTTGATCATCCAGTGTGACTGTGGCCATTCTATTGTCCAGTCTGACTGTTGCTTTTCTGTTGTCCAGTCTGACTGTTGCCCTTTTATCGTCAAGTTTGACTGTTGGCCTTCCATTGTCCGGTCTGACTGTAGCTCTTCCATTGTCCAGCCTGCAGCTCTTGCATTGTCCAGTCTGACTGCTGCCCTTCTATCATTTGGGCCCTCTACTGTTGCCTTTCAATTGTCCAGTCAGACTATTGCCTTTCTGTCATCCAGTCGGACTGTTGTCCTTCCATTTGTACTCTTTCGTCCAGTATGACTATTGCTTTAATATTGTCCAGTTTGCTGCTCTACTTTTGCTCTTATTTTTTCCAGTCTGACATCGGTTGTTGCCTTTCTATTTTTCAGTCTGATGTCTACTTTTGACTTTTATTGTCCAGTCGGACTGTTGCTCCTGTATTCTGGTCGGGCCCTCTACTGTTGAGTCTGCCCATTTTCACCTGACCTCTTCTTTACAAGAGGTTTATGACCACTATTAACATTTTCACACCATTCTCTTTTAACTCTATGGATAGTTTTGCATAAAATTTCCAGCTGATTAAGAGTTTCTGAAATACTCAGATCAACCCGTCAGGCACCAACCATCTTTCCATTTTCAAAGTCTCTTTAAATTTTCATTCTTCCCCAGTTTGATGCTCAATTTGAACTTTAAAGATTTTCACCACACCGACAGTAGATAACAAAAGCATCGGGTTTGAATTAGTACGCTTTAGCAACTAAAGATTACTGTGAACGTAAAAAGCTAAAACTTAAGTGTTAGCTAAATTTGGGCTGAGCTCTAACTTTAATTCTCAGAAATACATCAGTAATAATTTCACACCTTGGCAGGGGGAACAGTTTGTTCCAAATACTTTATTTCTGCATGCTAGAAAAGTGCAAGAATGTTCGTTTTGGACAGGATGTGGCTCTGGGCGCTGTAGCTCCAAGGCTCGACAACACACACACACACACACACACACACACACACACACACACACACACACGCACACACACACACACTTTCAGAACCTACAGGCACCAAAAACAAAAGAAAAAAAAACAGAAAGGCAACCTCTGTTCAAAAGAAAAAAAACCGGCAGGCAAGTCTTTTCAGTCTCTGTTTGACTGTAAACAAAGACACTGCAAACAAAAAGGTTCCAATACAAACATGATGATTTGAAGTTTGATTTCCGCTTTGAACTTTACGAGAGTACTTTAACACCTTTGGCGCTTGACTAGCGGTTTTAAAGGAACCAAGTGGCATTTCATAAAGCGCTGCATTTAGTTTTTTTGGGTTTGTGTTTTCCTCTTGAACAAAGATAACATTTTTCTCCAAGCTTGAGCGGCTGCCAATGAAATTAATGGGGTCTGTCAAGTTCATACAGGAAGAAAGCTTTTTAAATAAACACATTGTTTCCAAACTAATCCACACCCTTATTGTTTACTGTTGGAGAGCTCGCTCTGGGTGTGTTGTACAGACAGCGTGACACTGGCCCCGCCATTAATTCTCCCTGACAAGGCCGTTCTGATTCCAAAAGTGGGCGAAAGTAAAGAAAAAGCAGCAGAGTGAGGGACCAGTACATTTTCATCAGAGAAAGGCCACTGGCATTGTATTTAGATCAATGTCACACCTTATGGCTGTCAGATTTTCAGCAAGACTTATTTAACAGTCTATAGTTTGCTGTTTTGTCTAGTTCAGTGGTCCACATTCTTTCATAATATGGCGGGCAAACTTGACATTTCTTTGAATTTTGATCTCATATACAAAAATTGTATAAAAAGGCGAGAATGATCGCTAATTGTCGGACACACCAATGCTTATGCAGTATTTTACTGTCAGTTTAATAAGATACAAATATATGTGTACATGTATTGGTACGCCTGAATAGGTATAGGCACTTTTTTTTTTAATATATGTGCATGCTGAGTATCCTAAAACAGATTAACACTACATTACCCACAGTTATCTGCAATTGGACAAGAGTGGAACAAAGCAGCTCCATATACAGTAACTTGAGTCAACAAATTCAACTTGAATTTAATGTGATTTTGATGCATTAACTTGTGGATCAATACTATAAATACTATTGAACCACTCTTTACGTTTGTCTTCATTAACAGAGATTTTACTTTACGGAAGGTGTCGTTGAGAAAAAATCGTTGTTTACGAAATTATTGTATTATACGACAGGCCAAATGTTGTAGCGACAAGAATGCTAAGCAAGTTTTTTGCAAGAATGCTAAAACAAGTCCAGACGTGTTTTATTTTGCAGTTTGTAGTTTGTAGCACAATTGATCAAAATTGCCCAAAATGTTAAATATCTATTAAGCTTTACTTCTGAAATTCTCCTTCATTCTGAATTTCCCCCTGAACAGTAAAGCAAATGATTCAATAACATATTAAAGAACAGAGAGAGGCCGTCTGAAGGCTGCTGTCATTGCTCCCTAGCCACTGGGAAATTTGCTGAAGGAAACTACAGTTACTTTGGAAAGCTTTGTTTCCATGCGCTCTGCTCTAAAACAAGCTCTGAAGCCATGAAACCTGACCTTCAACGCATGAATCACAATGACCTCATCCTCCACTTCTCATGCTTATTGCCTTTTAATGACTCCTGATTCATATTACCTTGGTATCATGGACGACATCTTTTCATTCACTCCGATTCCCTTATTTGTTTTTTCAATCCCGGCCAGCTATGCTTAGCTTGAAGCCTTGTCTCCTCACATGTGCGCACGCAAATAGATGGCAACCAGAAATGAATGAAAACAAATAAAAGGAAAATATACTCATCACACGTCACCACAAAGTGCTCTCCGAGGTCTTCTGTTTTCCAGACCCGGCTCCACACGTGGCTAGCCTGAATATTCAAAAGACATTTATAGGAAATAAATTAAGAGGCCAATTCAAACCATATGGCGACTGGGGGTGGGGTGTTAGCGAGAGGTCTTGCATCAAAGATTGTTCTGCGGATCGCACCATATTAGCTGTGTTTTTCCAGTCGGCAGCATCAGGACAGAGAACCACAGCTTTGCTGGCGAAAGGAAACGTGAGTGTGGACAGCAGATGGAGAATTGTGACCTCTGTGATTGGTCGGCCACAAATCCAGTTCCGTATTTGGATCCAGAGTTGTTTGAATTGACTGCTTCTCCCCGTGACTCAGAAATGAAAAAGAGATTGAGAAAACGGATGGTTGTGTCATGTGATTAAGCGAAAAAAAAAATTGTATCTAGGTTTCTCGCTTATTATACAGAAATTATGCAATATAAAGCAAACTAAAGTTTGTGAGTTTATCTATATGACCACTAGGAGATGTATGTCCAAGAGGCGTATTCAAGTCCAATTCTCCTCCATTGGACTCCCACTGCCCAATTCTTTGGTGTTAAAGTAATGAAAAATGAAAGTAAAGCCAAACCTTGCACTGTGAATGTGCTGTTAATGGAGTTCAGTCATAGATATACGAGTGTTTGGAATTAGTGTAATAACTCAGTCTGAGTTTGGACTAGGTCATAACTCTGACAACAAATCCAAAATGTCTTCTCCCCCGGATCCCCAGCGCAGTTCTGTCAGAGAGACAGTGACAGACAGACGTATAGACAAATAATGAACAAAGAGGGAGAGTTATAGATAATAAAAAAGACAGATTATTACTACACAGTTAAAAATATAGACAGCTATGATGTACGATACAGAGTCAGAGAGACAGTCAGCTAGAAACAGAAGAGACAGAAGCAGCACAAGTAAGAGAAAGAAAGAGATGTACACAGAAATTAGTGGAAAACAAAATTGAGAGACAGACAGGCACAGATGAGAAATAGGTTGTGAGAAATAGAAAGAGAGAAAGATTAGAGCAAAATAGATATTGAGAGAAACAGAAATGAGATAAAGACAGATAGAAACAGAGGAAGAGAGATTGGAGGAAAGAAAGAAAATGATAGACAGATAGAAAATAGTAGGACAGAGAGATTAGAGAAAAAAGACCACGAGAGACAAAGAGAATACGAGACAGGAGAGACACACAAATAGAAATAGAGGGAAAAAGAATAGAGCAAAACAGACAATGAGAGACAGACAGAGATGAGAAATAGACAAATAGAACCAGAGAGAGAGAGAAAGATAACAGAAAAAAAGACAATGAGAGAGAGAGAGAGAGAGAGAAAGAGATAGACAGAGAAAAATAGAAAGAATGTTTAGAGCAAAACAGATTGACAAAACAGACAAAAAAAATTGATGGACAGAAAAATAAAGAAAAAGATAAGAAGCAAAAAGTGAAACTAATACGTAATTAACAATACAAAGTCCATGCAGGCCTCGGTGAATCCAGCATTGTGTGTCAGTAGTCGCTCTCAGGACGGAATGGACTGAGGCTTTTGGAGGCCGCAAGCATCACTTGCTCTTTAGCCATGAGATCCTGGGTAATCTAAAAAGAGAGAGAGAGAGAGAGAGAGAGAGAGAGAGAGAGAGAGAGAGAGCAGAGCGAGAAAAAGAGAAGAGAAATCTAACGTTTGGTGTTGTATCCTGCAGAAGTCAAGCTACAGAAGCACTGCAACATCTTGACTGCTTACAGGTAACCAACTAAACCACTTACACACACACTTATCTATCTGTCGATGTCATCACAATCACCTTGCTTGATTCTGATTGGTTAGCAATTAAGGAAAAGTTTTTATGGCAAGTCCAGTAGGAAACCAATCACAAGTACACAAACCTCCATCGCGTCTTCACACTCGCTGCCAGTCAAACAAAACGACAGTGAAGCGTTTGAGGGGAAACACACGGGGGCTTGTAGCCTCCATATTCCACACAAAGCCAGGGCTGAGAGCCAAGAGGAATTAACAGTGGCTATGCTTCAGTCTGCGGCGCCATAACTCACGTCCTCACGCGCGACTCCTCAGAACACACAAACGCAACACTTTTGAAGTTCAAAGGATTCTTAGAAGAAGGTGTAAACCCCGGCGAAGGGGGGAATCCTTTCCAACCTGTTGATTTTGGAAGCGGTTTCGGAATAAAACAAGTAATACAAACAGACTCGCTTGTCTCCATCCACAATAAATCAACAACAAAGCGCAACTTAATTCTGTACGGGCTTTTCAAACGGCGTGTTAAAAAAAAAAGAGAAAATGATGACCCTCTGGATTTCTCGCAACTTTCGCCTCCGTGAAGTTTCGACTGGAGATTTTTGACTTGGAGTCCTTCATTAATGCGCTATATGTAAATCGGCGAGCAGCGGTAGCATCAGGAAGCCTGCTGAGAGCCAGTGGGCTAGTTTACCTCGGGACCTAAAGAAAAGCACTTCCAGGAATAGATGGAGGGGAAGAAAGATTTATCAAAGCTCTGGTCCTCAGGCAACAATTAACTGCTGTTTAGTTTGAAATACAGAGGATTCTGCAGAGCTTGTGACATCAAGTATTGGTAAGCAGATCTTGCTGAATCAAATCACTGACTGTTGCTCACCTTCCATTCTGGAAAGTGGCTGCCATGCGAACAGTTGACCCTCATGTATGACCCTCATATCTCCACACCTCATTTTTTGAAGAATTTGATCACTTTTGGATTGAAGTGGGAAATGCAACTACCATATTTACGCAAATATAAGCTCCCATTTTTCAAAGTGTTGACGCTCAAAGTCTGGGATGTGCTTATAATCGCCAAATTCAATCGCCCCCATTTATTCGAAATTTCAAGTCAGGAGCAATCACAAATATTTATGCAGCATGTGCGTATTTAAATAATACGTAGGCAGACGTGCATATAGTAAGCTTTTATTGCCTCAATAACAGAAATATAGAAACATTAGACACGCCGCAACACTTAACGGGGTCAATATAACACTGGAAGAAGTAAGATTAAACTAAATACAATCATTAATATTACAACAAAAATAAACTACAAACCTCGGCCAGTTAGCCTAGCTTAGCGCTAACAAACGGGTCTAATGTGTAATCACAGAAAGAGTCGTAAGAAGTAAAAAAGCCAAGGAACAGGCACAATCAAAACGCTCTGTCTGCTAAACTGGGGATAATAATCCATAGCATCAATTCTCTTCACGTAGCGTCGGATAAACACAGGGGCCTTCCACAGTTGCTTTTCACATGAGCGGAATGGTGCAAAGACTCTTGGGAAATGAAGTTCTGACCACTACAATCAACTTAGTTGTTTACTCCGCTATGAGTATGATACAATTAAATGATACGAGTTACAAGTTAGGTTTGTTAAATAATGAAAACATTGTTTGTTTTGGAGAATATTAACGTAATTGAACCAGAAATGTAAAAAACTAAAATTATTTTAGTTTTGCCTGATAAACCAGGGGAGTGCTTATATTGTATTATATTCGCGTAAATACGGTTTTCAGGAACCAAGGAATAAAAAATGCTGTTCTAACTAGTAGGCCATCCTCACTCATCTGTTTAGTGCATCATTGGTAATTACATTCTTCGTGAGAGAGTTATAAGCGGTTACTTATTCATTGGGTCTAATCTAAATTTGCAATTGTCAAAACATTTACCACAGAATTTTATTTTCTGATGTGTTGATCTGATTTGTAGCAGTTGTCGTCCAGTGGTTGGGAATTGGACTGTTCAAGAGATTATAGACTTGAATCCCGATCCTGATCCCAAATCTGAACAG
This sequence comes from Paedocypris micromegethes, assembly GCA_028031935.1. Taxonomy (NCBI): domain Eukaryota; kingdom Metazoa; phylum Chordata; class Actinopteri; order Cypriniformes; genus Paedocypris; species Paedocypris micromegethes. The sequence goes on along the minus strand of CM051495.1, from coordinate 27,462,141 downwards.
CTTACGTAGATTCTGAGCAAGACACTGATCCCCCACATGCCCCCCAACACCCCTGCTCAAGACTGCCCACTGCTCTGGGTTTACTAGGTGTGTGTGTAACTTCACTGAATGGCTAAATGCAAAGCACAATTTTGATACAATCCCTAGTGGCCATTATGACAATCCCACTCTCTTTCTCTTTTTCTATCTTTCCTTCTTTTTTTATTTTCTCAGACTATTGATTTTCTTCATTTTACAACAGACGGAACAGTCAGAATGCCAGCGGAGACTGGCACAGTTGAGCTGCTTCTCACTAGCTTTATAATTTCTCTCTTTCTCCTAAACACAGTTGTTTCCCTAGCTATTGTCGATTTTCTGCTTGCTCACTAGTCAATACCAATTGACAGTCAATAGTCAGACAAGCTGCGACTGTGAAAAGCGCTTTCTAAATACATTTTACACCTTGCGCCGAGTTGCGTTTTTGGCTCCTCGTTTTGCAACCAAAATTGTAAATGAATTCAATAGGTTGAATTGGACAAAACGAAGATCTCAACGCGACACCCCAAGACAATCCACAGAAAGTTGCGAATAAACAAAAGGAGGGAAACGTGTGCCATCTTTCATTTAAAAAGCCTTGCCATGGCTTTGGCATGCAGCACACGGAACATTCCGGTGCCAGGCAGGTACAGACACACTCGTGCGTCTTTCTACTCTACTGAACTGCAAACTTCTTTCTCTTTCCGCGTGCCACCTGCACATCTGGAGCGGCCGTCGCACTCCAGCGGACTCCAGAAGTCACCGGATTTATTGATATTTAAAGCAGCCTGATGGTTTTATGTGCTTTGAATGGGCTCAGAATAAAAGGCGTACAGTCAGAAACGTGCATAAAAGTCATTTATGATAAAAGGGAGAAGAGCCTACGATACAACAGAACTCATTCAGGGGAGCGAAGTATACAATGATAAAAGAAAATAATTCCGGCTGAAATATATGCACGAGGTGACGGTCTTGGTTTCCATATTTTAGCCGTGCTCACGCGTTCAAACAAAGCCGTGTTTGCACAAGCAGAAACCGATAGTGAACTTTTACCCATGCGCTATTAGCGCTTGTCGCTCCGCTCTGTAATTTGTATGTGTTGGCCATCCGTCTTGTCTCTAATATGTATTTGAGTGTAATTCCTGAGATAGTGCTCCGCGCAAACGAATAATATCCCCTTTGTTGCCATTTCCAGATTTATCAAATCCCACCCTGACATTTTTCTTGAATTATCATGTTTGAATAACCCTCGTTTGCAACATTTTCGTAAGCTCCTTACAGATGAGGTAACTGTGTTTTAGCTTTGGAGAATCTGGGTTATTGGAGAAGGAAAAAAAAAGCAGAGGGAGAAGAAAGAAAGAGCAAGACGAGGCTTTCAGCACATGTGAAGCTCTGAAAGAGATCCATAACTCTTAAAGACTCTTAATTTGAACCAGGTATTTGTGTTGGGTGGGGAGGAAAGCTCTGCTTATAAATGGTCTAGCACAGTAAGTCTGTGTGACGGCGACGGAGAGGAAAATAAACTTGTTTCTAGTTTGCGAAGGTGAAAGCTGATGGCAATAGCATTGTGGTGGCGTGGAAGCGGCCTTATAGCATTAACTTTTCCTCAAAATGCGCTTTTTTGCAAAACGTCAAGTTGGTTTTTGCAATTCTCATTGAATCTAGTCAAAAATCAATACAGTAAATTTTTATACTCTGATTTTGTCATTTAATTGCAAATAGGTTGTGCAAAAAAATATATTGCAAAAAAATGTATATTTGAAACAGGAACTTATAAATACTTAATCAAATTGTCTCGTTCTGAAGTTTCAAAGACTTCACTACTCCTTTGGCTCCATGAAGTGATATTTTGAATCTAAATTTTAAAATAAAATGTAGTCAAGTCATGAGTCTTGCTCACATTATACGCTAAGTATGCAAGTCATTTTTAATTTGCAAATAATTTGAATTTTAGAAACTTTAACTAAAACAGTATGGCAATAATATTTAGAATTGTAAGGCCTAATTTCTGCATCTAAGTCCAAATTTAATCCAAGTTAAAATGGCTTCATAGTTCAAGTTCCTTTATTTATTTATCAAGTTTATTTATATAGCACTTTTCTTAGTCCCAGAGCAATGTAAAGCTGCTATGTGGAAATAGGAAAAAAAAGAAAAGTTTTTAAAAAGAAAAATATTGCCTTTTAAAAAGAGAAATGTCCATTTATAGTTAATCTGTTTATAATTTTTTTTTATTATGGATTATATGTTGTGGTCCTAAAATGTGTCAGATTTGTGCGCATCTAATTAGTGATATGCAAGATATTATTATCAATAATAATAATAATAACTACATCACATTTCTGGAAAATAGATAGAAGTTCAAAGATTGGTGAAAACGTCTGGTTCTTCTTCAGGGTCCTTAGAAAGAAGAGGTAGTGATGAGACTTCTTGACTAAAGTGTTGGTCCTCAAAGATGCATATGAAACAGGCTTTCCTCCTATCCTGAATTCCACAATTGGTTGTGGCTGGTGTTATTTTTGGACATGAGGTGAACTTCTTCTCTGTAGGCCAGACTAGACGTTTCTAATGAGTACAATCAAGGCGCTATCAACAATTCTACCTTAGAATGTGTTCCATTGGTGTCTTTTTTGCGCAAAGTCGCAGCAAAAAATGACTGTGACATTTTGGTGATTGAAACTGTGGAACGTCGTTCCTGTAGAGCCGATGTTTGGAACACAAAGTCTCGGGTTCTACTCCCAGAGAAAGCGTTCAACGCTGCTAAAAATCCTGCTAAATGTACAAGTGCAACGCAGGCTAAACTTCATTTAAAAGCTGATACGTAACAGTAAAGTGCAAAGTAATGATTGCTGACGTCCTACAATAACAACTCCGTTCGAACACACGCTACAGTCAAAAGCAGAGAAGAATTCAACGCTCGGCGCCAACAAAAGCAGCCCAGCTCTGCGTACATCTGTACGTGTCAGTCACGAGCATGAATGAGAATAAGGCCCGCTGTTGAAAACAAAGCAACATCTGGCGTTAAAATTGTAATGAGTCCAATCACATGACATGTTTGCTTAATCTGCGATCGCAAAGGTCTCATTATGGATACGGCAGCTTGTATTTGCAGTCCAAAAGCCCGGTCTTGTTAAAGTCAACCACGGACTCATTACCGCAGACAGACAACCGTTTCCCTAGCCGCGCCGTCCAGTCGCCACAACATTTAATGAAATACTCTTATAAACAAATCAAACGGGGAAAAGGCGTCAGACAAATGACAAGTAACTCTGAACTGACCTTTAAAAAGCGACTGCTGGGAAGCGCCTGTTCTTCAGTGGTTGTTGACAGGTCTGCAAGGCCTTGCAAATGAAGAGTCTTGTTATCTTTAGTGACAGTAAACCTATTAGGAAAAATGGCCGAGCACAGATCTCGAAAAATAAAAAGCGGCAATCGCAGCCAATCATTTGTTTAACAAAACACGCAGGACAATACAGGCTATTAAAGCAGAGGAGAGAATGTGGATTTGCATCACAGATGCAAATAGGAAAAGTTTGGGTTTCTGACAGACGTGAAGCGCAGGGAAATTAGAAATCACGTTAGGAATTAACCCAGAAATCAATTCTTTATTTTTTATTCAAAATAGTCATACATTTTGATATCACAGATCTTTACTCAAAACGGCTGTTCAAATTAATTTATTGTCAGTCATTTTATAGTCAGGGCATTGATATGTTCGATGTTTGTTTTCAAATATGCGAGAGTTGAAGATAAATAATTAGCACATCTCAAACCTACTTATTTAGCAGAAATGCACTGAAAATGTCGAATCGAACCTGCAGACTTTAAACTGCTAACTGATTCATAAAATAAAGTCACGCTCTCGTGATGAGGAACACACAATCGCTACTTGAGAAGTACAGAGAATGGTGTGCTTCATCCAAAAAAAAAAATGACAATTCAACTATAAGAAAAACAAATGAATAAAAGAAAAGCAAAACAACGGGATCCTTTAGCATCGCGGATTTAAAAATGTACAAGTTGTTGGTTGCTACAGGAGAAAATGATGAAACATCGCAGTGCTGTTGTTGCGTTCTTCACATCAAAAGCACTTTTAATAAGGCCATTATAAATACATCAGAAAAAGCCACTCGGAAATTCAGCAAACAAGTCAATCCAGGATGCCCACCGTTCACCCACCGAGCGTGCTATAATGAAGACCAGTGTACTGGATTTCAGGTCCCCACTGTGTTCAAAGATGCCTGTCAAATCAAAAGTACTTTACGATGGAAATAAAGGTAATCTTTCCATCCTTTTGAAAGCACGCAGCCATTCTTCTCCAAGAAAACAAAGATCCAGGGCTGGAGGGAGGGAATCAAAAGCGCAGAGCTTGATGAGAGGTGCAGGACCATCTTGCAGGTCAGAGCCATCGGCTGAAGAGATGTTTGACATTGAAATGATTGCACAGTGTGCGCCTTCTGTTCCTGCGAGTGTTTTGATCAAGAAGCTTCAGCCGAGCATGGTGTTTTGTAGAAATGCTGTTAACACAAGAGTCTTCTTCTACACGCTTGCTCTCAAAGTCAGAACTTCAAGAGTTGACTGATGACAAACGCAGGAGACCTTTTGATTCCAACCCTGGAGTGAAGCACTTATCTCCTTTGCCCAGCACAGGGTCCCTGTAAAGGCGTCTTATATTTTCATGATTTATTAAGGAGCCGTGGTGGACGGTACACACACTTGCCTATGGAGATCAAGTCATCTCTGTGTGTTCATTTCTTCTTTTTCACTTTCCTTAACCCCCTTTGTACAGTTTAGCACATGTTTGTACATTAGGGCTTCGGGACCCTCAACCTCCATGCAGATTGGTGACAATGCAATATTTATAGCCGGAGGGTGGACGCTGGTGGTGTGGTTCCCTTTAAAAGCATCTCCGTGCTGCAAAGTCTCATGGGAAAGAGGCTTGAGACCCAACTGACACTCGGAGCATTGACGTCAAATATATCCACCAAAGGAAAAGAAAAAGCAGGACGACACATGGCAATAATTTTCTGTCCAGGATAGACACAACAACTAAATATTTAGTAAAGAAAATAAAGAAGAAACTATTTTTTTTTTAATAATGAAATGCAGATTTACTAAGTTGCGGAAAATGACTATAGAGTCTAAAAGAAATATTTTTTTTTACTGAAAATGTGTTTTCTATCATAGTTGCACAAGATTATTTGATGCTAGAAACATAATGGAATGTATGTAATCATTTTATTGATGGTATAGAATTTTATGTGTTAGCAATAATGTTTTATTTTCTTTGGGGGGGGGGGTGAAAAACACAATCGTAACATGTCCAACGTTATCAAGATCATTTTTCAAATCCCTTTGCAATAATTGGAAAATAAGTCAATGAATATCAAAAAATAACTGTGACGTGTAATTATGTACAATTGTAGCTTTTCTTCAAAACTAATAATACCTCCATTAAACACGTAATTTGGGCATTTTCTAGATACATTGTAAAAGTATTTCACACTATATTTATTGTTTATTTATAAATGTAAAAATTCAATAATTTCATTATTTTTTTAGTTATTTTTGGCCTTTTTTGCATGTCCTAGACACGTTATAAAAGAAATCTTTAATAATGCCCTAACATCTCTCCAGGACAGACACTTTCAACACTCCAGCAGACACTGAAGAACAAATTTAAACTGCAATTAGATTGTAATGTGGTCCTTTAGTGCATTTGAGACTCAAACTAATAAAGTCTTGGAGAGGTGAGATGTTGCCGGTCAGTTGGTCTTACACACTTTATGTCCTACATATCTTAAAGGCAAATTTTAATTTGCAATAATGTGTTTGTGGATGATTGTGACTCGGGCTCCCTGCAGGGATGATGCCGCTTTATTGACTCGCACTGATGTTTTCTTCTGGCCCTTCAATTAATTCAGTCGCTTTGCCAAGCAGGAGAACAGTTGTGCACTACTGCAGACACACACACACACACACACACACACACAATTCCTGTAATGTACAACGCAAGTCAATATATATTTTATATATTATATTATTTATAGATTATATTTATATTAGAATGTATATTTATTTATCTGTACATATTACATTTGATATAACAGTAAAAAAGCAATTCAATACATGGATTTTTTTTCTTGTTTAAAGATTAAAAATTAATATAGAGTATATATATATATATATATATATATATATATATATATATATATGTGTGTGTGTGAGTATATTTAACTTACAGATTACGTTTTTTTTTTTTTGAATTAGAAATTTGAAAAATATGTTTCACCCCAAAACAGACGTTGATTTCACCCTCAGTGTCAGTGGAACCGGTGTGTGCAACAGCAAGGCCGTGAGTTCGACTGTATGTGTGAAGTGGTTCAAACTGTTTGTCTGCCTAGCAACACAAGTCATCCAAAGGCAGAAATGCATTTTGTTTTTGTGTTGTCTTCAATAAACCAGAACAGTATGAGGACAGACCAAAGCCAAAAGAACACGACCTCACGGACAGCTCGGGTCATCTTGGAGGTTCATAATAAAAGTATAGTTTTCTGCCAAAGCGTAATACTGTTTTGAACCTGTAGTTTGGAGGTTGTCATCAGAACGTTGTGCTTGTCAAGCAAACACTGCCAAGTAATGGTGTTTACCCTCATCGGGCTGATAGTGGCCATGACAACATTCACCAGCACCAGATAAACACAGTTCCACTCTCAAACATGTACGTAGAACATTACCTCAGCCGAGAAAAAATAAAAAACTCAGTCACGGTCAAATCTTAACCTCATCTTTCCACTGCAGCACACACACACACACACACACACACACACACATTTGGAACAACTAAAACGGAAAAGATAAACATTGCGTATAAAAGTCCGGGAATGTCTTTCCGATAAGAGTAAATAAATAATTGGTGGTATTGCCAGTGAAGCATTTCATAAACTGCTGTCAGTTTCGTTGACGGTGTGCTAGCATGTTCACTCATACACACTTTCTTCATAACAAAAAAAAAAAATACAGAGAAGGAAAAACACAATCTATTCCCAATAGCCCACCACAGACGCCATTTACTCGCCTCTCTGCCATGTTAACAGAAAAACTTCATTTGCTGTGTTTTGTTAAAAATTTTATTAATGGCAATTTGTGTCACTCTGACAGGCTTCGGCTGGAGAAAACATCCAGGCCTTGTACAAATCTATCACTCAAGTTGTCAGAAAAATTTGTTCTCATGCAATATAGATAGGCAGGTTCATTGGTGGAGATCCGGGGCGAGAGAGGGGAAAAAAAAGAGGGAGAGGGAGAGAAATGACAAAAAGAAAGAAGGAGCAAGAGAAACAAAGAGTGTGGAAAAGAGATAAAGAAGCTTGACGAAGCGAGAACATGAAAGAGAATGTAGAAAAAATACAAAGGAGAGAAAAAGAGAGAGAAAGCAAAGAGGGAAAGGGGTGGGCAAGGAGAGGGAGGAATAGAGGCAGAGAAGAAGAATCAATCAAGAGAAAGAAAGCAAAGAGAGAGAAAGAGCTAATTGCAGTGATGGAGGAAAAAAGAAAGGAAGATAGAGAAAGAGGGGGGAAAGCAGAGGGAGATCGAAGAGAGACGGAGAGAAAGAAAGAGGAGAGAAAGCAGAGAGGAAGAGATCAAGGGGAGAGTGAGAATGAGAGTGAGAGAAAGAGAAAGCAAGCAAGAGAAAGCAATGAAAGGAAAATAAAGCAAAAGAGAAAGAAAAAAAGAGAGCAAGCAAGCAGAGAGAGAGAGAGAGAGAGAGAGAGAGAGAGAGAGAGAGAGAGAGAGAGGGAGGGATAGATAGAGAGAGTGACTCCTTTGTAAAAGAGGTCATGCTGCTACTATCAAGAAACCTCAATTGCAAACAAATGTTTTATTTAGAGTACTTAAGTATTGTTTACTTGCCGTCTGCTCTGCCTTTATCTTTCTTCTCCGATCTCTCTGTAGCCTTATTTCATCCCCTGTTGGCATTTAGAAACAATGGTGTCAAATGAAATGATGACAAACTGGTGTTGACAAAGCTCACATCTAAAAGAGAGATAAAGGAGAGTTTGAAGTCGCCTTCCATAGCTCAAAGTGCCATCATTTTCTGTTAAACACCGCTCAAGCCCACCAGAATAAAACAAACCTTGACTTCTCACAAATCTTTCGAAACTTCACAGAGATTTTTAACCTACAGATAATTTAAAAAGCTCCATAAATACATGAATGTATGTTTAATATAATTAATTAAAAAAAATGACACACACACACTCACACACAATATGCATTGAAATGGAAATTAAAATCAATAATTCTAAAATCTGATTTTGGTTATTTAATTACCAGCCAATCATGTGACAAATGACAGACTCTGTGTGTGTGTGTGTGTGTGTGTGTGTGTGTGTGTGTGTGTGTGTGTGTGTGTGCGTGCGTGCGTGCGTGCGTGTGTGTGTGTGTCCACATTCATGTTTAGTTTTTTTCTTCATCCATCCTTTCATATAAATTTCCAGCGATTAGTTGACCGGTAGTGACAAGAGTGACAACATGAATACCAGCGAAACAAAGAAGTCGCTTCTGCGAGAAAAAAACAATGACAAACAAAAGGAATGTAATTAAATGACATCAAGCAGAAGCTTATGGGCCAAGACACAGAAATAGAGCCGCGCTATTCACACACTCTCTTCCCCAGAAGAGGTCATTAATCATGGACGTGTGGCCACGGTTAGGCTCTCCTCTAGCAGAGTGACATATCGCTGCACATCCTGCTTTCCTTAATTGTGGCTACTCTCCCCAATGGCCAATCAGCATCAGCCCTGGTGAAGAGAAGAGGCGGAGCTATGGCGCTTTGTCAGCTCAAGCTTTGTTTCCTTTCCTCCGCGTAAAAAGTTTCTCCCAATTAACAGGCTAAGCTGATTTGGTTCCATATGTGATGATATGGAGGTTCTGTTTCATCTCTGCATTCAGCTGACGCTTCTACCCAAAGCGAATTACAGTCAGTCAAACATCCAATCGAAGTAACTTGTTAGAAACGAGTTGTTAACACAGAGTTAATTAACTCAAGATCAATTTTAAACAAGCTAGGTTTAGTTTATTTATAAAGACATTTCACAGGCACACACTGCCTCAAAGCAGATGAAGAAAACAATGAACGTAATTTATTCAACAAAGACTAGGGAAGCAAAATATATATGTCCGGGTTTGGGTCTATGCTTTGAGTTTTTGTACGGAATAATGACGTTTTGGTGAGGAATTAAAACTTAAAATGCGGTGTAGCTGAAAATGGTATTTAAAATTCCAATTAGTTGTTTGTGTCCCGGAGGGGCTGGAACCCACATTAGACATAGGTTCCAACAATATTGACAAATACCCTATAAATTATCTTTAATGATTTCTCAATTTTTGAAATTTTGAACGACTTTCAAGATTCCTAACATTTTTTAAATGCGGTTCATGTAAAATATGTCATCTCAGTAAAACATCCAGTGTGTAAAACAACCAGTCTCTATCCAATGTGACTGAATACTTTTATTAGAAAGGAAAGAAGAACTGTATCAGTAGTGGAAATTACTTGAGTAATGGACTTTGCTACTTTACTTAAGTATTTTGGTTATGTTTGTACTATAAGCAACTTTTACTCTCTAATTGACTACATTTTGAGTAAATGTACTGTTTACTCCACTACGTTTTAATGAACGCTTACTGATACTGGTTACCTTGTGATTGTGCACGACAAGTCGACATCATTTTCTACCGCAGTTAATTTCTTCTGCAAACCAGGCAATATCACCATTGGCAGGATGCTTAAGATACTTGGGGATATTTCTATGGATTTCTATTCCTTTGGAGATATGGAGGATCAGTGGTTGCACTTTTTTGCTCATTTGCGTTTGACTGATACTGACATTTTGTTCATTTTTATCTATTTTGTTTTGCCATTTTGAAATATTGAGATGTTGCATTTAATTTGAAATGAATCCTCATAAATAAAGAGTTTCATATTTTTCACATTTCTTGGTGTTTGAGCCTAAATTCAGTACGAGTAAAACGTATTTTAAAATTGGATATTTTACGACTTTTACTCCAGTTTTCTTTGAATTGGTAACTTGTAATGGAGTGATTTTGACAGTAAGGTATTCGTACTTTTACTCAAGTATGGCTTTCAAGTACTCCTTAGACTTCTGCCCTGTATTAGCGTACACTGAGATCACACAAGACACGCGCTGGCTGTATAAATACGGCCTGTCTGTGTTTAAAGTGACAGGGACGAGAGCAACTGACACGCGCTCGGATCGGGATTCGCAGAGTTATTTACACGCAGATCCCCCGCTGCCATCACTTTAACCGGGTACCATTTTTTACGCATTGAAGTCCGTCTCCCAAAGCAGGGGGGCTCTTTCCCCTCAGGGCGAAAAACATCATTAATGCTATTATTGTTTAAATTCTCCTTTTCTCCCTTACACTCTTCCCTTCTTCCTCTGCGTAATTCAAAGGAACCGTATTTATATGCCCATCCATCGAGTGTATAATTTCTATAGAGCTTGAATATGCAAATACGTCGGAGGTTTCAAACGCCAGAAAACACATAGCCTACGTGCAATTATGTAAATTGTATTTTGTTATTCATGCAGTTCTCTTGCATATTCGGTCATGCATTCATTTGCGGTATTAATGCATGGTGGAGCTGTAACAGAGGGCTGTAGGGCTCACTCCACAGGACCAGACACTGAAACAATAGATCCAGAGACAAGACTGATGCCATGACGCGCACAGCCAGTTGTTATCTGACTAGATTTGACAGCGGGAACGGAGGGAAAGCGTTGAGTTGAAAGTGGCAAAGGCCTACACGACTCTAACAGGGAGAAAATGTGCTCTCATTCCTGAAACTAAGGTGTTCACACCTTAACTCGCTTTAATACATTTGGCATTTAGCGCACGGGAAGTTTAAATCTTCGCCTCACTAACACGTCTAATCCTCGGTTCTCCAGCACGGTTGGGTTCTGCTGACTTTTCTCCATTTGCTCTCCCATCAGAGCAAAACTCAGCACGCTCTGTGTTTGACTAAACTGCGTAACAAATTCAGGAGAATACTTGCCGTCGGAGGCGCACAACAGACTCCCTACAGAAAAATAATCTTCCATAATTGATGACAGTCAATGCGTCCCGACACTGTGGCCAGATTAAAGCCACAAACCCCTCGGATATTCAAAGTATTTATTATTTACTAGACAAAGGATACTCAAACTTGACATGCTTTTTCCATTGCAGACAATGATACATGGACAATTGTTCCCTCCATTTCCACAATTGTAATTTATAGATAATTTTTTGAGGTTTTATGTCATTTGTTTGTGTACATCAACTGCAAAATATCGAATGACATTCTCATTGATTTTTACGCCCTTTTGTTATATAGTATATATGTAAAGGAACTAATTTATATTGTATCTAAAGTCCAAATAACTGGTAGATTTCTTGTGTATAATAAGAAGCATAATGTGCAATGTTTCCTCTGTAAAAGTCTATTACCATTACTTCTTACTATTACTGTTTCAAGTCCTTCTGTGGGGTACAAATCGCAAATTATAAAGGAATACAATACTTTACAAATATCACACTTATATCTTCTCTTCCTGACGACATAATTAAAATTAAATATCAAATGTTAAAAGGGAATCATTTATAAACTCCTGCCAAATATTTGCTTATTTTGGATTTCAGAGATTTCATAAGTTTGGATAGGTAAAACACCACCAATTCCTCCAATGCTGCGGGGATAAAAAACCAAGAAATATCAGAAAGAAGTTTCTCTGAGTTATCATCTTATACAGTGCACAATTTATATGAGCTTAGGCGCCATTGCATCAAGATTAAGGAGAAAAAGGACAACCTAAGTTGTTATCAGTTCATAAGCCTGCATCTCTGATGGTGTGTGTATGCATGAGTGTGTGTGACATAGGCATCTTGCACATCTGGAAAAGCTCCATCATTAAAAGCACGTTTTAGGAAGTAAGTGATGGAGGAAGGGATTAAGAAAGAAAAGAAGGAAGAAAGGGTGGGAGATAGGAAGGAAGGAGGGATAGAAGCACGGAAGGAAAGGAAAGGAAAGGAAAGAAGGAAGGAACGCAAGGGACGGAAGTAAGAAAGGAAAGAAAGAAAGAAAGAAAGAAAGAAAGAAAGAAAGAAAGAAAGAAAGAAAGAAAGAAAGAAAGAAAGAAAGAAAAGGAATGAAGGAAGGAAAAGATGGAAGGAAATTTTGTGTGTAAAGTTGATTTCTGCATTCATCAATATGGTGAAATTACACACACAGTGAAGTGAACACACACAAGCCCGGAGCAGTGGGCAGCGATAAGCCATGGCTCTTAAGGTCTTGCAACTAGTGGCAGACTATTTGTTCAGACTAAACATTAGATATGTTATCTGTGTCGTATTCTGAATATTGACATTTAAAACATTCACATCAATAATTGTTTTGTAACGTCTGTGGATTTTTACAGCGAAAAAATTCCACACTTAGACAAATATCAGCTGGAAACGAGCCCATTAATTTCTGTTTTCTCATGACTGAAACACGACCACTGAATAATAAAAATCTCCATATTGATCTGTCCTGCAAAGGCTCAGCATCACATTTGCATCTTTTGGAAATAGAATTCCACGCTTCTGCTGTTGTAATAAACCCGAGCACTCACCCATCAACCGCAGCTAGACTCACAGTTTAGTATGAAATGATGCTGAAGGTAAGAAAAAAAGAGTAGCGTGATAGTGTGAAGCATCAGTTGATATTGCCGGAACTCTCATTTGCTCACATGGACATCTAAACTGCAATGACCCCGGTGTAATGATGGTGGTGGTCGGCTGTGTATTTCACTCACAGCATCACTCTCTCTCTCCTTCTCTGGCTCGCACTCATCCGCACATAAACACCCTTCTCACCTCCTTTAAGTGCCACGCGGTCATATAGATCATTTAATCCCAGATAATGACCAAAAGGGAGAAATGAGCTTGCGTTTCATTAGAACAATTCCTTTAATTGTGTCTCTTTCCATCTCATCTTTCTGTCCTACTTTGTAAAATCAGCAAAATTGAACCCGGGCTGACACGGACAGTGGGTTTACTGGGATGAAGGGACCACCAAACGCGCAGATTCATCCAGCATGAAAGTACGAGTTACATTGCTTGGTTTAGCCAACTGCAATGATGAAACGAGTAATGAAAGTTTATACGCAAGTACAAGTACATTGCTGAAAATATGCTCAGTTACGAGTAAAGGTTCATATGATGGATGATAAAAAATACTTACGAATTGATCTTTTTAAACACTACTCGAAACACAAATTTTAATTTTTTTTACTATTAGATTAACTAAATTTGAAATATTTTGTAAAAAAAAAATGCCTTGTATTTATGCCACAAGGAAGAAATTCCAGAGAAACATAAGAGCAATTCGAAAACTGTTAAAATTACAATATCCATAGGACCAACAAAGTAATACTTATACGATGTTTAAATTTTTTTCAAATTATCATACTGTTCTTATTAATCAGATTAATAAGTATTGTGGAATTATGGTTGTTATTTACAGTTTTATGAGGAAAAAACATTAGTATAAGTTTTAGAGGTGTGGTGTAAATAATGAGCCTGAATATTAATGATTTTTTTAAAATTCAGTTTAGGCTGAACTTTTTTTTTTTTTTTTTTTCAAAACGTAATAATAAATAAATAATAATAAATCATTTAATTTTTTTCATTTTAGCCCCATTTGAGGCCATCAAAGTCTCTCCAAGGTCGCATTACTGTACAGGACAGCACACACACAAACACACCCACCACACACACACACACACACACACACACACCAGCACATCACCAGACCGATCCACCAAAATGCCAATTTGGGGTTTAAATGTGTATTTATTGAAAAGAGAGCGTTTAGTGGTGAGTAAAAAGCATCAAAATTGATTATTTACTACTCAAGCACATGCTAAATTACAGACTTTAAAGAACAAATACACCCAAATGCGAGGAGTTCTAATCTATTACTTCCACCACTGGAAAGTTGAAGATTCTTGAGTCACCACAAAGAATAGACTTACTCTTTACTTCTCAGAATCAGTTCTTGATCTTGGTATCGTACACGTGGGTTGAACATTCCGGATGATTCCAAAAAGCAGCACAGATTCTATGAGGGGAAAAAAACGAGAAACTTAATACAAACTGCTACTTTTAGATGTGCAGTTACTTTACAAAACAATGAAGAACTGTAAATCTGCTTGAATTTGACAAACCAGCTAAAATTATTTACAGCATTCTTAAGATAGTAGTTTTTTTATTAGCCATTCTAAAGTACTAGAGTTTTTTGTTAAAGGAAAAACTTGTTTAAAAAGTGTTTTTTAATTTAAATTATTTCCATAATTTTCCTTCAAGATCATTGGGCTTTGAAGGATTGAGCATCTCTTAAATTTGCAGTTTATTTAATATAATTTTTTGGAAAGTAATATGATGTAAAATAATTGCAGTTTATATGATATAATGTGATTTATCGGAAAACAAATTATTGGAAACCTCTGTGTTTGTTTTACATACACCCTGTCATGTGTGTGTCACTGTATACAGAGCCATGTACGCTGTGTATAACGTGTGTGTGAGTGTGTGTATGTGTGTGTGCTTCATTTACAGTAAAGGATTATCTTTATTAATAGGCAGTGATATGAGCGATGAAGCCCACAATCATCCACGCTTGCCCGGTGCTTAGCCTGCCGTTTGTTCTACGGTAAATACATTAGCATCTTTTCCCCCCATGCAGCTTCACAAGGTGAGTTCTTATCTTCCGCCTTCACGCCGAGACTGAACACTATTGATCTGGAGCATGTTGTCATTCAGATGATAATTAGAAGAAGGTGACGGGTCAGGCTGAACATCTGGAGGAGAGTTCCTCAAGGACACCATGAGCAGCAGGACGTCTCCACCTCTCCAGGCCGTGGCCTTTTATACAAATGATCTAATTAATTCCAAAACTCCGATGGACGTTGGCTCAGTGGCCGCTGGACCAGGAAGCTTCAGCCAGTTTTTAGATTTTTGTTTGTTTAAATAGCTTTTTTGTATTAACTTGAAGCAGATTTGCTCAACTATGTAATAGTGTGGCCAACGTCTTCCACGCCACGTCACTTTTCATGTAATTTAGCAATGGTTATTTTTAAGACGGATAAAGTTGGACCTATTTTTGTACAAATTAAACGCTAAATGAAATACAATGTTGCAATGCAGAATTTAAATGAAATTAAAAGTGTTTGTTACCTGTGCTCGGCTGAAACTGCTAGAAAGTCTTTATTATTGCATATTCTCAACATTTTCTTTGCATTTTATGATGTAAACCAAACAGTTTTTGATCCTGTCTTGCAAATACAGCAGTGAGATGTAAATGAGAGCCTGGGGACCGGAGGAACAAACAATGCAAAGATTGCCCTCTGGTGGCTCCACTTGTGCTGAACGTAAAGCGGAAGCTTCCGCTGATTGTCTCAAGACGATAAAATAAATAAAAAAACAGAAAAATCTATAACAAGAAAGTACATATCCAGACCACTGTCTTGTACAATTAACGTATTTTATAAAACACATTGTAGTTTAAAGAAACATAATGCAAGGTAAAAAAAAAAAAATCAAAAACATTAAATCATTCATAAAGCAAAATTCATCACAGAAAATACAACAATTGTTTTATTTTTACACATCTTTCGAGCACTCAAGTATGCACATTCATACACGTGAAAATGTTTATTTTTTTATGTGATGAATTAATAAAAGACGTGCAGGCAATTAATCTTAAGCTATTTAGTTTCATTTTAAATAGGCTCGAGCTCCCTGTGACCCAGAAAAGAACAAATCAAACTCGTTGTTCATTAAACGCACTAAGCGTCGCACATGCATCTCTTACAGTTTCAGTTTCACTTAATGTTACACATATATTGCCTGATAACACTTATAAATGTTATTCTTAACAATGTAATAACCATTATAATAAAGGAAATCCTATTAATTTTATTTTAAGCCTTGAATTGTCACAGAATAAACTCACGTATGAGCTCAAACTGTTTTATCTCCACAGTAACACGGGGAAATGAGTTTGACCTTGACCCTTGAAACTCCGCCACACTTCCAGGGGTCTCGGCTCCCACGTCGTACATTTCGCCGCCCTCGAGACGTTTGCCCCGGGACCCGCTACCGTACAGATTGTACCGCCGCTCAAAGCGTTCAAACTCGACTTAATTGTCACATGGGAGACGCCGTAATTGATCTGACCTTTAGCTGTGCTTTTTAATTTCCAATCCGCCTTTCATTGTTCCATCTGCTACTTTTTCAAAAGCGACATCTGGCTAACTGTACTTTACCCGGTGATCTCGGTTCGGTATTTGGAAAAAGGTAGTGCGTACTCCAACAGATGCTCGGTTTATAGGATATATTCTCAATTTTTAGGAATAGTTCCCCCAGCTATTCAAATATCGACAGCAGGAACAACAAGCCTCTTGGCCTCCACTGAACTCTTTCGCTATTACGCGAAAGCATCTTATTTTGCAGTCTATTAACAAACATCAATTCAAAGTCTATTTTCTCTCATCACGGGGCATAAATAAAACATAAGCCTGCAGTTTATAAAGCGATGAAGACGATTTCGCAGCGCAGGGCTTATTTTTACAAATAGGAGCGCTGTCAGCGAGAAACGCGGACGATTTGCGTGAATGAATAAAATAGAGATGCTGTTGGAGAGAAGATTAAAATATGCTTACTGTAAAACAATTGTGTTGTGGGAGGGCAGGCTGAAAAAATATCATAATGGGAGTCAGTCATGTACAGTTAAGTCCCAGCGACGTTCCGAGGATTATTGTTGTGAATATATAAACAAGCCTTATTGCCCTTAAGCCTTTCCATCTTTGCATGTGCCAACGCATTGTGTCGCTGTCAAACACTCTCGCAGCGCTGCGGTAATTTGTGGTGAATAACAAACCTTGTTACCAAACTACAAATTACTGCAGCCAGAAGCGCATGCTAAATAACACAAATACAACATTAGCATTGTTGTTTTTTAAGGATTAAGTAAAGCGAGTTTGTCAATATGGCCACTAGGGACCATGTCAAAATTGTGGTCTGGATTTAGCATTTGGTGAAGTTATACGCTCAAACCCGGAGCAGTGGGCAGTATTTTTCCGTAATGGTCAAGTTGATGTCCGTGTCTTGCTCAAGGACCAGACTGGGATTCGATCCTGCAACCGGACCACTGCCTCTGATTTGACATATACTAAATACTGTATTAATTTAAACAATTTTTAGGATTATAATCTCCATAATTTATTCACACATGTGAGAAGACTGATAAAACCTGGTCTGGAAAGACACAAACTCTTCACATCCTCACAAGATGTCGATTTTTACATCCCCTCTTAAGAACTTAATTGTCTGCCTTTACATTTTCCAGCAGATACATTTTCTAAAGCATGTATTTTCACGGCGATGACTGTTCCTTCAGGGATGTTAAATTAATGGCACTAATTAAACGCTTATTGATTAGCGAGTTCTGGGTGATGAGGATGCAGGAAACGGATACTTTTATGCATGAAGTGTCATGTCATTCCATTCCCCTTCTCTTGGGAAATGGAGGCCTGAGGAAACAAGTTTGCTTCAAGGAAAAGGCTTGAACGTCCCATAATAATAATAATAAAAAAAAAAACCCACCACAAAGTGGCTCCATATAAGTCAATTATTACATTTCAGGATTTTTCAAAGTTAATGTGTAAAACAGGGATAATCTGTATAGCTCTCATTCTAGCTAAAAACACAATCCAATGTTGATCTTCAATTGGTCCAGGATTCAAACCTGCAATCGATTGGTTGGAAATCTAACTATCTAACCAGAAGGCCACATCTGCCCTAATCTGATTTCTAATTATAAGTTAATTAGAACTTATATCTCTCTTTCTCTTATTTTTGAGGTTTTGTTTCCTAATATAGAAATGAAATTTAACGCCTCAGTGTTACAAAATGAAAGATAAAAAAAGAACAAAAAGTCAGTCATCAAAAAATAACATCCAATAGCATCCAGTACTTTCAGCATCCTGTAGATGGCAATATCGCCTCATTCGTATAAGAAATTAACCGCGGTAGAAAAAGATGCTTCTCACGCACAATCACAATGTATAGAGTAACGATAAGTGTCCATTCAAATGTAGCGGAATAAGGAGTACAGATACTCAATCACAAATGTAGTCAAGTAGAGAGTAAAAGATGTTTATTTTTCTCATACTCAGTATCAGTACACAGTACAAAGTAGCCAAACATACTTAATAAAACTTATTTATATTTATTAAACCTTAATAAAGTAACAAAGTCCATTTACTCAAGTACTTCACACCAATGCAATAGATGGGTTTCATGTCAACTAAATGTTTCTTGAATCTTATTTTAATCAATCTAACTTTAAATTCAAATTCTTGAAAACATGTACGCATCAGCATTTTTAGTAGATTAACAATCACTTCTGACTAAAACACCTGTCAGAAAAGTGCTCTAAAAATAAACGATTGTAGTCCAGTGAACGATTTAGCTTGAACTGGAAGACCTCTCTTTTAATGTAAGAACTGAAACTAAATCGAAATGTTGATTATTGCTCTCCGTGTCTCCAACATGACAGTAAATAACCGAACGGGTAAATTCCCTACGAGGTCTGTCTGTTTGTATTTCACAGCACAGAGACTTCAACATGTTTCCCCGCTCAAGGTCAGAACAGCAGCGCGTTCCAGCCACTGATGGACACACGTGGTCCCTCCAGAGTGAGTTTGCTTGTGTGCATGTTCACCCCAGAACATCTGTTCACCACCAGCCCTGACCGCTCTGATCTGACACCACACCCGGCTTGATCGTACCACCCAATTCCCTCTCCGGAGCCAGATGGCGGCCTGCTCCCACCATCATACCCTTCTCACTCCCTCCTTTCCCTTCTTTCCATCTTCCTGGAGCTGGTTCTCCAATACCCATTCAGCCACCCGCCCCACAGGTATCGCCCCAGGCTCGGGCCCTGCCACTCACTGTTGACCAGCCTCTAGTGGCTTCACTGGTCCCTCCTGTCAAAGACAAATTGTTCGACAGCCTGAGCTTTTATGAATTCCGCCCCGAGGTCTAAAGCTCAAGAAAATAGGTTAAGCAAAATCCTTGGCCCGAGCAATTCAACTTTGAGTCAGAAGTGGGCTTTTTTTGAAAAGTTTGGTTTGAACAGGCAGAAGTCAACAACAAAAGCAAGTCGTGCTAATGCGGATGTGACTGCGGCTAGAAAACTGGCCAACTGACTAAAGAACAACTTAAAATGGCATTCCTATAGTATTTTAAGTACTGACTAGGGACCATTGTATTGCCCAAGGACATTTAGTGGTCAAACCCACTGGGATTCGAACCTGCAACCTCTTGGACACACGTCCAAATCCCCTACCACTGAAACACAATTGTACCGAGCTTACACACATCGACAGGAAATCAAAGTCGAGCCTTCAAAAATTCATAGTTTATTTTGATATAATTTACAGATAAAGGTTTGCTTTCTTCAACCTCTAGTAAGCAGAGATGGAACTTGAAAATCCGGGGCATTGCTACATGAAAGAATGTATTTAATTACTCAACGATTAGGGTTAGGGTTAGGGTTAGGGTTAGGGGTTAGGGTTAGGGTTAGGGGTTAGGGTTAGGGGTTAGGGTTAGGGTTAGGGTTAGGGGTTAGGGTTAGGGTTGGGTTAGGGTTAGGGTTAGGGTTAGGGTTGGGTTAGGGTTAGGGTTAGGGTTAGGGGTTAGGGTTAGGGTTAGGGTTAGGGTTGGGTTAGGGTTGGGGTTGGGTTGGGTTAGGGGTTAGGGTTAGGGTTAGGGTTGGGTTTAGGGTTAGGGGTTAGGGTTGGGTTAGGGGTTAGGGTTAGGGTTAGGGTTAGGGTTGGGTTAGGGTTAGGGTTAGGGGTTAGGGTTAGTGATCCCTCAACGATTACTCAGAGAAAACGATTCTGCTGGTAATTATGTAGTTGGACCATAAGTGGTTATTGACCAGTGGTTATTGACTCATGACGTTGGACCTTGAGTGGTTATCATGGTGTGCAAATCCATTGGATTGGTCAATTTCCTATAAAGCCAATCTATCCTTATTTGACTAAAAATGGGTGTGGTTACATTAACAAGAACACCTCTTTTTATACAGGAGAAGGAGGGAGTTTGACAGATAACCGAAGACAAAAAACACAAGTATTGGCAACTGCATCTGTACATTGTCAAAGCCAATTCCGACAAATGCCAAAATTACAATGCATGTACCATTTTTTTCTAAAACAGCATTTTTTTAAAAGCATCATAGTTTTACCAAAATATCCAATTATATTACTAAATTCCACACAAGATAACATTCCCTTATTATTTTTACTTTCAATATTTGCCATAATGACCGAAACGCATTGACAGTTTCATGGAAATGCAGGGCCGCTGTTAATTAACCTTAAACGTAATGCCCACCCTCAGCTAAAATCATTAGCATAACCCCTCCCAAATATGCCTCTTTTAATTGCATTACGATTAATTTGCACAAATTAATTTCCCTGTCATGAGTCGCTTCCAAACTAACAGCTTTTTCGAATCCGTCCACATAAATACAGATAAATACTCTAAAATCCATCTAAAAGTCAATGTGGCATGAAAATGATTCTAATTGCCCTCAGCAGAAAATTCTGGGTTCTTGAAAATGGAAAGGTCTTTTGCTAAACATTTTTTTTAAAAATACAGATGTGTTGAATCCTATACATCGAGAAAAGGACACTACTTATGACAAGTTTGCATATTATTAAAATATCTATTATAAATAAATATATATTACATATACAGTTTTATATATGGATATATTATGTGCACCATTCCCATAATATGTAACTAGAGATTTGGCTTTAGAACTAGAGAAGACACAAGATGAATAAAGATGTAAAAAGTCTCATTAATTGCAGTCATTAATGCTTGAAATCTATCGATTTTACCACAGCAATATACTGAAATAACGCCCGGTGTAAAAGCTGCTGTGCGCATAGAGTAATCAACGGATTGTTAGACATGCATTTTCTAGCTCTATGACAATGCTTGACAAATGGGGTCGGTGAGAGTGTTCCTAATCCATCCATTGCTGAAATTTATGAACTTATTATAATTGTATACACAAACATTGCAGTGATTTAGGTGACACGGTGAAAAGATGAAATCGGTTTATATTAAAAGGGGTGCTCACCCCTGAAACCGCCAGATAGCAACACCTTTCAATGGCTGCTTTTAACAACATGGTTATTGTTTTATTGATCAGGGTTTTATTGCGCATTTGACACTTGTGTTATGTGTTAATCGAACGCCGCATAATTTTCTGACACATATTTTACGAGACTACGACCGCAATTCATTTAATAACTATTATTTTTTGCCGGTTTCTGTCCGATTATGGTTTGTGGGGAAGTGGGCCATTTGTCTTGTGGGTATTGTCGGCCATGCCTGGGCTCTTCCAGCCGGGTGGTGCGTGACCCGAACCGAGGGACGGAAACACCTCCCAGTCTCCTTTTTCTCCCAGCCTTCGATTCTTTTGTTCCTAAAAGTGATATCACTATTAGCGAGGCCATCCGTTGATGTGTAATTCCCGCAATCTACACTAAAACGTTCCTGCTTTATGGGAAAATTATACACGGCAATAGCTTCCCCCGCGTGTTTTTCAGGAAAGTGTCGTTTTTCAGCTAAGCTTGAGTTAACCTCTAAGATTACAAAAATGAAAACGTGTCACACCAGCAAAGAACTGCATTGTTGGTATAAATCATCATTTGTTCCTGCACATGAGCTACAACTATGGAAATATCAGAAATACCCGTTTAAGCCAATGACGTGTGTGCAAAAAGGAGAAATAGCTGCATTGACAAGAGAAGAAAAGCAAATCTTTTGGGCTCAGAAGAACTTCACGTGTAATCTGATGCATTTCTCCAAGACTACATTTGCTGAAGGTGGCGAAACTCTATCAAAACTAATAATTAATTGGTTCATCTGATTCTGCATAATTGAAAGATCGTATTAGCCTAGATAATACGGGCTCAGATGGGTTCTCCCCTCTGTAAGCAGTGCACTCCCAGGACCCCGGGACTATAGTGGTCTGTCAGCAAATGTATTATTTGGCATTGAGCAAAAGGTAAGAACCAAGGTTTGTCAAACTCGTTTCCTGTGTTTTTGAAATCTTATTGAAAGAATAGAAAAGAAATGTAATTCTATTCTGCTATAATGACCTTCATGTCCTCTAAACTAAAATGCTAAAATAGTTGATAAAAAATCTTCACATTTGCGAAACGAAACCTACTGTAAATGCTATGTCGTGAAAATGGTGTCCGTAAAACTAAATTTGAATGCCTCGTGCATACTGCAAATCCAATTTTGCAAGTTATATATATATTGCAAATTTTAACCCGGACCCTTAGCTTCTTACAGAATTACATTTAACATTTCCCTATGTCTTCCTCTGACTACTGATGTGCTGTTTTGGGCATTCTGATCTGGTTGTTGGCAGCTCGTTTCTCATTTCTCAACATTATGTTTAACAAATAAAGAAGAAGGATTTATTTTCACGAAGGGCAAAGTTTGCAAGGTTTTAATATTTTTTTTTTTAAACAAAAAAAAGTCTTTTTTACCGTTTTATATAGCATGGACAATGAGACATGTTTAGTCTCATTATTCACATATTCTCACTTTTCCAAGTCTCTTTAGTCTAATCTGTATAATAGGCTTCTTATTATTGACAATTATTGTTGTCATTATTAGGAATGATTTTGATTATTATTATTATTATTACAACAACTGTTATTACAATAGTTAATACATCAATTATAATAAAGTAAACATTTCAATAGGCAGAAGTTTTTCTTGTATTTCTTTTTTATCAAAAAGGTGCTTAAACACATTTGGCATTTATTATACCAGCATAGTTAAAATCATACATTTTGTTACATGCTCATCCCATGACATCATACATTATACCATAGGGTCCTTTACATTGTTTTGTACTTTGACAAACTCAAGCAAAGTGTGGAAAAAAAGGAAAGGCAACACATTTATCCCAATTAACCTTGAAATAAGATGTACTAAAAGCCCAATTATTGATGGTAATGATAGAGATGAATTGACGGTGTATGAAACAGTGCGGTGTGAGAAGCCTGCAGCACTAGTTGATGAAGACCGGTCTCAAAGAAATCTAGGACAGACGAGATTTTAGCAAGGACACACACACACACACACACACACACACAGAAGAAAATACAGCGCTAGCGTTGTGTTACCCTTGACTCTTAAAGTATAAATGAATCAAGAAGCTTATTATCCGGTTGACACCATATGAGAGTTGTTCCTTCCTCAGCACTACTTAAGACTCACCTCATAATGTGACTGCGCCTGAAACCAATCATAATCCGTCTTGGGCAATAACAACAAGACAATACTTTAAACCAAAAGGTCTGATGTCATTTCTTAATTACATTAATGGAAAAAATTATTTCTTTGTTTAAAAAAAAAGACAATTTTGATGGACTTTACGACATTATAAGCAAATAAGATTTCTGCTACTTTATTACAGTCTTTAGCTTTTATTGTTATTTTGTTTATTGTTTTACAGTAAGTAGTTTTTTAAACTGGTTGATTTATCACTTTGGTCATCTCTGGATATTAAAGTTCTTTATAACTAAAGTTGATTGGTTGGTTGATTTCTTTTTGTTTACTTTAAATGAAAAAAACTTTAATTAACTAACATTGACTAACTTTAAAACAAAAAATAGCTGCATCAATAATATGAGCTGTGAGTGGATTCTTGATTTTGCCAAAATTTATCAAACAGGACAGTTTTGCTGGGAATATAAATAATTCAGGAAAATTCATCAAAGATTATCGTTTTGTCTTTGACATCTAATTAAATAAAAAAAACAGTCAACTTGACTCATTTAACCAATGAGGGACGACCAAAAAAATATAATCAGTTAATAGAAAATAAATCTATTTAGTCATTTACTGGGTTGAATAACTTCAAGGGTTTTCCGAGCTCCCCTTAGATCCTTCTGGTAATTCCCGAGGGAAGCCACCGCCTTAGGAAACCTTCATTTTCTTTGTTTGAGAGAGAATCCCCAACAGATTTAAGTCATATACTGTTTAACTTCAATAAAACCAATTTTCTCTTCTTTTCTCATATTCTTGTCTTATTTTCCAGCATAGTCAGGACATATCACTGTAATTTTAATTGGAAATTTTTATATCACATTTGACTGATTTAGGAATATTTCTCAGTTATTTTCACTGACAGGAGAAAAATATTGCATTAGGCCTATTCGCCAATTGCAAAACTTTGAAAATAGGGGATAAAACAAACTGTCATCGTGCATAGAGGCAAGGGTTTTGGAACAGTTGAGGAATAAAGAATTTTGGAAAGTGAGAATAAAGTACGCCATTTACAAAAAGTTTACCAATGGGATTTTAAATTCACTAAACAACTCATACTTATTTTTATATATAATCAAACACTTTTTGCCTAAGTGACAACACCTGAACTCAATGACTGTGAGCTGCTGATCTTAATGAGCCACACCAGGAGACAGCATGCGGCTCTTTTGGTTCTATTCATTGCACATTGCCAAAACGAAAGTAAAAAAAATGCCATTGTGATTATTGGCGTTAAAAATAATTGACACAATTAAAAACCACTAATAATAATAAATGTATATTATTTAGTTTAGAGGGCCAATTGCGCTGACTTTTTGTGTGCCTACTCATCATTAGCTACCGTATATTGTTTGTATTGAATGATTGAGACAAACATTTATATACTGTTTATATACGCACACATTTATATTTCGAGAGTGAAGCGTGCATACAGGAAACGCGTACTGCGATTCAATCTGACTAAAAGAGGCAGGTGTGAAAGCACTTAATGTTTAAGTAAGGGAAGATTTAATGTACTTAAGACTTAATGTAATGGTAAAGGGAAGATATTGAGTAATAAACAAGACACGAGTGATCCCTCAGCTCCAGCCTTCACAGTTCTGTGGAAAGCATCTGTCCCACAAACAGTCACGTCTTGATTTTTCAATTAGCAGGCCGCATGTTCTCTAAACATATGCAAACACAGCAGGGCTGCTCCTTTAAAATGCAACACTAATCTGCAGGCTGCTTAGACTAAATTGGCAAGCTTGTAACTCTTGAAAAATTTGGATAGGGTTCATTATCGGTTCATCTCTGCTGACTCGCTTTTGTACAATGAGAACATGTTCTAAATGCTGAACCAAGTCATCTTGTGTGGAAAAAGTCATGTGGGTTAAGTACAGACAGAGCCCCGCCCCACCACTTATACTCCAATCACGTGACAGCTATGCTAATTCTTGAACACAGACCAGACGTTACAATCAAGTGCTCAATAAGGGGCTTTTGTGGTCCATTGAGAGGGAATTGAACTTTGACCCCGTGAGCTGCCCACTGCTCCAGGTTTGTGTGTGCATAAAGGAGTAGTAAAGTGTGTATGAAGGAGTAATAAAGTTTCAAATAATTACAATCGATTTTGAAGGAGATTACATCCTGGCCAGAAAGGGCTCTTCAACACTGTTTCGACTACACAAACTGGAATATGCTGCGACTGGTTGGCCACCAATTCAGAGTGTGTATCCTGCCTCAGGCCCAAAGACGCTGAGATGGGCGCCAACTCCCTGCGACCCTGTAAAGGATGAAGCGGAAAAAGATGAATGAAACAGGAATATGTTTCAGACAGTCACTCTCTAAAGAGACCTTTGAGCTTGTTGTTGTCGTCAAATTCCATATTCTGCCACTATTCCACTATTTCAAAATGAGTCTTGACCTGCTCGCCATTCATGACAAGAAACAAATTCATACACACCGTTTATCTTAAACTTCTTTATTTGAAGCAATGGCACAAAGATGAAAGGATGAAAATTCCTGGGGTTGTTAAGAAGATAATAATGTCAGCAGAAGCTTGGCAATTAATAAAATTGTGATATGAAAAGCCAGGATCTCTTAGCTTTTTTAAGTGATTTCCAGTAAAACTGAAAGTCTATGCAAGTTGTATGAGGCATAATTTCCCAAATTAATGACAAATTCCTTACGTGTCGACTAAAACCAATTACAAAAGCCAGGCAACAACTACATCTTGTTTAATTGGATTTAAAATAACACAACGTAAAGATCTGTTTGAACTACCTGCCATATCATTATGTGTTTACTTCACTGCGAAAACACGCTCAACACAAACCACAGAACTTTCTGGAGAAACATTTTTTCATCCTCTTTTCTAAATAATTTAATCTGAAGGAGAGAAAAAAGAGCAATACTGCCCAAAGCCATTTTCATTTTTCTTTTCCCTTCTCTTTTTTTTATTTTGGACTAACAATGCAGATTCCTCTATGGAAAATATGTCCCGAGTGTTAATTAATCATAAGCCATTAAATCTTAAATAAAAGAGAGAGAAAAGCATGTTCAATAATTCATCTGGGATAGGTGGAAGAAGAAATAAACAAGGTAGAGCAGCCAAAGCAATGATTCATTAATAGTTTGCATTCAGATCTGGCGGATATATTATTGAGTGAATTCTGGGCCGACTTTGAGACCCCGGAAAGTGCAGGATCACATCGCTCCATGTTTTCTGGATGGGTTTGGATAAACATCACTTCAGAAATGAGAACAGAATCAGACAACGAGTTAGAGAACATGGATGTTCTGCATATAAAGTGTCTGCAAACACATTTGTTACTGAAAATCTTTAAAGTTGATTTTCCTGTGTCATTTTCCCAGCGTTAGAATTCCGACTCGCATCCCAGTAGCCGGAATTCCCAATGAGTGTAAACACTGCCTCTCAAAACATTGCTTTGTTTGCTTGAGCACACTCACATTTCAGCTTTTTGACTCCAAGTATTGACAATTTGAGCCAAACATACTATTTGTCTGTAAAAAAAAGAAGATAAAAAAGCCATTTAAGTGCTACTGTAAATTTTTAAAGCTAATATTACATTCATAAAAAACTATTAGTCATTTGTGTATTTCAATGAGTGTATTTCAAGAGTAGAGTAGATTTCTGCTCAACGCATAAACAGTCAGTAAGAAAAAATGTATTAAAGCAATGTCTATGACTAATGTCTTCACCAAATAATGTTATTTTTTTGTTTTGTTTTAGTCATGAGTGCATAAAGATGGTCATAAGGGGAAATAAACTAGCTGGAATGTAAAATTTCATCTTTAGTTAAAATTCTATGGATTGGTAATCAATTATGCTTCACTTTTTGAAAAATCTGATTATGAATTTTTTTTTAAAATACATTTTTGTTGAAAGCAATGTGCTTTATAAACTCCATCTCCCATGTTCCCGCTGCTTCACCTTAATAGTCATTTTTTTGTTTTCTGTGTTGCTCTACTCTGATTGGCCATAGTTTTATGCCATTTAGTATTTTGGCATGTAGTTTTAGCAAATAATCCAGTTTTGGTGTCAAATCAAGTCCCAAAAAGTTTTGGCTGGAAAGTTTGGAAAAACTTTAAAGTGCAATCTTACTCTACTTTTGTTATGTCTATGAAACTCAATCAAAACTACCTGCTTCACTCCTAACAAAATAATCAGTTCTTTCTTTGCATATGCAGACGGTTCAGATCCTTCTTTGCAAACTGCATTTGCAGTTGTCTTGCAGAAAATTATGCAAAAAATTATGCACCATCATATACAAAAAGTGCTGTGTTGTTACATCCATCCATTCTCTGTGCCATGTTCTCCATTTTTGGGACACAGGGAGATGTGCTAAAAGATTGGGTCTCAAACTCGGTCACAACGCATCCCAATGTGCCACCCATGGCTGCATTTCTATTGTTTTCAAAAGTTTTTCTTTAATGAATTTACATCTTGCCACAAGCATATCATTATGCGTTTTAAAACCATGAATTATGAAGAACTTTTTCTATAATTTAAAGCGAAAGCTAAGGAAAAGTGTACTTTTATAGCTGTCTACATGGGTTGAATAACTGAATTAAGCAGCACGTTTGATTAAACTTACATATTATGAGATGAATTATTTAAATCATGCATTGAGTGTGGATAACTATTATGATCCAACAGCTTTTTCAATATGAAATTAATTAGAGCAATATATTTCCTTTTTATTCTGCCTGTAGCTTCAGATGAGTAAAGGTGCAGCTATAATATTGTAGTCCGGGGCTTTACACATGAATCACAATATGTTTCATATTATATGTAGAATTTAATTCCATCTCTCTGGCTCAGAAGCAGGGCATTTTGTCCTCTATTATGCACACATCTACATAAAGTTCTGAAAGCTCCATTTGAAGCTTGGTTTATACATTTTTGTATTTTACATCAAACGATAGGATGAAATTCTTTAAATAAAATGGACTGGTTGGTACGTCGACTAAACTAAAGTCCTCATCTTTTTGGACTTGTCGTTAAACATTCTTCCTCAGTTCTTTCCAGCAGAGCACAGATGATCTTCTCAGGGAAGAAACACCAATACGGGCAGATGATAATTGATTACATCTCCAAGCAGCTCCATTCCATCTCTCTTTTGGAAGAAAAAGGTGATTTGTTAAATTATGCATGTGTACAGAAGTGCCCAGCGAGAGCTCGGAGGCTTTTAAACGCTTGTATACAAGAGGTGCAGCCAGACACTGGGTCATTAAGAGCCTTTGAGTGTCTTTCTCCATCAGCTGAAATCCCAAGGTAAGAGTGTTCAAAGAGGCATTTAGGTTCCATAACATATGTAATACTGTGTGGGCTTTCTGAGCTCTTGTTGTGATCATCTCACGCCATTTTAAGAAGTTGATTTAACCGTTTCTGACATTGGTTATATTTTAGTTTTTCTTTGCATATTTTTTAGTCAATTTCCTCATTTAGAAGAGATTTTGCGTTTCTCATAGCCGCATTGTTGGTGTAAAGTACTTGAGTACACTGTAGGGATCTTTTTCAATTTTGTAAATATACAATGTGTACGTATGTGAAAAAACAAAGTACGACAACTGCGCAAAGAAACTGAAAAAATTCTTCAGACACTGAAACGTTGAGGATAGTATTTGTACTTATATTAGTACTTGTACTTTATTGAGTGCGTGAATTTATTGGGACAGCGTGTATTTAAAAGTTGCTTATATTTTTGATACTCAGTACATGTACAAAGTTGTCAAAAACTCTTATACAATTATACAAGTACAAAAACTATTTACAATATTTACCAAACTTCCTATAGTGTACTCAAGTACTTTACACAAAAATCAGACGTGGTTTTTCAGTGAGCTATTTTTGATTGTAAACCATCATTCATTTTTATTTGCTCAGCTTACGATACTATGGCGTTTACAGCGCCTGTGCTTGTAACTGTTTCAGCTAACAAAATCGATCAGTGTGTTCTTCAGTAGGGACGTTTTATAAGCTTCTTTAAACACACTTCCTGCAGCCATGAATAAAGTATAACTGCATTAGCATTGCCTGTTAAGCCATCCACAATTCTTGGGTTCTGATGTTTAGAGGTCTGTATCGGGATGGTCTTAGGCTACCTGATACATACTGTATGAGCAAGTAACAAACTAGTATTAGCTAGTAACTAGTACTAGTTTACAGCGTATGTGATTATGACTGTGAATTCCCAGTTGCCTTTAGTCCAACAACTTGTGTAAAATTGTCAAAGGTGTGTGAAGAGTCTAAAAAGCATACTTGAGTAAAAGTACTGGTACTTGTTTTTTGTAATAATTACACCAGTGCAAGTTGCAATTCACCAGTTCCAAGAAGAGTTGTGAAAGTTGTTATGTATCAAGACACTCTTTTTTTATTTTCCTAATATAGAAATGAAATTTAACACCTCAATGTTTCAGAATAGCAGAAAAAAATAGATAAAAATGAACAAAAAGTCAGTCTCAGTAAAAAATTTAAATAAAATAAAAAAATCAAACTGCTAATTCACGTTCATTTTGCTGATAAATAGCATCCAGTACCTTCAGCATCCTGCAGATGACGTAATTTACTTGTCCGCCCAAGAAATGAAACGCTGTAGTAGAAGATGCCCACTTGTCACGCACAATCACAAAGTAACAGTAAGTGTCCATTCAAATGTGGTCGAGTAAAGAATACAGATACTCAATCAACAATGTAGTCAAGTAAAGACTAAAAGTTGCTTATCATTTTGATACTCAGTACAAGTACAAAGTGGCCAAAATACTTAAGTAAAGTAGCAAAGTCTATTTACTAAAGTACTTTACACCACTATACATTGTTGGAAAGGCAAATCGCAACATGTTTGGCTAACTATATGTTGCTTAAAATGGCCTTGTCACTGTGATCAGACACCGAGCAGAACTTTCAAGTTCTAGCAAGTTCCTCTGGCAATGACAGACGATATCAGCTTTCTTTGGTCAACAGTTCTACATAATAACAGGTTTTTGTGCCAACAAATGTTGCTTTTTAGCGCCGTAAAAGGCGAAGTGGAAAAAAACAAAGCTCTTTATCTTTGTCTGGATGCAGCCGGTGTGTTTAAACTAGAGTGCACTTGTTAACAGGCAGTTTGAGACGGCGTTTTAAAGGACACTTGTCCTTCTAGGACCCATCAACCTTTGTTCTTCGTTCAGGAAGACTGCTCACTTGAGTGCATGTGGCGGTGAAAGAGATCGTTTTAGCAAGTAACGAGCGCTTGTCACGTAATAGGGAAAGCGATACTTCTGTGAGTGTGTTTGTGTGTGTGTTTTTCAGGGAAAGGTCGAGGTAAGAGAGAAGGCTTGAGCCCGGCAGTTGACTGGAGTGTTATTGCATTATCTTGGCTTGCTAAACATTTGTTTTCTGTTATCAGATAGAGACACGCACAGAGTACCATGGTTATTCAAACAACAGGAAAACCACCAGTGCCACGTCCCGGCGGTCTTTTCCCCCTCGGTGGCTCTGAAACACTACGGTAAATGCAAACCATCTGCAGGTCTACAGCTACTGGATCTCTGTCAAATTACCTGAGCGGTGGGAGCCACATGTCTTCTGTAATCTGTACATTGTGTGATTGCATTGTGTGAGAGCTTTAATATGGGCATGAATTCTAATATCTCTGACGTTTTATACGAGGTGTGTTTGCGTGAAGCTTATTTGTCTTTTATACAAAAAAAACCCCTAAAATAATATATGTAAATACTGCTTCCAGTTAAACATGATTGGATTATTTTGCTGACTTAGCAGGCTTTACTGATTACGATGAAATGCTTTGGGATTGCCAAAGATCGGAACAAGATGAGAACTACTAAACGTAATGTGAAAATGTCAAAATTACCTTTATTGTACGCAACACACAATTATGGTATGAAAACAACCTGTTAAACTTTTTTTTTCCTGTAATCTTGTGTTTGTGAGTTACGTAGCTCATAAAGATTAATGTGTCCTTAAACGCAATAGCAAAGCTGTAGTGTCGTTCATGAAAAGATGATTTGAGAGAACTGAGTCAGTTCAACAATTTCAACAATTGACTACACATAGGTACACTGCATTGATTACAGATCAGTCAGATTCAAGAGCGGAAACTGTTGTTCTGATTAATCTGAGCGTGGTGGGTTTCTTCCCCACCATGAGTACAGAATTCACTTGTAAGTGTTTTTCTTGCTTTATTGCACACTTTGGTTCTTTTAAGATTAATTTTCAATGATATTAAGTGAATGATATTAAGCTTGTGTAAAGACGTTATTTGGGTCTTTAAAACTTAGCAGCCTAAACGGCAGCCCTGCTAGTCCATTGGCCCAAGTCAGTGTGACCAACTGCATTTCAAATTTCTTTATTGTAGATTAAATAGTAATCTACAATTTTGTTTAGCCAAATTTCTTTATTGTTTAAAATAGTAAAACAAATGGTATAAATCTCTTTGATGTGGAATTGATTTTTGATTTAACTCTATTTAACACATACAGAGATAAAGTCCTTTATCTCATTTCCCAAGATCCTGTAGTCCCCAAAAGGCTGCGAAACAATGGCTTTTGAATCTGGGCCATTTAAGGGGATGTATGTCAGCCACATACACAATCAAAAAGTGACTCCCTCTTTCATGAACCGAGGCTGCGTTTGATGCCTTAAGCTATGCAGACTTTCAATCCCAGTGTGTTTGATTGTCCCATCAAGCTCATTTCAGGAATACCTTTCAATGAATGAGTGATCCCCATCTGACATGACAGGTGAATTTCCTCTGTGTCCAATTAATAACCCCATTTTACCAAATTACAGTGACGGGTTTTTGAAAGAGGTGCCATGGAGACCCATTGGGAAGGACTAGATAGGGCATTTCCTGTGTGGGTTTGCCACCTATCCAAGGGTGTCTGACGCTGGAATTGGTTCTAGCTTCTTGTCTATCCATTGTCTGGTGAGTATTTCATGTCGTTTTTTGTTGTCTGGTATTTTGCAGGATGTCTGCATATGTGGCCAGTGATTCTCAAAAATGTCTGGCCTGTGTTCTACTCTTGAGATGTGGCCAAGTATTTCAATGAATTTCTTGAAGTATTTTCAAGTATTTGAGTCCTTTAGTGATGTAGTCTGCTGGGTTGTAGAAAAGTGGCGACCACTTTGTACCTGCTGGAATCAGATGTCCACCTGTGTAGCACTGGTTGTCTAATCTTGAGGTGATTTGATTTGAAAGGGATGGGTAACTCGGTTTGTATTGTCTGAGCTAACTGGACACACTAGTGAGGGCTGCACACAACTCTAGCTGCGGGAGAGTTATAGTTTACCTGGGGACTACAGGTACATTCATACCTGTGGTTCTGTTCTTTTGTTCCAGACCAAGTGCAACAAAAGAAGCATCGAAAGTTAAATCGATCCAATAAGACGGTTTGAAACCAACCAGATACCAACAATCCATCGGGTAATATTTTGACTCTCTCTCGTTGACTACACACCAAAAATGTGCAGAACTTTTTGAGGTTGGGTTTGTTCTAGTTCGGAACCTGTTCACCCCAAAGCCAAACCGCTTCAGGGTTTGTTCAAAAGCATACCAATTCCACTTCAGCAAGGTCTTAATGCACTTGTTTGGTACAATTTCATTGCAAAATTTAGTTCCAAAGTTCATTTTCAGTCCTGGCCATCAAATCATACTAGCAGGTGTTGCTTTCCGAGAGGACTGGAGATGGGGTCGGATGGTGTGAAGTAGACGATGTTCAGGGAGAAGAGCACATGTGGCAAGGAATGATGGAGTATCGCGTGGTACGTCTATGGTCTCCCCACAGAGAGGGAAATTAAAAACCACATAAAGAGAATGAGACCGTCAGGGGGTGTTTGTGAAGAAAGGGTGATTTAAGTGTCAGTATGGAGGAGGGGTGGGACTGCAGAGTTAATTACAGACTAATGAGAAACAATTTATTGTCCTCTTGTTAGACACATCGAAATGACTATTGTGCCTCTCAGAAGAGACGCCGTTAATGTGTCCCTAGAGTTTGATGCTAGAGGTCCTATCTTGTCTGGAGCCTACTAGAGTCAAAGCTGAAGCCCGGGGACCCCACAGGCCCCTGAAACACCACCAGGTGCTTTTAGTGTCTGCCCCTTAGTCGGGAGAATTTATTCAGAGAAATAATGAGAGTTGCATTAGCAGAGTATTGATTCCCCTCAGTGTGGCCTTCCCTTATGAGCCTGTGGTAAGTCTTTAGAATCACCTTTCCACCCCACTAAATCTTCCCTCCATCCTTTACAGCCCCTTCCCTGTTGTTTCCTACCTTGCGTCCATCTGTTTTATCACAGGTCAGAGTTTATCTTCCATCTCTGGGTGATAATTGCTCTAGAAATATTAGTCGTTTTTTAAAGGAGACTTTGGTTCGTAGTTCCTGTTTGGAAAATACAAGCAAGTCAGTGTTACCGTCCACTAAAACAGTGGGTTCGATCCCCAGTGAGACAGGGGCTTCACAATTTGACTGTAATGCTGGGTAAAACTGCCTTAATGTGGCAGTTGTGGTCCAATGGTAGGGCACTTGGACTTGTGCGCTGGTTCGAATCCTCCTACGGCTGGTTCTACAACTGAGTGTCCTTGGGCCTGTTCACTGCTCAACTGCTCACTGCTTTTGCGGTAGATCATGGGGTGCTCCACAGTTCTGTTAACTGCAAAATCACCAAAAACTTGATGTCTGTTTAACCCTTTCATAAAAAAATATGTTTGATGCAAGAAGCAAACAATCGGTCTAAGCAGCATTGCCAACAGCCACGTCAGGAGTAATCAGCAACAATTAATATTGAATAGCTGTCATGCATGATTTACACACAGGAGTATCAATAGCGATCTGTCTGTCTCGTGACTTAGTAACCCCACCGGAGCAGATATAAATAAAACCGGCTGTGCAAATCCACGTTTGCGACATTAACACGCACACCTACAGTATGCGTAACTTTCATCTGACCAATTAATTTTAGAAGATCACTTTCTAAAACCAGTAATAATGGCTTTTCTAATCTGTGATAATGTGTATTCTAATGTAAGCTGTGTTCCTAGCGCACTCGCTTTGCATCTGAAACAAATACTTTCCATCAGCAGATGAATCTGCCTTTGTAATGATCTCTCCGGACGCACAAGCAGAAATGTCTATGGAATGTAAATGAGCTCAAATGCAAGAGTGTGAGGGGCATCTATGAATAGATCAGTAGCGTCTGAAATCAGACTAGGATAGTCTTAATTTTATGGTAGTGTGGTATTTGAAAGGAAGCAAGAAGGTGGAGCAGTGGGTAGCGCTATTATCTCTGCGAAAAGGACCATTTCAAAGCTGAAGTTTGAACTTATGGGGACTTTCTATAAAAAATATGTACTTGGTGGGTTTCCTCCAGGTCTCCAAATTTTGCAGTTCAAAAATATGCCCTCAGGAAAAATTGAATTAAGAAAATTGCCCACAGGTGTGAGTGATAGAGTGAAAGTGTGTCTCGCTCTGATTGGTCGGCCACCAATCAAGCGTTTGTGCTCGTTCATGCCAAGAGTCGCTGGGATTGGCTAAAATGGATGGATAACAGGAGGAAAATGCATTATTTATTATTATCAGTGCACTGAAGTTTGTGTGTATACTTGACTGTTTTCTGCAACAATTAGAAAGGCGTTCATCAAAAAGTACATTTAACTGTGCGCTCACAAGTAAGGCAAAACTATACGTTGACTGTGCATTATTGAACTTCTCCCGAGGAGTTTTCAAAGACATCCTCATGGTGTTGTTCTGCTTTGTTCTTCAAATGTCCCTTAGGGGACACCAGCAGCAAACTAAAACTCTTTAAAGAGACTCGCATTTTCTTACATGAGTCGACTGGTTTTTTTTTTTTTTTTGCCCATCAGAATAGCAGAACACATATGCATCTGGTTCCCTATAGAATCCTCCCCTGAGAAACTGCAGTGTTCGTTTGGAAAAACATGGATCGCAACAATATGTTAGGTAATCGTCCACCTCATTAATCACCAACGTACAACTTACATAATACAACCTCAAATCAAACTTTTACGTTTTGATGGGTATAAAAACTTCATAAAAAAAAAACTACTACTACTTTTTCTGACCCAACTGCTGTATAGTTCACACAGATTATTAGGCATTTCTTTCACAAAAAGGAGATTATGTGAAAAAATTGGTGACATAAATGTTAAGTCGTGTCTCCTGTCTTCACTCCTATTTAGCTCGTGTTCTTTTATTACGTTTATTTAAATGTATTTTGTAATAAACTAGCTGGTTTTGACCCTTCGTAGCTGTTTTAGTTTCTAGAATAAAAGGCTCACTTAAATTTCTGTAATTTTGTCTGTCTCTCTTACCTCAGACCACAAAGTCAAAATGACAATGATTATCAAAATATCATCGGAACATAATGGTCAAGAAATTTAGCAAAACAGTTTGCACAAGAAAACCCAAACTAAAACTATTTCAAAAAGCATAGAGGTAACAAATTCTCTATTCTAAAAATAAAATAATAAAAACAGCCTGGGTGTAACAGAAGGAGCCAATGCTTAATATCATATCTGCAATGTAAATAATGTTGTCCTGTGTTGAAAATCAGTAACGACATTTAGTTATTAAAGCAATAACCATGTTAGAAATGACATTAAAGGGAATCTGTAAACAACTAAACAGGTCTGTTGAATTTCTACATTGTTCACCAAGATTTTCTTTACCACACTTTTATGAAGCACAAGTTCTGATGTTCCACTCAAGACAAGAAGATAATATTCAAAAACGATTTCATTTCTCATTGGCGTAATATGTGTGAGGCTAAAGGGACACAGCGGACTCATCTGCATGAATTATGCACAGGTCCGTGTGAACAGATCAGCACAGCACATCGACAGAATGTTGCTCTTTTTATTATTTAGTGCAAATGTGTCTCTTTTATGCACAGTAACGTGTTTTGAAGACTTGTTTGTCAGCAGGTGACTCTGATTGCAGTAAACAGCGCGCACTTGCTACCATCAATAACGCATGAACCCACAAAGACGGCAAACTCCACCATGTTAGAAATCTTCTTCTTCCTCACTCTCATGGCTAGAGAAGCAGAATATATTTATTTTTCGGAAAATTTTTTTTTTAATGGAACAAAACTTCTGTTGTGTGAAAAATCGATAAACTTGAGGCCTAATTTGACCTCTGGCTTGGCGTGGGATTTGGGGTTTCAAAAAGCATTTAATTTCTAATTTTTTGCCTTTTGGTGTTTACTAGTATTCCTGTTTTGATTTACTGTTCTTTTATGGCACATTTAATTTCTACTGCTCTGTTTCTACTTTTTTTTTTATTTTGAACTTGCTGCTCTATCTTTTATTTTATTTCTGATCAGTGGTTTTGAAAGTTACAGCACGAGGACATCAGTGCCTGATATCTATTTGACTTGGAAACGTTTTTTTTTTTAAATTCTCCAATGATTCTGGGTGAGCTATTCATAATGTCAAAGAAAAGCTAATAAACTGAAAAATTTTCATTGAGACAGTACTGAGCATTGAGAGGTCTTCAAATATCATTAATTAACAAACCGTAAAATGAAAAAAAGGAGTAAAACTTAAATGTGTCATTAACACATTTAACAGAAGCTCTATAGACTGTGCTTCAAGAAAGACCTAAATCTCAAAGTTTGGTTGGTTTTTATTAAGTAGCAATATGAACAAACTGAGTCGGTTCTCTGCTGAGGAAGCGTTTAGCACAACAAAGCGAGTCGTGCCCATATTCCGGACACTTACTACAGCACAAGGAAGCCATCAATAATGCAGTCTAGAGCCCGTACACATCACAGACCAGTCACGGGTTTAAAAAGCGATACTTCTACACAGACCTGAAATAAAACAAAAGAATCATCTTCCAGAGGTTCAGTTAAAACACAGCAGCAAATACTTTGAAGGAGTTTGGGAAAACCAGAATTAAACAACTCGCTAGTATTTTTAACCAAAATTTCAGAGCACTACACCACAACGTTCCTGTAAAAATATGATAATCTACTGTAATTCCCAAAGTATAAAATTCAGATTTGTGATATTCTCTGTATAATACAGTTTTATGTACAGTATAATAAACAAGTTGTCTCATGGTACATTGTTAAAAAAACAGCAGCTTGATGTTAATACAATAAAACTAGTCTACTGTACTTAGTATACATAACACTGTATGATATACTAGAAAGATTCTTTTATCTCAGACACGTGGTGATTTTATGTTAATAGACGTATCTTACATGTTTAGACAGTAGACTTCCGTAATATCTCTTTAATACTGTAATAAGTATGTATGTTTACAGGGATTTTCTTTAACAGTTTACTCAGTTGTGAAATGACAAGTTTACGCTTAAAAGCTTTGTGTCAGAAAAGGAAAAAAGTAATCTGATATTACGGTCCTACTGGAGAAACGATAAGTCGCTCGTTCTTTCTGATGACATGCTTCCTCCTAGTGGCCAGATGATAGAACCTATAATCTGTAAGAGTCTTTGTTGGGCTCACTCACT
This sequence comes from Paedocypris micromegethes, assembly GCA_028031935.1. NCBI lineage: Eukaryota > Metazoa > Chordata > Actinopteri > Cypriniformes > Paedocypris > Paedocypris micromegethes. The sequence continues at coordinate 27,424,148 of CM051495.1, read as the reverse complement.
GAAACCCACCGACCCTCTTTAAAACGACAAAACGTTGCATTTTTAGACTTCAATAGCTTGAAGTAAAATGTGGCGCAAAAAACGTGATCCGTAAAGCTGCTGCAACAACAACCAACCTCTCAAACGGCAATCTGCTCGTTTACAGTTCTAATTATGTAAATATCTGGCCCGAGTATCAGAGCTGATGGCATGAAATTATGGAGGTTTACGCGCATATCTGTGATCCGATTGCGTTACTAATGGAACTAATTGGCCACTCCTTTGGAATAATTGCTGCGACTGAGGTCAAGTTCTCCACCGGCCTGTTCATTCAAGCATCAGAGAAGGGTTCTTACCAGGCTATTCTGGACTGGCGATGGTGACAGAGACAAGATTGTTTTGGACATGGGTGGGTGGACCACAACTATGTGATCGCTGGTAGTTTAAAAGAACTGTTTTTTTTTACTATTGATTTTGGAATTTGCAATGGTGTAAGAATAGATGCTTTATTTACTTTTCTAAGGCCTGGTCCAGGTCTTTCTACATAAAGGCTTTCTGCTTGGTTTTCAACGTGGGCTGAGAAATTATCAGTTTGTTGTAGGTGAAAGTGTTTTTAGTCATTTTGTTCTTCGTTTGTTTGGCCACATATCGAGATGATGTTCCTGTATTATTATGGTGGATAATTTAAGTGATTGGGGATTAGAATAAGAATTCAGATTTCAACTGAAGTGTCTTTGAGCAAGACACTACACTTGGGCACTACACACACACACACATACACGCACGCACGCAAAATGCAGAGCACCGTGGTTTGCTCACTAAACTAATTGCACTTGTGTATTAACTCACAAGTAGAACCAGCTTTCAAATTGATTCCTCAATTCATTATTTAGAAAAAAAAAACGAATAAATCAAACAATTACCATTAAATCATCCAAACCCAAATATAAAACATTTATTATAAGAATACAAAAGCACAATTGTTGTTTGTGTTGTACAGTACAGACTTATAATGTCATTTTAACATTCATATATGCATTTCCGTCTATGAACGCGAGAAATGATCACATTCAAAAGAATGTTAGAAAGGTGATCTAATTTATTAGAACACAATAAAGCTTGATTCCGGCGACAATACTGTTCTTCATAAAAGTAAACGCTGACTCATCTGACAGCAACGTAAAACACATAATGGTACATTTTATTTCCTACATTTTTGCTTGGGATTTTTTTTCTATGGAACATGGAATTAAAAATTAAAATCCAACCATTTTTGTCACATACACACTACAACTGTTCTGAAAATCTCATAATATATTTCTATATCTATAATCCGTATATATTTTTTTATATTTCAATAAAAAATATTTCAGATAGCCCGCCGTTTAATAGAGACCTGCGTCTAATGGAGACATGCTCTTATACAAAAAACTGAATTTTATTTTATTGAATATTATATTATATAAATTATTATTATTATATTTAAATATTTTTTGTGTAGTACTCATAATGTTTGTTCTGCTTTTTGTATTTTATTCAGTATGCAATAATTATATTTTCATTCAATACATTTTAACTTTTTAGTATATGGTTTTTGTAGATTTTGGTGTAATACTAAAAAGCATATTTTTCTGGGTTTTTTTTGGGGTTTTTTTATTCGAGAAAACAGTATCCACTACAAACAGTATATTTTCAGTTTCAGTTTCAGTAACTCTGTACAACTGTTCCGACATTGTAACTTTGTATGTGCCAAATCAAACTACAATTGATTCAAATTCTCCAACTTTACCACAACCCTATTAAAACCCAAGCAGCTCGACGAACTCGAAAAACCCTGCTGAGGCCAGTCACCGAAACTTAGACGGGAACTGTGGCTACCACAGACTCTGACCACCCTCTATGACTAAGTTATGCCCTGTCATGTAGTCAGAAGCATCAGATGCCAAGTATACGACTGCCGCTTGGAGGTCTGTCACTTGAGCCAGTCGTCCGGCTGGGATATCTGACAGCCAGCGCTGAAGCAGAGGCTCCAGACTCTCTGAATGGATGAGAGGAGTGTCAACAATCCCACTGTCGAGTAAAAGAGAAAGAGAGACAGATCAGACATCACAGCGCTGTTTCAGGGCCACTTGCTTCAGCTTTCACAGCCAAAGTGACATCAAATCAAGCCGGTCGTTCTTCAAGGAGCTGAAGATGGTGTTTACTCTCCCTTACTGTCCCGTGATGGACGGATCCTCACACTGACACTCTGCAGATCAACAGTATCATGCTGCTCCTTTCATACGCTTTCAAAGATAATCTTGTTTTAAACCCGTAGTAGTTTTACTCACTGCGCTAGATTACTGTAAAGCATTGATGATCACCCACAAGGTTACTGAATTATCCATATGTATGTTATAAACAAATGCTTGAAATGTTTCTAAATATGTTGTGACTACATACTAACTACTCTATAGATCTTATTGTTCGAAAGTAGAGTTGTAAATTATATTTATCATTTAGCGTGACTGAATAAAAGTTGATCCACAACCTTAAATCTATTTTAGTTTTTCGATATTTTACTCATTTGTAAATACAATACCAAAATATTGTATTTTGGTATTTTCCTTTATCATAGTCATCATAGTTTTTCCTTGTATTTTACTCATGTTTTATCTAGATCCATTTTCATTTGTATTGTATTTTCCTCTTATCTTTTTATAGTATCTTTCTCGCATGCACCCATACCCCACCTCACCCCATGTTTAAATGCTGGACGATTGTAAAAATACATTTCATTGCGTGTTGTACCATGCATAATGTGTATACGACAATTAAATTTTGAATGTGAACTGGTTTATCTTTTTCTAAATATCAAAGACACAGAATGGCGATATGGAAGCATAATTGTTGCAATAAAAACTTGTGTGTATGTTTTTTTTTTTTTATAATGTAGACAAATCTGAATGTAATAACATTTCGAACGGTGAATACGGTTTTTATTCCCCACACTGTGTAACTTACACAATGTTACAATGCAAACTAAAACCACAACTAACTTCACAGGACGGTTGCAAATTCCATACGATCCCTAGTGGCCTTATTGACAAAGTCACTTCACAAACACATTTATTTGGGTTCTCTCTAGGTTTACTGTTATATTTCTTTAGGTTTATAGTTATATATTTTGTCCTGTTGTTTGAGCTACCGATTTTGTTTTTCTAGCCACTGTCACATTGTTGCTTGCTCGCTGCTCATAGCCCCAGTCAAACTAGTCAAAATAAAACATAACTTTAACCTTAACAACACTGACTCTTTATTTCAAACAGCTGCTTTGGGACGTAAAAAGCGCTTTCTACGTTAAAAGCAATTAATTTATTAGAATTAAAAACGTGGCTTATGCCACTCTATTCGAGCACTTTACCCATGTTGAATCTATCAAAAGATTCAACATCGATGAGGATGTCCAAGTTACGTCTGAACTTCACCGTTGCTTTTGTCCCTAAAACAAAAGGAATGTGCATCCGTTTGGGGCAAATGTATTTCACGGCCCAGCAGTCGCGAGGGAAATGCACCCTGTTTGTCATGAATAGACGCCATTTTCCTCAACACCAAATCCGACACAGAGCTAAATTAGACGCACTGAACTAGCATGTGACACCTCTGGTTAACATATTCAAATCTCAATTATATTTCTCTTCAGCGGGGTTTTATCAGCGAGCACGTGCTGGCAATCAAAGGCTTGCCGCTTTCCCTCAGCCAATTTGGCAGATAATGCGGCTTATCACTGTCGCGGCTAAAGTTGCCAATAAAATCAGACGGCAGTCAACCTCGCGCAGGCTAATTGCGGTTTTCCCGTCTGTGTGTGTATTTACACAGCATCACTTCACAGAAAGCGGAGGCCCTTCGAGGGCCCCGGGTCTGAGAGAGGGCTCAGCTCAAGAAAAGAATTAGCTTTCTTGCTAATTAAAATTAGACAACAAGCTAGTGCTATGTAGAAAATGAATAAAAACATGTGCGCGCATGTGTTGCGGATTTGCTGTGGGAGCACCGGGGCTTGAGGGAACGCTCGGCTTCCTCCTCCTCTTTTCTTCCTTTTCCTCAGATGAACCACGCTGACAAATAGATACAAACAAGACCGCCATTGTTTTGCTGACACTTCAGCCGAAGAGGCTAATTTGAACGGCTAATTGAATATAACAATTAAAGAAACTGTTTGCTCGTCTCATCCCAGCAGACGTCATCCAATTAAGCCGTAGCGCTTTGTTTCGCGCTGTAATTTAGCAACAGAGTCGCGGTTGTGCGGCCCTTTGTGGAGACGAACACATTCTGACCCCGTCAAAACAAATTGAGTTAAGTTCTCGTAAGCATCAAAACATAAAAACGAGAGAGAAAAGCCGGTTTTTTTGTTCGCCGCCAAATGTTGGCACAGATTCGACGGCTTCAGACGGTTTTTCTGAATGCAAACTTACGGGGAGATGCAGTTGACTCGGACTCCTCTGTCGATCCACTCCGTCCCGAGGGTCTGCGTCAGCTTCACCACCCCGGACTTGGAAGTGTTGTAGGACAGCTGCTTCTGCGGATGTGGCACTGCTCAGAAAAAGAAGCTTTTATCTGAATGAGTCCAATTGCATTTTGTATTAAAAAAACACAAATAAATCAAATGCCTGCACAATGTAAAACCATTGGACAATACTTTATAACATAGCAGTCGTTTAAACTCACAAAAGTTACAGTTGGCACACAAAATGTGCTATTAAATATTAACTGTTTAATATTTGTTTTAATACTCCATTGCAAAAACAGCCATAGGGGGATTAGAACTGGCAATCTCTCTGACACAAAGTCACATTCCCAAACACTGGACCACAACTGCAGTTAAATACTAAGACAAAAAAATGTTTTTCCATCCAAACAGACACAAGCTCGGAGCAGTGGGCAGCGTAAAGGTGTGCGCTTTGGGGACTGTGGCTAGCATTATTTTATGTCTTAAAATTGCCTTATGTGTTAATATTGCTTTATGTCTTAGTACAGCCTTACGGCAATTACTTAGTATTACCTTATGACAAAAAAAAAAAAAGTTATCTTAGTGTAGCCTTATGTCTTAGTTTTGTCTTATGTCTACATTTTTTTTTAGCATGTCTTAGTATTGCCTGCAGTTGTGGTCCAGTGGCTGGGAATGTGACTTTGTGTCCAGTTGCCAGTTCAAATCCCCCTATGGTGGGTCTGCAACAGAGTGTCCCCACGGGCACCGCACCTTGATGCTGCCTACTGCTCCGAGTTTGTGTTTAAACACTGTTTAAACATTAATTGATAAACTTGACTTGTTTATAAATGTAATAAAACATGTTACATAGCGGTTATTAATATTACATAGTGGTTTTATTGTTTATAACGGTACACAATGATATTGCAGACAATCTCACACGATCAGTTACCGCCATCTTTGAATTACATCATGCAAATCCCTGAGATTTCTGTAATTTCGCAAGAACGGAGACACTTGGTCAGCGCAGAACATACGTCGTCAGAATGTTCTGCTCGGACTATATAGAGTGTAACACCCAGCGAGAATAGTGCATGTAACCGCTTCATGTGCCTAAGTTTCTCCTAAGAGCAGTGTCTGTTTAAGCCTGAGTGTGTGTGTGTGTGTGTGTGTGTGTGTGTGTTGAACCGTGTATATGTGAGGGAGTCGCAACTCCTTTTGTGATCTATTTTTAGACTAGACAACTGTTTTTACACCTCTTAACCGTCACATCTCTTCATGCCTGTGGTAAGAAAAAGACGTGCTCGTTTCATATAAGGACGTTTTTTCACAACTCAGGACGAAATTTTCAGAGCAATGCATTTCGTTACTTGGGTTTTTCGTTAGAAAGGACATTTGTAAGTCGGGGTTCCACTGTATATCAAAGAAAAACATGAAAATGCTAATAAACTTCGTTACGACCTCTAGGGTGATCGCACAGATCAGAATGCCAATGGTGATTTTGGAGAAATTTTATTTCCCTCTTTCACCACAAAAATAAAGAGTGCTGTGTTTCACCACGAAAATAACAAACAAAACAAACTTTGGAAAAACCCTCTAAATTCCCTATTTCAAACAAACGAGGAAAAACAAAAACACAGTTTCTTTCCTAAACTCCCTAACCAAAAACAGATACAAACAATAAACAAAAGCGTGGCAAAACAATAAACAGAATGCACTCAAGCTCGCAAATGATTTCAAATTTCACATTCACCAGTCTTTCCTACAGACTATACACCACCACACTTTTGCAGTTACATTCAACTCCTTCAAATACAAAACAGGACATTGCCATCACCTGCAACATAGTAATTAGGCCAAACCATCAATTAAACGAAACAAACACAATTTAATAACAAGTTCTTAACTAAAACACAACTGTTATGTTTAATTAATACTAACAAGGCAATCCCACACACCTAAAAACACTGGTATGACTTTCTCGTACTGTCTAAATCTAAATAGCATTTTGAGGCTCAAGCTCCGATGTGTCATGACGCACGTTCATTAGCTTCTATGACCCTGCGGACGAAGCAGCGCAAAATTAATTACTGTGGACGTTCAACATGCATCATCTTCGGGAACAAAAGACAAAACGCCATTTGTTTGCCTCGGCCATCGCAGATGCTGGACGCTGCATGCGATGCGGGGAAAAAGGGGCTTGTTTGATTAATCGTCACAAGAGAGGCTCCGAGTTACATGCAACTTCAGTAGTTAACCTCATCACCCAGCCGTCCCACTGCCAAATCACCCAGGTCGGGCACGGGAATGATGAATATGACGCAGATGTGCGCGCTCACCACTGAGTGTGTTTTACAATAAAAAGCGGACATTTCTCAGGGTGTGCTGGGATGGTTCGTAAACGGACATTTCAGACACTGATTTTTGACTACAAATAGGCCCAATGTCAGTCTTATCAGCTCAGCAATAACTAATCCTTCCGAAATGTACCGATAAAACCATTCTTTATCGCTTAAAGTCACAGTGGTATTTCAAAAACCATCGCTGGTTGGAAAAACATGGCATGCAGACAATCTACAATCTACTTTTAAAAAACACGTCAAGTCTTAACTGTTTGCTGTACAGATATGGCAGGTTTAGTGACGTCATCGGTCTGAATTAGGCTTTGGGAATTAATACCTTCAGTTGCATCAATCACGCTAAGTAGTATGCGTCCATTCGATTACAGTAAGAACTAAATAAGGAAGAACGTCATTACATTACGATAAAATCAGAAATGTACATAAATTCAGTTATTGGCACAGTTGCAACAGACGTTAAATCTATAATACTATTTACTTAATTAGAGGGGAAAAATTGCAGTGAAATGCAAACAGGCAATGATTTTTTTCATTTCAACCTTTTTTTAATTTAATTCACATAATCTGAGATTATTTTCGAGTACATTTTCATAGACTATAAAAAGCAAAGAATACATGTATCATTTTATATATTATATTAAACAAAGCCCAACAAAAAAAAAAACCAAACCAATTTAGTTTAAGTTTTTTTGCATCACTTTCCAATACATGTTCCTTAACATAGTAGTGATTTCCTTAACCACTAACATTTGATAATGAACATAACATATTTCTGTTACAAACTAAACATAATTTTGGATAGATAAACAGTTACATTTTTCATAATATGTTTTATATTACAGATTGATTACAGATTTATTATAGTAATTAATATATGTATTAAATAATTATATTTTAATGTGTCTTCTTTCAAAACAAAAAAACAAAACAAAAAACAAACGTTTCAAAGGGCAAAAAAGAAGGAAAAAAAACTTCTCAACTACTACTAACCCAATTGTTTAAAGCTAAAACATCCCGAACATTTATAGCTGAAAAGAAATATTAATAAAAAACGATTTTCACTATTCAGCAGATGGACAGTGGCAGGGTCACGGTGCATTTTAATTGGCCCATCAAGACGCATTCTCGCCTCGGCCACAACAGTCCCCATCTGATTACACATTATGACAATATTATAACAGATGTCCGGGCCAATAAAGAAAATTCCTGAAGGACTTAATGTAATGCCGGTAATTGATCACTCCTTCCCTTTCCCCATCCCTCAGCAGCGTGGTTCTGTAGTACAGATTGTGGCCACGGTTGGGACCGGCCTCCATATGGTACCCGAGTTTATAGGCTACTTGACTGCGCTGTTGATGGAGTGCCGCGGCTGCACAGCGAGGGACCTGTTGGAGAAACCGCGCGGCGAGTAACGCTCTTTTACGGCGCTCGGCATAAAAACCAAACGCGCGCCTTTGTTCCTGCAGTGGGAGCGGAAACATGCCAGGAAATGTTTTTACAACGGATTTATTAGTTGGGTTGCTCACGTTTAAAGTGATGGTGAAGCATCTCTCCGGGGGGAAATACAACTTAAGCGAACAAACGGAACATAAACTTTGCGGAAATGTTCATGCTACATCAGTGCTATACCAATACATTTCTTGTCGTTTATTGGATGAATTGATACCCTGCTAAATAAAACACTGAGTGGGCGGTGTTTGTGTGCGTTTTATTGTTCAAATTAGGGCTGTCAAAATTAACGTGTTAACGCATGCGATTGATTTTAAGCACTGAGTCGAGTTTCTTATTTTTAACACGAGCTAACGAGCTTGCAGTTTTTTTTCTCTTCCGGTGTGGCGACGTGCATTGAATAAGTGCAAGGAAGGACTTTTAGACGGAAAGTTTCACTTTAATTCCCACTGCTGCAAGAATACTGCTTATAGATCACTGCACCGCACAGTTAATTCATCGCAATTAATTTGGTTGGACAAGTGCAATTACTTTGTTTTAAGTAAATTAAACAATTAATAGTTTGACAACACTGGTTAAATACCTTTTTAATAGCGACACAATAAGACGCACTATTTTTATTTTACATTTATTCTGGTTTAGAAGGTAAAAAGCAAAATACAAACATAAATGTGAAGCATTTTCGTTCGTTTTTCAGAAATTTACGCTTGATATTCTTAGCATTACGCTTAGCACAAATCTTATTACACAATGTATTGTTGAAATCTAGTGGGCTGGTAAAAATAGTTAAAATACTTGTTTAGCAGTTTTTTAAAGTGTCTTACAATCATTTGAAAATTGTCTGTGGCTCAGCCAGTGGAGTTCGCAAACATCAAGATCGTAATTCCATTCCCAAGTAAAGCGTGAAGTCATTTCAAAAGAATGAAACAAACATGTAAGTCGCTTAAAAAAAAAAAAGCATGTGCTAAATTTTTGGATGTAAAAGTTGCTTTGAAAAACTGGAGTTTTTCGCGTGTTATTTAAAAAAAAAAAACCTAGCAGTAAAAACGAGAGGAAAACTTGATCTCACCCTCCTTTTGCTCATGATGAGAGTATTAAATCCAGAGGGAAGAGACGGTGTAATATCTCAGCTTATGGCAGCATAAAAGTCATCACTCACCTATTAAACTGGCCATGGAAGCGGTGTTGATTATCTTGCCGTATCCTTGCTTCAGCATGACACGACCGGCCGCCTGAGGCAGTAATTTGTGGGACAGAAGAGACAAATGTGCTTTCAGAGGAACATCACGGTATTGACACCTTCACTAATCAGACTTCCACGTCTACAGGGAGAGAGAAGAACACTCCCTGTGTGAGGAGACAGACAGGAAGTGTCAGAAACTCCTGACGTTCATTTGTAATGCGCGTGAGGCTTCTCCATCACCCCTTGTGTCGGTGGAGAACGTTCCCCCTGATTTATCTGCTGCCTGGTGGGATTGAATGTTTCCGAACGTCGTGGGTCTGACGTCACTTTCCTCCGCAACTTGCCTGTCTACACTGTAAGAAAACTTCCCGGTAAAACAGCGCTAATCTACTGTCAGCTGTGGTTTCTAAAAGCTGTAAAATTATGATTCCTTATCATGCTTTACTGCAAAATACTCCAGTTAACACGTTTTATGCAATAAATTATACAGTAAAAAAAAGTAATATACAGTAAATTGGATAAATAAACAGTAAGAAATTGTAATTTTCCTGCTACTTTTTTTCGTAATTTAAAAACAAACTCTTTTTTTATTCACAGCACAATCATCAAGTTATTATGTTTTCTAATGTATATTTAAAACACAGTACTATGGTGTAAATTGGAAAAATAAAAAAGGTAAGGAAAATCCACAGGCAGCCATGACTTCCAACAGCGTACTGTAAACCATGGATACTTAACAGTTAGTTTATCCAACTTAAAAGAATAATACTATTTTTATGTATACTTATTTACAGCGCAGTCTTCAAGTTAATACGTTTTCTATTGTAAATGAAAAAAATGTGTATGTATGTTGTATGTATCTATGTTGTAAATGGGGGGGGTGACAATGAAACACAATCTACTAAAAAAAGTCATTATTTTTTTTGTTTGCTTCTTTTTTCCCTTTTATTTAAAGCACAATACTGTTGTTTTATTTACAGTGGAAAAAGACAACTTTGTTATCGCAAAACAAAAGTGTATTTTGCTCTAAAATAGCAATTTGACTCCAATAATTTACTGTCAGAATTATTAACAGTAAAAAAAAAAGCCTCAGATCAGAGGGTTTATTTCAAACGTGAAGGGCAGAAATTTAATGGCACATCTATTACAGATTAAAACTTCTAGTCTACCATGCAGTGTTGTGTCCAAATGTGCGCCAATCCTTCCAACTTTTTATTAGTAAAAAAAAATGCATGGTATTCCGATATACCATACCACTTGTATGACATGAGTTGGTAAAGAGACCTTACCTGACAGCACATAAAAGTCCCCCTGAGGTTGACGTTAAAGGTCTGGTCCCATTCTTCTAGACTAGTGTCTTCACTCGCCGAGGTCTTGTTAACGCCGGCGTTGTTGCAGGCGATGTGAATGGTGTTCCACTTGGAAACAATGCTTTCAACCATCTTTTGAACGTCGTCTGGTTTGCTGATGTCTGCTGTGATAGCCATGGATGAAATGCCTTAAGAGAAAGATTTATTAAAAATTTTTTAAAGTGATGTTTAGAAAAGATGAAATTACAAACATCTGAAATTCATAAAAGGGAGAAAATACAGTAGTCCGAAATAATACAAATGCAAAAGATGCACAAAATACACAGAATATTATGTTTTAAAAAGAAAGTAAATGGCCGCTTCGATAGAGAAATGTAGTTTGAACTATGGAAATATCTCTTTAGGAAGATGCCACCATCTGCTGGTGGAGTTGAGTATTGAAACAAAAAATTTACATAGAATAATTGTAATTGTATTTGTCGAATAACACTAAATAATATAAGAAAAAATGCTGTGTTTACTTAAACTACATACGCACTAACTTGAATAAATAAAATAAGTGACAAAGATATATAACTGGCATAGGAAACAAAAAACAATTTGCATCAGATTTGCAATGGAAAAAATGATGGAAAAGATATGGAAAGAGGGAAAAAAATATATCTGTTTTTATATATATAATATCTATCTAAATAAGAAAGCAAAAGAAAAATAAAACACCTATTAGGAAACAGACATGTAAAATACAAATGACAAAAAATAGTTGCAAAGAAATGGAGAAAGAGAAATAAAAAGATAAAAACTACAAAGATAAATAAAAAGTTGAAAAAGACAGAAGGAAGAAAGTGAAAATGACAAAATGGATTTTATTTTTAAATGCAAACGAAAATTCGAAAAAGTAAAAGAGAAACATGAGAAAAAAAAGCAAGAGAGAAAAATGAAAGGATAGATGAAAGAAAGGAGGGATGGATGAAAGAAAAGAGAAAAAAAAATAAAGAAAACAAGGTTTTCCAAGATCCCAGAATCTACTTCTGACCAGCACCGAAACGGAGACACTCGCCTTTCAAAGTCAGTTCACGCGCCACAATCTCGGCCTTCGCTTGGTCCATGTCAACAATGGCCACTTTAGCTCCGGCCTCTCCAAGAGCATGAGCGAAAGCCCGGCCGATGCCCTGACCGGCCCCGGTCACATAGGCCACTTTACCGTCCAGCCGCAGCCGGTCCAGCACAGAAGATCCACCGACTCCTCGGAAAACCTCGTCATACGTCACAGAGTTCTGTCAAAACACGAGACTGTGGAATCAAGAAGTCCAAACCATGAGTAACTCACACACGGTACCTGTGCGTCAGACTGAGGTGTGTAAGCAACCCGTCGTATCACAGTCAGACCATCCCGCAGAGGAAGAATCACCTACAATTCATCCAACACATTATAGAAAGCGATGATGTCATAATAAAAGCCCTCAGACGCACCTGCTCTACTCGAGGATCGTCCGTCACAAAACGATTAAAGTCGCGTAGTGCTACTCCATTGGTATCTGTGGAGTCTTTGAGGTAGACTCGTCCTTTAAACAAGGTGTTGTCCACACACACCACCCCGTCTATCCGGAGAAGGTTGTGGTCCAAGAGGAACTTGTAGTAGTTGATGTAATTCTCTTTGTCTGCATCAATGAAAACCATGTCAAACTGCTCTCCTGTCGCAGCTAATTCCTGCCAAACACATATAGAGAACTTTACAAGAACCATTTCTAATGCTCTACAAAACCTACAAAAGAAATGGAAACAACTTGGGAAACAACTTTGTGCTTTTTCAAGAAATCAAACCCTTGATCTTGGTGTTGCAAGCATTAAGACATTAACTGAGTTTCTTCTCTGACCTTCAGGGTGTCCAGAGCAGGTCCAGTCTTCACCGTTATCTTCTTGCCGTGGGGAGATTTGTCAAATATAGGCTTGGCGAATTCTTTCAGGTACGGCTCTAGTTCGCAGGCAATGAGCTGGCCGTTCTCCGGCAAGGCCTCGGCCATCGACAGAGCTCCGTATCCGGTGAACATTCCGATTTCCAAAATTCTTCTGGCTTTGCTCATGTGGACCAGCATCTTCAAAGCCTGACCTGGGGATATCAGACACTACTTTACAACTAAGTGAAGCTCAGTTACACCACGTCACTTGGTTTTACATTTTAACATCAGGAGACTTTTATTTTGATAGCTTCAAACAATGAAAAACTTTTCTTTTGATGTTTAAACGACTATAAATATCACATTTATTTTGCATCTTGATATTTTGTATCACATTCTAATGTGTTGCATTTGAATATAATTTCATCCGATTTCTGAACCGCTTCTATTAGGTGGCCAGCCAATCACAGAGCGGGACACACAGACACACTGCACCGATGTTTGACTAAGTAATTATTACATCATAGATAATTTTTCTGATTTGGATTTTGAGGTTTCTTGATTTGATAGTTTTTGCCAATGCTTTTATAATCAATGTCCACCTAATTTTACAGAAATATGTTGGGTCTTCTAAATATCCAAGGTTTCACCGAAAATAAAATGTGCAAATAACCTTGTACTTATCAAATCTGATCAAAAATGAATTCCGTAAAAAACAGCGGAATAATTTCGTACACAAATATAGGACTATAGGAATATAACAAAACAAATTAAGTATTTATACTGTATACTGTAGATAAGAAGAATTGTTTTGATACCTTCTACATGTCCTGTGATGCATGTAACAGGAAGCTTGAACAAGGTTTTCCTGTCTTCGTACACCTTGTCCCAGTTATGAGAAATCGATTTCCTAAATAAACAAAAATATTTACACACAAGAGAGAACATCAAAACTTCCACTGTATACATTGTATAACTTCCCAAAGCATACTATATTTACATGCATGGCTACAAAATACAGTCACTATACAAAATAATAGACTATAGACTATACTGTATACAATAATTTAAACTGTTACCTAAATAACTCAGCAAGCGGCTGGCTTTCCTGGCTGCTCATTCGCTCCAGGTATCCGTCTAGTCCGCTGGCGATGTCCAGAGCTTTTTGCAGATTATCCCGCAGCTCCTCGGGAACATTTGAATTATTTTGTGCAATTGTTGCAGCCTTCTGTAGGTATTCCACGATAAACTCCAATGGAGTATCTGAAACTTAAATATTATGAGTATTAATAAAAACCATAACAAAAATAAGAACATGTGTATATATAGCGAGAGAGAGCGAGAGAGTTTTTGGCTTCTTTTAACCAATAACGCTGTTTTAATAGGGCATCTAAAACAATTCCACATCCTGAGAAGTATGAAAACAGCGTTTGTAAGATAACTGGACATCATAAACGTAATTTACATTTATATTATTATGATCCATTTTTATTTTGCTACAGTCGCTTTAAAAAAAAAAAAAACTTTTTTAAAAGGAAACAAACGCTAGGCGGCACCAAACGCCAGATGTGGAAACTAAAGTAAGCGTTAACGTCGCTTGCAAATTAGTATCAACCCTCAGCATCATTCTCACATCGTCGTCGTAAATGTGACAAAACAATAGTAACATGGGACAAACTATTTACTGTGAGGAGGTTGAAATGGCATTCATGTTGACACCCGGGATAAATGCCTTAAAAAAACATTCTAAACGCATTTAACTACATTTTAGAATTCTGGAACACAAATTAATCTACGTGTCACGGAAAACCATGCATTCAACAACGGATGGTGTACTTCTTTCGTCAAGACATTTTGTGTAAAAACAACAACTGTCTTTGAAAAATTAAACTGTCTGTTTGACAGCGACAACTGATTCTATTTTAGCAACATGCTGGAATTCTGCTCAAAGCGCAGACATACATTTGCATGTGTATATCGTTTGCCTTAAAACAAACGTCACACAACTCGTTTGATACACAAGTGCGATCATTTGCGATAGACATGTGCAACGTTGTTCGTGAAGCGAAACAAACACTGCACAGATTTGCACAAGCGCCAAAAAAGCCCTACCTTTCTCCGCCTGCATCGCGAATCATCAGGTGTGAATTGGGAGGGTTCGACTTGGTCCCTGTTGCACAAGTTTAATAAACGTTACACAAACCACACCGTCACAAACTTATACAAGTTGTCGAATTCCAGCGTGTGCGTGCAGCTGCTTCACGTGCGGCCGGCGTCCGGTGCGCGCGCACGCACTAAACGCAGGCTACGTAACAGCGAAGAGAATTTCCCCTGCGGCTGTCTGGATGTTCTAAAACTTAAACACGTTTTTTTAAGGACGGCACTTTTAACTGACCATTTATCGACTGGGATATGCGTAGATTTTCTATGTTTTTGTGAAATACGTGAACAATTGGTTCATCAATAGAGGATGCTTGGCATTTTAGTCATCACTTTCTAATAATAATTGTTATTGGTTGTTTCTCATATATTACTTAATGTGTTTTTGCTATAGTTATTATATTACTGTAATTTCTACTCAATTTACATACATTGCTGAAGTTTTCAGTTAGCGCTTTTACACAGACCAGCTGTACGAAATTAACAGATATATGATTTAACAATTTTATGACTAAAAAAGGTTTATTTTCTTCTTAAAACAATTTTTCAGATATTGGTACTTGGACATTTCGGATTTTTGTCCGTCTACAAATATATAGCTTTAAATAGTGTTTTGGTCATCATCACTTAGACAAATAGTAAATCGGTTGGTGATTATTCAATAACCGGAATTTATGTAAATCAATTGATAAATTGGTGATTATCTACTGACATTTTGTCTCGAGTGTTTAATAGTTCAATTTAGTTGTATTATGAAAGATTACACGTTGAAGCAAGATACTGTACAAAAAATGTCCTGCCCTTGTTTCACACCCTGTGCATGTAAGCGTTTTGTAAAGAACGTGTTACATACATGACATATTATTTCATAAAGTGCCTTTAGGGCATTTGGTTGATATGTAATCTTCAAACCCAGCATATGGGATTTATGTTGTGTAAGTTTAAAGTTGAGTGTGAGTGAGTGAGTTGAGTGAGTGAGTGAGTGAGTGAGTGAGTGGAATCTTTAAGATAGAAAGAGATAGAGAGAATGTGAGTGAGTGATAAGAAAGAAAGAAAGAAAGAAAGAGAAAGAAAGAAAAGTAAAAAGAATGAGACAGAGAGTGTGTTCAAGTGAGAGTGATAGAGAGAGGAAAGGTGAAAATGAGTAATAGGTCTTTAGAATTGAGATAGAGTGATAAAGAGAAAATGAAAGAGGTGAGTGAGTGTTAATAAGAAAGAGAGAGAAAGAGAGGGATATTGAAGTGAGTGAGAGAGAAAGTGAAAGAGAGGGAGACAGAGAGAGAAAGAGAGAGAGAGAGAGAGAGAGAGAGAGAGAGAGAGAGAGAGAGAGAGAGAGAGAGAGAGCTTTCATAAGTTTAAAGAACAAGCCCCTCCCTTCCAGTCCAGTTCTCCTCTTTATATATTGGCTCAAAATATGGAGAGTTCATGCAGTGTTCACAACAGCTGAAATTCTAGAATCATCTAGGCCTCGTCTGTGCAAAGTAACTACAATGGAGAATGTGTCAAACCACAACAGACAGAAGGAAACCGTGTTCAGTCTGGTTCAGGTGAAGGGGACATGGAAGCGTAAAGCAGTCCACAATGTGAAGCAAGGCATGAATGGACGGGTCTCTGCTGCAAAAATGTGCGTATGATTCCATAACTTCATAACATTTACAGTAAAACACAAAAGAAAACTTTGAATTTGCCCTTTGTTTTGTGTTTGTCGCCTGTGGGGTCATTTTAGAAATGGCTCACATGTAAATCCAGATTACATTCAGGATGGAAGTCAAGTCAACCTGACTACATTAATGTCAAATATTTAAAGGTCAGCGACTCAATCGCCTCTTTAACGCTGCGTTAAATCAATAAAGACATGTGTAAACTTTACAGAATTAAATTAACCTAAATGGCACAAATTGCTGGACAAATTGAGGGTCCACAACTGAAAGCAATATGTTTTTTTGAAACTTGCTAAGATTTTGCAACATGGACACCAGCAAATGTAGACGAATGTGTGTTAAAGAAAATGTAAAACATGTAAAAAAAAAGTACGCAACTTTTTATAGTATGCAACATTGAAAGATTTTTTTCCCCCGCACAATCAGCCTCAAAATGACGTAACGTTGTGTGTTGCAGTCATGAAAGCAGCTCGTCTTCAGGAACCTCCTGGACAGTGGTGACCCCCATCACCTTCACCTACACAGTGACCCAGACCACAAACCTGTTTGACCCCGACAACGACACTCTGCTCCTGGGTCACATCAGAGACTCCCAGCAGCTGGAGGCCGTGAAGTCCAGCACCAGAGCTTTAAAGCGCTTTATAGTCATGGACGAGGTTGTGTACGACCTCTACGGTTCCCAGGTCACAGACTACCTGGAGGCGCGGAACGTTATTTATCACATCTTGCCTCTGCCAACCACAGAGGAGAACAAGTCCATGGAAATGGCACTGAAGATACTGGAGGAGGTCCATAGGTTTGGCATCGACCGCCGCACGGAGCCCATCATCGCCATTGGAGGCGGCGTGTGCTTAGACATTGTTGGCCTGGCCGCGTCCCTCTACCGACGCCGCACTCCCTACATCCGCGTCCCCACCACGCTGCTCTCCTACATCGATGCCAGCGTCGGAGCCAAGACGGGCGTTAATTTCGCCAACTGCAAGAACAAGCTGGGCACCTACATCGCCCCAGTCGCTGCTTTCTTGGACCGATCCTTCATCCAGACCCTTCCCAGAAGACACATATCTAACGGGCTTGCGGAAATGCTCAAGGTGTTTTCAAGGGTTCTCGCTGGAGCATTTCAGCTGGATTGCTAATCTTTTCACTGTCGTTCCAGATGGCTCTCATGAAGCACAAAGGCTTGTTTGAACTGCTGGACGCCCAGGGTCAGTTCCTCCTGGATTCCAAGTTCCAGTCGGCATTAGTAGCGCAGGACAACCTCATCGACCCTGCTGCTGTCTCAACACGCTTTGCTATAGAAACTATGCTAGAAGAATTGGCTCCAAACTTGTGGGAGGACGATCTCGACAGGCTGGTCGACTTTGGTCACCTGATCAGCCCGGAACTTGAGATGGTACGATGGCTCCCCCGAGGTGGTTCTGACAAAAATGTTCCTTGAGGAGATGCATGTCTTCAAGAATGTGCAAAAGCCATTCCCGAAAATGTTGAAAGCTTCTGTTTTGCATGGAGAATTCATTCTGCTGTTGCTTTTCTAGAAAGTTCTTCCAGCTCTGCTGCACGGAGAGGCGGTGAACATCGACATGGCCTACATGGTGTACGTGGCCCGTGAGATGAGTCTGCTGAGCGAGAAGGAGAAGCTCAGGATGGTGCGCTGCATGCTGAGGCTGGAGCTGCCGGTGTGGCATCCCGACCTCACGTTTGCTCTGGTGCAGAAGTCTCTGAGCGACAGACTGCAGCACTCGGGTGGGCTCGTCAGAATGCCTCTGCCCACGGGCCTGGGACGAGCAGGTAAACGCTTAGTCATCAATCTCTCCAGTCTGCAGCCAAATAAACCGGTTTATCCGCTTTGAAAAGCAGAAAACTCGTGTATGTTTGTAGCATCGGTGAGCGTCACAGTCCCATTAGGCTCACAAAAATACAAATGAAAGTCTTTGAACGACACAACTGCCTTTTCTCATCGTCTCCATGAGCGACTTTCGTACTCGTCGTCTTCATCTTCATCCTCCTTAAAAAGGCATTAAAAAAAGGCATTTGGCGTGATTTTTTTTAAAAGAAAAATTTTAAAAAAGAAGGAACTTTATTTCATTATTTTTAACTTTCTAATAATTAAATGTAATGTCTTTTTTTTTAAATATGTATTTATATTTTTAAGGATGTGAGTAAGTTTGTACATTTTCACATTTTTAAGGTACTTCAGTAACCATTTCTAAGTATTTATAATGTATTTATTTGAATACATTTAGATTTATTTATATTTAGTAAGCATTACAATATATATTTATTATGTATATACCAGTACTTTGGTATACACAACAAACAAATGTTAAACAAGATTATTTAAAAAAATGTAAATATATTTAAATAATATTTATTTAAAAAAATAATATTAATAATAACTGAGAAAATTGTAATATTTCATGTAAATGAACAAAAAATAAAAACATTTTTATTAATATTTATTAAATACACATTTGTATAATTTTTTATATATAAAATTAAATTATTTGTTCGTGTACAAATAAAAAAATTGTTTTTGTATTTTTAATGTCCAGTTTGTACAATGTTTATTTTTCAAAGTAGACTCATTTGCTATACTCTAATTTGAACACTTTTTAAAAATAAATGCATACATTCCCACATTTCTCTCTCTGGCACATTAATGGCACTTTTTCTTTTCATTTTTCTAGAAATCTTCAATGAGATTGATGAAGGCACTTTGTTCCGAGCTTATGAGAAGTGGCGTGATGAACAGCACTGGTTCAACTCGAAGAGACCGCAGCCAAAATAAGGAAAAATGTTTACACGTGTTTACCAGCAAGACGATTCTCTTATGAATTAGTAGATGCATATCATATATTTATGATTTTTATATATACATACTTGTTGAAAACACGTATTTATATATATACAAACTTGTTGAATACCCATTTTATGTACTGTATACAGATTATTCCATATTTTCATTGGTCAAAGGGAATTTTTTTATTGGATAGAGGGCATTTTTAATTTTACACATTTTTAAAGAGGCATCTTATTCTTGTATCACAATGAAAAGCATTGATTGGTTATTTGTAAGTCTGCATAGTGTTTAACTGCATGCCAGCTCAAGAAAAATACTAAAGTTCAAATAAAAAACGGACTTCAGTGAATAATAAGCCTCTGTTATTATATTTCAGGGTATCAATGGTTTCATTCTCACAGTAAACATTTGAATACCACAGACATGTAGTACGTCATGTCTCTTTCACTACGTCACTTGGTTCTTTTTTTATATATATTTTTATGTGGCAGTTATATAAACAGATGCCTTAAATACCACAAGGCTCTTTATGCCTTAATCAATAACTCTACAGTACGGTGAATTAAAAAACAGAAAAAACTGACCTGAATGTGAAGGGAATTTTGCATTCATCGTAGAAAATCAATTAGTTTTTTGATTTAAGAATATAAAAATAATTACTAGCAAAGACGGGAACAATTTTTTCATTGATCAGAAATACATCATATAAATGTTACAAAAATATCAAAAAATTATCCAGAAACCCATGTTTACTAAAAAATATATACAACATTTTCAATCGTAAATCAACAACTAAAAAGTTAAATAGTTTATTTGTGCCATTTAGTCTTATATACCAAAAGAGAAAGAACGTTTTATATATATATATATATGTAAAGTTTTTTCAGACAAAACATTGATGCTCAATACTGACAGATTCAGATTTACTCGTAGCTTTTTTTTGTTACTTCAATCTTATGCATTGGTGGAGAACATTTTGGCACAAATACAATGCGGGAAACATTGTGTCCTTTCACCACAACACGCACATAATTACCCTGTTTTTTTTTTCTTTTTCTACAGTTGAAAAAAAAATGATAATCTAAAATGAGCTATTGTTTTATTCAAGTTTTTCATTAGCTATTTCTGAAATTGCTTCTTAGTTGAATCATTCACAAGTCATAACTATAATGTCATTTTTCACAAATAGAAAACAACAACAACAACAAAAGCAAAAAAAACCCGATACATGCAAAAATATATTACACTATAAAATCTAAAACAACTAAAATTCAGAAAAAGTGAAATATCAGAGTCACACTTGTTACATTCAAGACATGCTTTTCTACTCTTGCTTGATATTGTGGAACAAAATGATCTCAGACGCTGCTAGTTTTCATATGCTTGTGAAGATTATGCTCCGTCTCTGGGTGAGTTTTGCACAAATGTGGGTGACAGGCTTTTAACCTAAAATATCGATTGCTTAAACAGTAGCGCTGAATGTCAAAAGTCAAGGGGGCAAAAATAAATCCACACTCGGAACACTCTCAGGTAACAAAAACACTTTTTCATAACTTTGGTTGGAATCTTAACTTTGCTCACGATGCAAACAAACGCTTTCGTGTTCATCCATACTGTTGCTGCCGCTGCTGCTGGACGGGATGGGGGAGCCGGAAGAGAGCAGGGGGTCACTGCTGCCCACCGGAGACATAGTGCTGTCCATAAGCATGTCCTCCAGCTTCCCCGAGGCCTTGATGGGGCTGCCATACACCCTGGTTTCCCCTTCCTCTCCCGGGCTGTCGTTGTAACTGATGGTGCCGCTGTTAAGGTCCAGAGTGGTGGGCCGGGATATGTCGGGACTGGGGAGGTTGTTGTAAAGCTCAGAGCTGCAGTCGCCCATACCAGGCTCCTGCTTGATGGCACGAGCAACCAGCTCGGAGGTATAAAGGCTGGGCGAGGGTACGATGGCAAGACCATGAGCCCTCGCTTGCATCTCCAGTTCCTGGAAAAATCCCAAGCCACAGAAAAAAATCTATGTTTTACAAACGCACACGGACGAATCGGCGAAACGGATTGGATTCTAAAACATATTTGCATAAAAGTTGTGTGTTTGTGGCTTTGTACAAATGCCCAGTGTTAAAGTGAGGGAAATTCCCCATAATGCATTAGCCAAGTATAACGTCCGATTTTCATACCGTTGAAGAACTGAACATATATTAGAGCCTTTCAAAGCAAAGCTAGCCCTCAATGTTTCACCACGTTACGAATGAGGCAGACCGTAACTTTTATGGCCAACAAAGCTGATTGTGTGAATGTTTAACCCAGTGGTGCTCAAACTGGGGCCCGGGGCCGAGTTTGGCCCCTGGTGATCTCTGTCTTGGATGGCCGGCTCAGTATATAAAAAAAAGAACATGTGACTAATTCTAAACCATACTTCTTTTAAGTAAGTGAGTTGGTTTGTACATTTTTCAAAAGTAAGATACTTCAGTAAGCTGTTTATTTATTTATATACATTTATATGTATTTATCTATATTTATAAGAATTACTATATATATAAATAAAAAAATATGTATATACTTTTTACACACAAACATAGGTACACAAACATTTGTGCATATAGATACATTTAGAAATACTGTTATTGGACATGTATAATACATAATCTCTGTAAATAATGGAATGAAATAAAAAATAATTGAATACTTTGAACTTTCCCTAAACTTTTTGCTTTTTAAAATATTGCAATATTTACTTCAGGCCCACAGCGTTCAGTAGCATGAATCTAATGGCTTCTTAATGGAAGACGTTTGCACTCTTGGTTTATCCAAACAATCTCAACTTTTCCTTGTTAAACGTTTGTACCTGAATACGAAGCAAAAGATGTCGATTGGCGTGTTCCAGTCTTTTCTGTCGATTTTCAAGCTCTTTTGCTTTCTGCTGCTCCTTTTGCAGCTTTCGGATATAATCCACTGAAGCTTTCAGGATGGTCCCCTTATTCCATCTCATGTCTCTATAAATATTCAATAAAAAGTAAAGAATGTATTTAGGATATGCCATCTGTTCAAGAAAAGCTTTAGTACATCATTGATGATTATGACATCATAAAAAAATATTGAGAACTGACAATAATGTAAGTAATGTGTACTCACGGATCATTTGACTTGGGAATCAATGTGCCCAACTCTTTAATTCTGTCATTGATGTTAAACCGTCTTCTACGTTCAACTGTAAAGATGAAAACAGTAACAATAAATTACAGACTAAGATGAGGGGAGAGAGAGAAAAGTGAAGACAAGAGAACGAGTGATCAAGTGAGAGAAAGGAAAGAGAAGAGAAGAGAAGAGAAGAGAAGAGAAGAGAAGAGAAGAGAAGAGAAGAGAAGAGAAGAGAAGAGAAGAGAAGAGAAGAGAAGAGAAGGAGAGAAGATAGTGTGTTTGTGAGACAGAAAGGAAAGATAGAGAAAGAGAAAAAGAAAGAAAAGAAGAATGGAGGAGAAGAAAAGAGAAGAGAAATATAAGAGTGAGAGAGGAGAGGAAAAAGAAGTGTAATGAAAGACGAGATGATAAAAGAAAAGAGGCAAGAGAGGAGAGGAGAGAGTTAGTGTGTATGTGAAAGAGATAATGGAGAAAAAGAAGAGAAGAGTTTAAAAGTAAAAAAAAAATAAAATAAAAAAATTAAAGTTAAAAAAGTAAAAAAAAAAAAAAAAAATGAATATTTATTTAATAATATTTATTTAATTAATATTAAACATGTCAAACAAGCAAGAGATAGAAGAATGAATAGAGAAAGAAAAAGATGTTTTAGATTTTATAAACAATGTTGAATATAGAATAGAAAAAATAGCAAAAAAAAAAAAGAGAGAGAAAAGTTCAATGCAAATTTGCATAAAAAGTTAAATCTTAAAATTTGAAAAAAAAATAAATAAATAAATAAATAAATAAATAAATAAATAAATAAGTGACATATATTCTAGAAAACTGCTGTTCAGTGGCATCTCCACTGGTGAAACATCTCTGAGGGTCAGACTCACTGAGGTTGTGGTTGTCCTTCTTCTGTCGCTCCTTCGCCAGCGCTCGGACCTCTGCTTCTGGAACAGATTATCATCTTAACTGTAGAAGCAGCTTTCCTCATAAATATCAAAGTCAACTTCACAGATTAGACATCAAAGCAACTTGACTTTCAAAGAGTTCACAAAGTTAATTCCCTTGTTTGTACCGTCATTTCTTGCATGAGAATTTTCCTCATATCAAGAGACAATATTCATGACAAACGTGTAAAAAACATTGTGTGTAGGATTTTGAAAATGTTAAAATATTGTCTGAAATAATAGGAAATATTTCTTTGGAGAAAATTTTTTTTTCAAAGCATTTTTTATGAAATGTTACAATAAAACAAGCTTAATTCATTTCTAATGATGAATTTCAATAGTAATATCCTGATGATCATAAAATTACTCTCTTTTTCTTTCTTTCTTTCTCTCTCTTCCTCTCTCTCTCCCTCTCTCTCTCTCTCCCCTCCTCTCTCCCTCGTTTTCTATCTCTATACTTTTTTCTCTATTTCTTGGTTAACTGCTCTACAATTTAGATTTCGTAGTTAGTTCTATTTAGTCTTGTGTGTACATTGTTCATCACCAGATGGTTTAAAATAAAAATGTTAATTGAAAAAAACTTTGTTCTTCATCTTATTTCTGTAAATTAGGCAAAAACAAACAAAATGAAAATATACCGTACCTACGGGAAAGCCGTCACTTCGCTGATAAGAGTCAAACTTTCCGCACGATCCAGACTTTTCTATTATGTGCATCATGCCAGGTGATGGGGTAACTATCCAACACAATATTCACCTTTATTATTAAATTTTTCGATTTAGACAGTGAAATTTGCAAACAATATTCCATGAGGTGAGAATTTACCGGATAATTCCCTTTTCACTGAGGACATGTTGGATGAGCAGGTGACCCCCGCTGCAGGGAGGCTATGGTTGCTGTACATGTCCAACAGGTTTGCAGAAACTGGAATCTGAAAAAGATTGATGTCATTACCAAAAACATCTCACAGTATGGAACCATCTGGAACATGAAGATGCAACTAATTGTTCTTTTGGATATTTTACCGAGCTGGACATTTGAAGTCCCGAGTCCATGAATCCCAGAATGTCATCATTGTAGCTGGATTCCAAGCTTATGATGTCTTCTATAACATCGTCCATCTGCAAAGATTCACATAGTTTACAAAACTATATAACCACATTGGAAAAGCACAGTTGGAAATGATGAAGGCAATGATGCTTTAACAACCAAACATTTTCAAAAATTCTGAAACATTGCAAGTTAATCAAAGGAGTATATTCAATTCAGATAAAACAGAAAAAAAAACTAATTTGGCTTAAATCATGGCATCTTTCAAAACCTGTTTTATGGTCTAACAAGCCTTAGCATGCACTATAAACTCTCATAACGGATCTCTGTAACTACTACAGACATAGTGTGACCGTAACTATTCTATTCCCTCCAAAATGCTTTGCTACTAAGCATAACTAACACATCTACAAACATTCTTTATTTCATAAATGACCCTAAATAAAAGGAAAAATGATTATAGTAAAGCAAAATGAGGAAAATTATTAATATGGCGAAGCATATCGAAATTTGTGCTCAACTTTTGCACAACAAAAGTAGAAAATACACATGGACGGTGCTTTTATAAACAAACAAGCCTAGAAAGAAAAATCGGTTCATCTACCTCTTTCTCACAGTTGAGAGTGAGAAGGGCCATAGGGCTATTAGGAGCACTGGCTCCTGGTCCAGGGGGCATGCCGTGCTCCGGGGGCTGGCTGGGGCCGGGCCCTGTGCTAGCCTGTGGGCTTTGCTTTGCTCCCAGGGCCCCTGACAGGTAATGCTTCACCTGCTGCCTCTGGGGATGCTGGATGTGGTATTTCGAGGGGCTCTCCAGGTGGGACTGCACCTATGATGCAAAGAAGGAAGCAGCAGCTTTCAGTACAGGCCTGACGTTTGACCTAGATCTCTGTCTGGCTGGTTTTTGAAGTTAAAACTAAAAATTACAATGGAAAAATGGTTCAATAAATACACATTTCAATATCTGTACACTTGTTTTAAATATATACACATTTTATATAATAATGCATATTACACACATTTACACACACACACACACACACACACACACACAAACCTAACACACACACACACACACACACACACACACACACACACACACACACACACACACACACACACACACACACACACACACACACACACACATATTACTATATATCTTTACTAAAAAAAAATTAAGATTTCAATTTTTTAAATATAATATAATGGCCTCAAACATGCCAATTCAAAGCTGGTGCGAAAAAAAAAAAAAACATTAAAATATTGATAAAAAGTAAAAAAAATTTTAAAGATAAAAAGTATTTCTCATTCACAAATAAAAAAATAAATAAACCCAAATGTAAAACGGTGGATCGTCTGGTCTCACCTGGTAATGACTGTACTCTAGCATCTCCAACATATTCAAACTTGACGTTCAGTTAACTAAATAAAATATTCCCTTTGTGAGGTGCAAAAACTGACCAGTTGCCTCGGCCAGTCGGAGAAATCAATGCCACAAAAAAAGAGAGAAATTGTATTTAAAGACTGGGAGGGGATTGTTGTTGTCATATAGTTTTTTTTTTCTACACAAACGATGAATTTATGCTTTTAAAGAGTTCATTTGACGTCACCAGTCCGATTCCACAAAAGGCTCTTTGACAGGATGGGTTACTAGTGTCTAAACTCAAACTGGCTTACGGCTAACTAACGTTTCATCTTTAGTTCCACTCCTCCTGCATAAAACATTGTTTGTTCTCAGCATCCAACATACAATCACCACCACTGTTAGTCTAAAAACAAGACAGTTTATGATGGAACAATCTCTGAAATGGTGGAGAGGAAACAGAGGATGGAGCAATTTCTAGCCTATCGGGGCATTGGCTATCGCATTCTTTATGAAAGTGTAATATTGTGTACACGCATATGCATACGCAGACAGAGAATTCATCTCTGGTCGATCCACTGAATTAGCAACCAGAACGTCAGAGTTGGTGTCATAGTCTGTTTCATGGAATTTGTTTTAATAAATGTACAAAAAAGAGCCTAACCGGATGCTTTAGTAACAGAATGGTCGTTATGAAAAGCATGACAGGCATCATAGAAAAAAAAACATTAGTGCTGAAACCGCACGCATATGGACGTTTACACGTCATGCAACAATCATTCAGCATAAATTGTAATGTCATAACATCTTTCCAGTGCATTTTCATAAGACGTTATCCGGGCATATTTAAGTGGTTCGTACTTGCCTGTGACCTGCTTGTAATTGGCACGAGGTAGGTTTCATTCCAAAGAGGCACTAGACGTGTTTTTCCCTTTCTTAAGTTAAACGTCTTAACCCACAGAGAAGAGACAATTCACAAACAGCCTTTTACTTAAACTTGACTGGCATAGTAAATGCTTGTTTATTTTTATTGGTCTAAAGTATCAAGCAAATCATCTCGATTATTTATTGTGCTTAAAATAATTCTCTCACACAAAGGTGTAAAGAGTACCTGAAAACCATACTTGAGTAAAACTACCGATACTGTAAAGTCACTAATTTCAAGATTTTCTTTCTCAAATTCAAATTTTATTTGTCATCTACAAATTATACAGTGTGGTACAACATGTATTTTTTGATGGTTCCAGCATTTATTAAAAAGAACTTTTTGTATTTTACAAGAAATATATAACAAGAAACTATTCATTTATGAGGTTTTGTTTCCAATTATAGGACTTGAATTTAACACCTTAATGTTTCAAAATGGCAGAACAAAAAGTCAGTCTCAGTCAAACTTAAATGTGCAAAAAAGAACATAATTTCCGCTAATTCACGTGATTCAGCTTAATAAAAAGCATTCGGTACTCTTAGCATAGTGCAAATGCCGATATCGCTTCGTCCACCACAATCACAATGTAACTAGTAAACAGTACTTATACTCAATCAAAAATGTAGTTAAGTACAGTAGAGAGTAAAAGTTGCTTATATTTTTATTACTCTGTACAAGTACAAAGTAGCAAAAACAACTCAAGTAAACTACTTTATACCACTGCCCTCACATATTTAAGACACAATCACTTGTCAAACAGCCAAGACACTTACAGGCATCTCAAAATAGCACAGCAGCAGCCACGTCTGTGAGTGAAGACGGAGTGAAACAGACAGACAGACAATTGTATTTGAACGTTGCCGTAAAATTCATATATAACATGGATTCATAAATAAATCAGTCAAAGCCACAAAATAAAGGTGAAGCTGTTCAAAGATCCAGTGAATCCTGAAAATAAAATGTCATAATAGCATGATAAAATAAATAAAAATAATAAAAATAAATTGTTCGAAATCATGTTGCTGTTTAATACATTATGCAATACATTTTTAAATAATTGTATTTTGCATCCAGTAGCTAATAAAAACATACATTTAAATATATCAAAGGTGCATTTCTTGATTAAATGACATCGTTAGAATAAATAACTGAATTAAATGCATGTTGTTGGTGTTGGTGGAGATTATAAACATTAAACATCTAAAATGAAAAGTAACATTTTGTACCCAGTGATCCAGCAGACTCATAATAAAACACTTTGAATAGACAAAGTATTCCAGGCGGGGGCAGGGGGAGAAATCTGCACAAATAAAAATTGTTCTACAGACCAGAATTTCAGCAAAGAGCATTTTACACTGCTCAACTGAGACCAGCATTCCAGAACGTCCTGAAAAATCCAAGTCTGTCAAAACAATGTAAAGAGTGTTTCAAAGCGCCTGCGGCAAACTTCATCTTCAGATTGTGCCTTAATATAAATTTATACGAGGATATGCCGAATATGTTTTAAAAGACAATTTCAGCCTTCCCTTCACAGGAAATTACAAAATGAATGAAGCTAAAATGAATGCGAGGTACTAATGATCCTATCTGCGTTTAACAGTGTCTGCACAACATGAAATTCATTACGTCTGGAATCTGTGGTCAATGAGATGCTGCACAGAAATTTACCCCCTGAACCACGAAAGATAACTGAAGAACGGTGTCTTTGTTCCTTTAGCCAAATAGAAACTTCAAGTTCTGTTCTTGACTTTTACTGGTACCGTCATCCTCCAGCTCAGAACCTTTAGGTGCAATAAAGAGGTCTTGCTGAAGAGAAGCAGTATTCTCCAAAGGCCTACAGCTACTGCGTCTATGGAGAGATTCATAAATTCTGTATGTGAATATATTTTGTCGTTTTTCCAAAGGAGAGCAATTGTGCGAGGTGGTGGCCAATAGTCAACCGTGTCCTTGAGGGGTTGCTGACATTTTGTTGGCGACTTAAAGCAGTTAAACACTAATGTTTGGGATCAGTGTGTGTGTTTTTTATGTTTTACACAGAAAGTCCATTCTGATTAAATATTTTATTGTGGAAAAATCTGGGAAAACACTGCTGTTCTATTTGATGTACTTTTCAACGCAAAAAACTGGCTTCTTGGGAAAAAAAAGTTAATGTTGTTTGATATGTGTGAAAACGTGCCAGTGCTGATTGTCAAGCGTATTCCATACATTTTGAAAATGTATTTGTTAAAAAAAAACACATACATTAAACGTTAAAATAGTGTTTTAGTGTAACTTTTCAGCTTTTCAAAATTTTTGAAATTATTAAAGAGAAATCTACCTGTAGTTAAGTATTAAATGATTGTGTTAATTATTAAAATTAATTAATATTTTATTAAATGTATAATAACAATAAAATACATATACATTTATGAAATATACTGTCGATATTTATTTTTTTATTTTAAGTTAATTACATTTAATTACAAAAAATAAATTATATACATCTCTCACATATATATATATATATATATATATTTATATAAAGATATTTATTTTATTTTATCAATTTTGGATCATATTGTATCTTATTTATATTCTTATTTTTATCTGTATTACTTTTCTTTTTGCAGACAGTCTCTTAACTTTTAGAAAATCTTATTCAAGTTATGGACTTGTCTTAATCCTATTAAAGCCCATAGAAAAAAAACAAAAAAAAAACAAAAAAAACATCAAATTAAAACAATAAAAGCCAGAGTCTCTAAAGTGAAAAGAAATGATAGGAAAACCAAACACCATCCATTCTCACTAATATTGGTTGTATGAATAGATTTTTAAGTATAAAAGTTCCTAGGTCAACCTAAAGACCATAAAAGGTCAGTTGGAAGGTCAAAGTTCAGACAACTGATGTAGTGTTACTTATATGATCCGAGTGGGGTGAGTAGAATTAACTGAACCACACACAAATGTGCATGACCAACATCCAGCATGTTTAACACAACAGACACTTTGTGTCTATCAAAGAGCGTTTGTGGAGACGGATGTGTGTTCATGCCCGTAGCGCATGTGCAGATAAAGAGAAAACGTGAACATGCCACACTGAGACGCATCAGGAAAGTGATATTTATGTTAGAAACCATGACTTGTGACCAAGTAAATCTGTTAAACACAGCAGCTATATTCAAGTATTCAAAATCCAATTGGAGAAATCCAGTTGTCATGCTGCTTCCGTGGCTATAAAGTCAATCCAGCTCAGCGTCACATTTCTAACCGAGGAAATAACCTAACCTTAGTTCACTGGTGTGAAACGTCTTTCTGGTGTCGACAGAAGTAACCAGGTCTGACTGCAGGCCCAGTTTGCTCTCGCAGTGCCAGGACGATGACATGCGGCTGAAAAACCGGGGTCACACACAAAAGAGCGGCTTTTTCCTGCAGCCACGTTCGTGCAATGTTCTTCAGGCCTGTGGCAAGACACATTAACAAGATGTACCAGTGAATGTAACACTGAACAATCTAGCAGAGATGGGAAAAATGCACTTGCTTAAGTGACAGACAATACTCCTTATGTGTGCAGCTGGGCCACTGGTCACGTCTGATGATATGAAGCAGATAGACGGGCTGCACAGATAGATGAGGCCAAACTGAATACACTGTGTACCATAGCGTGGGTGTTGAGAGCACAAATATTTGTCACGGTGTCATAGATCAGAGAGGCCACACAGGCCAAAAACAGAATGAATGACCACTCTATGGCCATCCTCATAAAGAAAGGCAATTAGTCACTCTTGTGAAAATACTACATGCAATTCCAGCCAGCTGAAATAAAGTGACATTAAATCTGACCTTGTCTAACAACAAAACGGCTTTTCTGACGGTATGACTATATGTTTAGATGTAAAACCAACTTTTCAGCAAAATTACACTGTCTCAGGCCATTTCAAAGCATCAACGAGGATCAAATTAAGTTGAAACGCTCTTGAAATGGCACAAAAATTAGGTGCAAATCACCATAGATGATAAAATGTTCAAAATTATGAAAAAGTAACCAATTAATATTGTGCCATGTAATTTCTGCATTTATTGGTACATTGTTTCCATGCTTTTTCACATTTACTACAAAATTAATTACATGTAACTATAAACTATTGTATTGATTTCTGCAAGCCAATTAATTTCATTTTTGCCAAATTTATTTTTGTTTGAACTTTTTTAAACTATGAAAACAGACTAGATAATATTACAACAAGTCCGGCTATTTAAACTCGGCTTTTGCAAAAAATATAAAATCCATTTTTTGAGCGGGCAAAATTAACAGATGCTCTGCACAGATCATTAAAGGTGTCGGTAATGGCTGAATTAGACTAAAAATACACTACTTGAAGAATATTAAAACAACAAAATAAGCACAATAACAGGTAACAAAAATAAATAAATAGAGGAAAACGAGATAACAAAATAGCACCCAAAAACTTCACTTGAAAATACACTGCAAGGAATGAGAAGAAACAAAAAACACCAACAGAAATAACTTAATTTGCAAAATAACAGAATAAATAAATAACAGAATAACATAATTTGAATGCATAATTATAATATAAATAAATATTATTAATAATAGTAATGAAAATAATTATCATATTCGTAACTAAACAGAGCACAAAATAACACTACAAACAACACTAATTACCTTAACTTGAAAAATTTAATATCGCTTACAAAAAAAATCTTTCGATTAAAAATACTTTCACACCATATAACAACTTCAAACGGTGTTATAAATACCCATTATTAATTAGCAGTATAAACATTACCTAGAAAACTAAAGCACGCATCACTAAAAATAGAAATTTACAATAGTGCTACAGACACCACTAGAAAATTGCAATAATACTAAAAGTCTGTAAAAACTGGATTGGTTTAAACGAAATACCACTGCAAAGCTGAATACAGCTTAATGTCTTCAAGGCATTAATCTATCAAAGGCGCTGTGCATGCTTCACTTTATATTTGTGTAAAATTAGCCCACAATTTCATCCAGCTTCTTTACGAACGCAAAAGCCTTTGAATGAACAATCGAGCAACTTTACAAACCTGCCAGGAAACTAAACTAATTCTCAGAAGCAGGCCGGGCCTATTTTTTTCCACCAAAACAAAAGCTCTATTGCCGCTGTCTAGGTTTTGACAGAGTACACTGCCTCAAGTCTTATCATCTCCAGAGCGGGCACACAAAGCCCGGGTTGTGTGTGCACACGGCTAGAGTCCTCAAGCACTGCAGTTTGAAAGGTCACACCAACCACCAAAGAGCCAAGCAGACAACGGCAAGGCATCCGCACGTGGAACTCAAATCTGATGGTATTTAAAGTTATCTGTTTTTGGAAAACATGTACGGGCCAAAGCAATTATCACAACGGTAGCGTGCATCAAGCAGGTTTCGTGATTTCGCCGTCACGTGAGGAAAGACAGAAGGCCAAAACGATATCAATATTATACGTGCGTTTAGAATATCTTGTAGATTGAAAATGTCTCATTTTCTCACTGAGAACTTCCTTTGAAGTTATTTTTATTTTACATCTGTAAGTCTTTGAGCAAGACCATCTTGACGCTGCCCACTGTTCCGGGTTTGTGTGTGTTCACTGTTTGGATGGTCAAATTTCCCCACTGAGGGATTAATAAAAGTATTAGTACTATTATTGTGGCACTTAATAGTATTTAAACCTTTTAAGTTCTAACTCTCACTAGGCCACAACTGCCCTGGCAAAGTAAACATACAATAGGAAACCACACACGCCAACTTTTCCAAATCTAAAATCCACAACCAAAAAACCCCAAAACAAAAAAAAATGAAGCGCACTCTGTCTGTCTGAAGGTGACTAGAGCTTTCGCTTCCACGTTGGTGATCTTGGCATTAAACCCTGCAGACAGGATCCTGTCCAGTCACAGTTTCAAAGCCGGTCACTTCTCCCCCCCTGAACAATGTGAAAAATGGGACCGCCGGCCCTCATTACGAGCATTCTTGCTTGAATTAACGGTGTGTGGTAGAACTGTGTTTGCCTTTGTCTTTATATTTGAGCTGATTTGTTGCTTATTTCTAGTCGGGTCAGAGGTACTTCAGCTAATTAAGGGTTCACTCAATCTCTGGTCAAGCCCATCTGTGCTTAAAGATTTCACTTTTCTGCTTCAGCAATCTCTGTCTGGAAGGGAATGAAAACATGTCTGCTGTATAGAGAGACGGAGCGATTTAGAGATATTATAGAGAGTTAAAGATGAATGATGAGTTAAACATACGCGGTAATCAAAATGTGGAGAATAGAATCGTAAAAATAATTATACCAACATAAATGGTGTTTCAATAAACATAAATGTTTTTCTGTGCATTATGATCATTTAACTACGCAATATGAAAATGTGGGGAATACATTGCTGATTAAAAAAGAAGCAAATATGTGTATGTATGTAAATACCATGGAAAAAATATATACACACATATACATATATGTGAAACATTTTCTATTAATCTAAGCACTCCAATAAATTCCATTCAGATACATTCATAATTACCTGTTTAGGAGGAATATATATATATATATATATATATATATATATATATATATATATATATATATATATATATATACATAATATACTGGTATTTTTATAAGTAATAAATAAACACCTGACTAGTTTTTTTTTACTCGAGTTAATCGAGTTTGCCAAATAAATTTAGTTTGGGTAAAGACCCCCCATACAAGAACACACACCCCTCACCAGCCATGCCACTTCCAAGGTGACACAATGGTGATCAAAAATGAGAACCGATGTTTAACTTCAAAAAATGTTTTTCTTTTAGCACATGTCTTTAGCCCCAAAGACAACACACAACTGGAGACTTAACCATGCCTCCACCATTCCAAAGCTATTGTCCTCTAGCAACCCGTGCTAGTCATATTCCAGCATAAAAATAACCGATTACACCAGTCAAATCTACCCAAAAGGAATAAAAAGCAACCTTACCTGAAGCTTTTAGCTGCCTCCTTCCAGAACAATCGATTTGATCATTGATGGAGTCATTTTGGGTCGAGATTCTCACTATCCTCTTGTGCAGTCCACCAACCAGAAATCAAAGCCATGAAAACGCGTCAGTGTAGTGGAGCAAATAGGATTAAACATTTCGAACGCCAAAAGTCTGGAAACACAGCACAAATTAGGGGAGGAATTCACTGAGTACAGATAATCCCCCTTATGGATTTAACAATCTTTAAAGCAGTATTCTTTAGTCAAAGACACAACCCATGGAATTTTCTTAAAAGACTGATAGCTTACAAATGAAACGCCAAAATCTTCTAGTGTGCAACAATCAAAATGCTTTTATTTTAATATTAACCAACCATTTCAAACATAATTTTTCAAAAATGAACCTCAAATCACAATTCAATTTTTGTATGCATATGTTGTGTATGCACAATGGCTCACCTTTTCCGAACGGCTATTCCACAATTAGATGGAATTTACAGTAACAACTTCTTTTCTTAAACTGAAGTTCTAGTTTGTT
This sequence comes from Paedocypris micromegethes, assembly GCA_028031935.1. NCBI lineage: Eukaryota > Metazoa > Chordata > Actinopteri > Cypriniformes > Paedocypris > Paedocypris micromegethes. The sequence goes on along the minus strand of CM051495.1, from coordinate 27,389,950 downwards.
CTTAACCTTTGCTGGTATTAATCACTCAATAATTTAAGTTCATAACGGTTCGACCACTGAGACTTACACATACAAGAATTTAGTCACACATTGTAGCAAGAGGAAGTGACAGATGAAGACGTGGGAAACTCATAGGAAAGAAAAGAGAACAATTGGAACATTTTAAGAGTCTTTTTTTTTTTGTTTGTTATTAAAAATAGTTTTAAAGCTCACGCATTCTATTAAAACAACTTAATCAAATAAAATTAGCAAGAATTTTTCAAAAAGGACATCAATTCCTGGCTCTGTTGGACAAGGTCTATAGAGGATTATATAAATAATATATTATATATATGTGTGTGTGTGTGTGTGTGTGTGTGTGTGTGTGTGTGTGTGTGTGTGTGTGGTTATATAAATATATACAGTACTCCTTTAATCTATGCATAATATTGCATAAGTTACATTTTAGGCAAAAATACCTACATTTTAGACTATAGTTTAAAGGTCCACATTAAAGTTTCAGACAGAAAAAAAAAGTTGTTTTTAAAAAGAAAGTCTTTAGAAAGAGTTTTAAGATTTAAAGTTTTTCCTACTTGGGTAAAATGTAAAAACAAAAAATATTTCCTATTTTTGCAAAAAAAAAACAAGTTTCAAATTTCAAGTTTAATTTCTACAACAGTACAACTGAATAAAAATGCGTCTACTTTTTTTTTTATTTAGTCCAGCTTAATGGAAAAAAAAAATAATATTAATAAAAGAAAAGTGGAGCAGAAAGTGGAAATTTCCCATCATCCTTTATTTGGAGAACTCACCCCTACCTTTGAGTGGTCTGGAAGAACAGGAAGGATGAACAAATACATTTTCCATGCATAAAATGAGGCTAAAAATGTGCCATTTTTGCTTGCCATAATTAGCCCCAATACATTTCTGCGACAAGTTCCTGCAAGTCGCATCAGCTCCTTATTATCCAAACCTAAAAAGCCACAAAGGAATGCTGGTGTGTGGAAAAGAAAAGAAAAGAAAAAAAAAACAACAAAAACTAATGAGTTTTTACATTAGTAATGTTTTACATTACTTACATGTAATGTTTTTACAGTTGAACACCTTGTAAAATTGAACTATTTAAGAAAAACTTTTTATTTTGCATTCAGACTCATAATTGTAATTGTAAATGTAAAGTAATTTATAATTGTAATGTTTTAAAGCACACTTTTACAAGATCTAATTGTATTTTCACATCTTTATATACATCCAATGTTGTGTACCTTTTGAGGGGCTTCACCTGAAGATAGATTTGTCTTAGTTTTGTTCAACATAACATAATAAAATAATGGCACATTAAAACTGTTAAACCAACTACATCAAAGAAAAATGCAGGCTACGACTGTCAATTATGTACAGTAAATTTAACAAGATTTTCCACATTGTGGTTCTATCAGACATAATGATTAGAAATCAACCTAAAGTTTGATGATCATTTACTTAATACAACTATACTCATATTAAGTTAACATTATATCATTAACATGATGCTATCTCACTTGAGGGCTGAGCGAAACATGTCTCATCAACAACCTAAATTACTGGCGAAATACATAACGCGGCCACAAACCCATCAATCACCACAGCAGACAACGTAGAAACTCGTAGCAGCCACGTGAGAGGGAAGACTGGGTTCAGAAATGCTTCAACAGCCCCTAGGAAAATACCTCTTAAATGAAACTGTGCCTTTTCTGGCCAAGAGGATCAGGGTTCCCAAGCTGCAAGCTCTGACACTTAAAGAAAGATGCCGTCAATCAACGCCACTAGCTTACATTTCTTTTGACAGCAGAATAGAAGCTAAGCTGTTTTTAGCTTGGAGCAAGAGTTGCGTAAAAATGGCTTCAGATTATTATAATTGTAAAACACTTTTTCTGAAACGATTCTAAAATAAAATGTATTTAAACTAAACATAAGCATCTACAAATGTATCTATATAATAGCTCCATCAAGTACAGTATCCCTAGTGTAAAAAAATTCCATTTCATTATATTGCCAACTACTGTACATGTATAAATGTGTACATTCGTATTTGTAAATACTCAATACAATAGACATAAAATCCAATGCAAGTGCTTTGATTAAATTATTCACTGTTGTAATTTTTAAAAATTTTAAGTTTAAATGTAATTACAAAACAGTATTAACGAATCTATAAATACAATACTATAACAAGGCAATTAAATAACACGAGGGTGCGTTGGATCTTACACGCAGTTTAAGTTTTGTGCTACAAAAATGCTTCCAGCTTTTAGGTGTTTGAAAATGTAACTACAGTAGTAGGAAATGTAGATTATCAGTATACCTGTATTACTTGTAAGTACTATGTCTATGCAGTATTTGTAATTATTTAAATAAATACATTCACCAAGATTCTCTCACATCATCTTCATCATTCTCAAACATGATTCAATTGAGCACAATGTGAGATCCAACGTCTCTTCAAAACAGTCAGGTCTTGCAAAACCACTTAAAATATCAAGAAAACCAGATCTTTTCTGTCCAAATACAACACACAACTTCATGATCAAGCTCTGGTGATCTCAAGACTAGATTCCAAATGGTTTTTAGTCAATCAAGATTCATATGTCACTCCTCAACATCTCTCCAGCGCTCTCATTAAAGCTTTACCTCTGACCTTTGGGACAATCTTTGGCTCTGCACATTCCTACCTCAACTCTCTGGTCCAGGCTCATTCACCTTCTTGTCATCTAAGACCAGACAAGAGAGACATAGTTCCTCTGAGTTAATGATCAAAGCCAAATTTAGTAATGTATATTCTTGAGTGAAGATGAATACACAGTATATACTTTCGGTATTGTTCAATGTAAATAAATGAGTCAAACTTAATTGGACATCTCTTTGCTCTTCAGTAGATGGTTGCTTCATAATTCACATGGTCTCCACTGGTTGGTTTCTTCTCAGTTTCCACACTCCCTCTGGAGGATCTCTGATGAATGGGTTCTGTGAGTCTTCTCTCGTTCAAAATGGCAAAGTTCTAAAAAGCAAACTGAACACACATACAATTTATTATTTTACACGTAAAAATTGACGCTGTTCATTCGGTTTACGCTATCTTCTGTTCCCATATGCTTTCCGGTGATTTTTTTTATTTAGCGAAAAAGAAAAGCTTGTGTGAAAAAACAATTGGAATACTCTATTTGCTCCGTTTTATTGTTTAAAGGGACAGCAACTTTTAGAGCATTTGCGAATGTAGTTAGCATATCAGCTAATAATAAGAAAAACTAATTTACTAATTAAGCGCATGGTTCCCGAAGATGGTCCTTAAGAACGCGGTAAAAAACGTACTAACTAACCAAATAAAGAATGAACTACAACAAACACAGAACTAACAATAAGTTTGAACGTAATGACGAGGTAAACGCTTGCACGTGAGGAGTAAATCAATTGTACTATTGCATGAGGGTACGCGCAACATTTAAAACGCCTTTAAATTAAACGCAAATTTGTATTCAACCTCGCAGATTAATCGTTAAACTAACATGCTATGTAAATCGCTTTCACATGCTCTAAAAGTTTTAACACTTCTGACTGAACTTGACCTTACAGTAATTGGGTTGTCTTCCAGCAGGTGGTGCTAAATACAAATCCACGAAATTTAAGCTTCTAGTGTTGGTACTGTACAGCCAACATTTACCTTTACTACTACGTTTTACAACCACGAGTCGACTAATAATAGTGCAAATGATTTCTGATAATAACCGAGATATTTTTAAGTGCAAGTTTTATGAGCACGCCATACTACGTGCAATGAAAGAAATCAAATATCAAATGTTTTTAACTCTACATACTCCACTCATCCTCCCCCTGTACACACTCTCTCTCTCTCTCTCTCTCTCTCTCTCTCTCTCTGTTCCCCCACTCTCTAATAAAGCATATTTTAATGCAAGAGACAAGCCAGAGAATAAACTCATTAATCCATCATACTGGAACAACTGGATTCAGATAGATGTGGGAGGGTGAGCTTGTATCGCTCTGTCTAAACTCATCAGCGTGTGACGATCTGCACAAGATGAGGTGCCAGTGTCTACCTTTCTTTGTTTCCAGTAATGCAAAGGTGACGGTTGTTTCCAAACCGTCTTTCCGTTGGAGCACCAGTATCCTGCAAAATTTCCTTTTTTGAAAACATCTTGAAAAACACGTTGGGATGTATGTTACACAAATGATCAACAGTGTTAAATTGTACTGCAAAACGTATCTATAAAATAAAGTACATTTGCTTATAAAAGTGCGTATAAATGCGAATTGAATTTACTAATGCAATCCACTTCATATTCCAATACAACACGTGCTGTGTTTATAATTCACTGTCGTCATTTTATAAGATTATTAATCACTATATATTTTCTATGGAAAAGTAATACCCTAAAACATCACGCCTTAATAGATTTTAGGGTATGAAAAGGTATTAATACACACATATAGCATATATTTACTGTATGCATGTATAATGTACATAGCCTTTAACAATAATATAATGATATCGGCTTGTTTGGTGTTTAAATCATTCCCCGCGCGCTCATTGTTCGCATAAGCGCGCGTCAATGGCGTTCACATCTCCATGGTGACGGCGGAGGGAAACGATCGCGCTCCTGCTGGATCGCCTGTAGGGAACAGACTCCGAGAGAGGCGGAGGAGGGGTGATGAGTAGAGCCAACGGACGGGACACAGGCGCCCGTGTCCTCACAAAGCTGACATGAACTATATCTCCAGATGGCCGTGCTTTTGTATTTGTCTTTGACTCCGAAGGTAGAGATAAAACTGATGTGTTTACCAACCAGTTACTGAAACTACTCATTGGGAACCCCGGCGATTCGGACACAACGGATCAGACAATAAAGAGCGGTGAGTTTCGCTGCTTATTGTTTGTGTTTCCGGCTTTTTTGAGTTCCACAGACACTGGCTGGTGTGTTTGTGAGTCAAGTTTGATTTGACGAGGTGTGTTTGCTGAAATCCAGTGTGTGTTTTCGTTCAAACTAAAGCGCCGGTGGATAAAGCCGGATGACCGGTGTAAGAAACTTCACCTGACCTGCCATGGACGCAGCAGTTCGGTTAGAAACGCAGTCAGGTTTATAGTCTTCTTTTGTTTGTACTCATTTACTTCCAAATTGTGTTAATGACCAGAAAAATCTTCTAATGTTCATTTCAATTTGTTCATTTTGAATTTCATCAATTCAGCTCAGATCAGCGATTCCAAAGTGAACGCTTTCTTAAAATAAATGTTCTTAATGTTGATTAGAAACCCATGTATGTGTAGTATTTTATAAGTCAGTAATAAACAATGAAGAGGCAAAGCAAAATTCACACGTTTTTGTAGACGCTGATTCAGAATTTCCTGCTTCCTGAGAAAGACAAACAATAGGAGACAGAAACATGTGACATCCTGATGTGTTTCTGAGGTTGATGAACCCTGGTCCAGAACACCACACACCAAAAGCTTTTCCTATAAACTGACGTTAATTTCATTTTGTATTCGAATAGTATTATATACAAACTTAATACTGCTAATATAAAAATTTTAGTATAAAATAATTTAATAATAAATTAATATATGTATGTATGTATGTATGTATGTATGTATGGGGTTTGTTTTTATTAAAAATAGTTTTTTTAATAATAATCGTGATTTAAAAAAAAGTCAGATTGTTACCTGATCAAAGAAGGTCTGTTTTCTATGTTCCTTTGCCGACCAGAAAGCATTAATGATTTTGCCTATAGAAACTAGGCTTTTAATGCATTTACTGCTTTAAAAGCCCAACCATCCTCTGAATATTTTAAACGTAAAGTGCCTAATTGAACCACCGTTTTAAACACTCAATGCCCTCCACCACTTCTTATTAGGCTTTTTAAATCCATACATCAGATTTGACATTTTGGTGCTTTTGTCACGTCAAATGACACACAGGTCCATTTAAACTGCTCACATACAGTAAGTTGCTGCTGTTATATGATATAGTTGTAAATCCAGTATGTCCACATGTAACACAGCTCACCTTCCTGTTACACAACAAAGGAAGACTGACCACAAAAGATTATATTCTGAGCTGGTGTTTCCACTCGTGTCACTTGGAACCAGAGGCGGTAACAGGAAGTGAGTCACTTCTGGCTATTTGTTTGGCAAAGCAATATTGAATCATTTCTAGTAGGTTCTAAACGTGCTTTAAGCTTCAGACTAGAGAGCCGATTGCCAAATTCTCTACATGGGTCAGTGTGCAATCTTTAAACTCGAATGCACCAATCAATTCACAGCCTCCACATTCAGTTGTGCTGGCACTGCCTCACAGGGGTCTGCGCTTCAATTCAATTAAACTAACCCCGTTGCAGAGCAAGTGTGACCCAGAGTTGTGTAATTGATCACTTATTGCATTAAGGACAATGGTGTCAGTCCAAATCGACTTTGCCCTCAGACAGCGTGCTGCGAATAATTCATCTGCGAGCCAAAATGTTCCGATGTACAAAGGGCAGTGTGGCTCAAGCTCTATCGGCCGTTGTTAGACACTGTTTGCCAATGTGAAACTGCTTGATCATCTCATTGCTACATATTAGGAAGTAAACTTTGTTTTATGGCAGTGTGTAAAACTTACAGTTTTGCTATTTTGTATCCTGTATTTGAATCATTCTCAAAAGGCTTACTGTACTTTGCTTTTTTTTAATAAAACTTGACTTATAGGAGAAAAAAACGACTTATAGGAGAAAAGGATTAAAGAGAGTGAGTTTGTCAATATGGCCACTAGGGCCATCCAGTGATGTTACAGTGAACCCTCGCTACTTCGCCGTTCGACCATCTCGGATTCACGACTTTGCGGACTTTTTTCATTACGTATGTATATATTATAAAAGAAATATATCGCAAATTTTCTGGAAATTTCGAAAATAGCCGCAATACATGAAGACCCCAAATATGTTGTTCATTCTATTAATAATTAATATTATCTGCTCTTACTGATGGTTCATTGCATCACATATGATGCGTAATTCAGTACAAAAAGAAATAAAACACAAAATGACAATGTTCCAATGCTGATAGATGATGAATAAGCTCTCAAGTTTTGTAATCTAGCCAGTGATTGGCGTTTTGACCGCTTCTCTGATCTGAAGCAGCTTGGCTTGTATCCGACCAGTAGCATCTTCTCACGGCCACATTACTTTAACTGTGCTGTAATATATGTACATATGGTGTTCCTACTTTGCGGATTTTCAGCTATCGTGGCCGGGTTTGGAACCTATTTACCGTGATAAACGAGGGTTCACTGTATACACACAGTGAAGGGGACACACATAAACCCGGAGTAGTGGGCAGTCTTAAGCCATAGCGCCAGGGGGCATGTGGGGGTCAAAGAGCACCCAGTTGTGGACCTCACTAGACCACAACTGGCAAGAATGATCAAATCGGGATCAGTCAAGGACACTGGTCCGGGATTCGAGACTTCAACTAGTCCGACTCTCTCTTAGGCCACAAAGCAAACTTAGATGTTAGTTAAGTGCTGCTGAAAAAGCTCAGTATTTAGGGCTTTTTTAACACATGGTGTAGAATGAAGAGGATCTGGAACAGATACGTTTCTGCAGAGAGCACTGATAGAGATTTTGAAAGGCTGTCTTAAAGAACCACAAAGCTAAATTCATCACATATCTGAGCCTTATTTTGTCCGTGGGCTGCGAAGCTCCGTGGGACATGATCTGTGTAACGGTTACTCATCTTCTCTTATCTACCAGCATGCATACGTTCAATTACATTCCATCATCGCCTTGGAGAGGGTCTATTAATATCCGTCCACCTAGACACAAAAGAGGTTCTTATGATAATGGGTCATCTGGTGTCTTCCTACCTCCACCATGTAGGCCGCTGTGTGAACCGGTAACATCCTCCATAAAAAAAATATATACGGCCTGCTGGATATAGTTAAAATCAATAGAGCGGCGCATAAACGGTGGAGCTTGGGGGGTCTTGACAGATCCTTTTTTTCTATCCTTCTGAGATTAATGAATAGAGTCTGTTAGTGCTGGTAATGTGGTAAAAACGCCAAAGAACTATTTTCATACGTGGAGTGGGTCAGTAGCACACACCAAGCCCCAGGACACGCTGTAACGAAACTGGAGGCAGGAAATGAACACTGGTCAATAGCTTTTTCATAGCAGATGGATGGGGACTTGGCTTTAAAATTCCCAAATATATTACTTATTCGTGTTGTTTAGTATTTTTCAGCCCTCGGGAAAAGTTTAACTGGTATGTTATGGTGATGGTCCAGTTGTAAGGATTCCACTCTGGCTAGTTGTACAACTGAGTGTCCTTGGGCAAGACACAGACCTCCCACATGCCACCCTTCTTAAGACTGCCCACTGCTCCGGGTCTCTGTGTGTAACTTCACTGGATGGATAAATGCAAAACATTATTTTGATACGGTTCCCAGTGGCCATATTGACAAACTCTCTCGCTCATTTTCTCTATTTTAATAGCAACAGCATTTTGAAAAACAAAAAAAAAAATAATTAATTACATTTATTGTAAATGGCTCTGTGGGACATTTTTTTCAATATGTATATTTGTTAACCTTGAAATATTGTACATAAACCCTACGCATTTACATTACATACAAGGTGTTTCATATGACTTGTAATTGGGATGAAGGGACCATCTGTTAAGTTTTTAACCTAAAATTTCATTTTTATTGGTTTTATTTACTAAAGTTGTATTATATTATATATATAAGCCAACAACCTAGCGGGTCCTCCTGGGTTCATGAACACTAGCTGAGTAACAACAATCCAAACACCACACAATGATTAATTAAATAAAATCACATTTATTTAAGTTAATCAAAGCTATTAAAAAAAATACAAAAATGACCTGAAGTTCTTTGTGCTTTGACTTTCTTTGTTTCGGAAGCTCTGTGGCTAAGTCTGTTGTAGCTCGCCATACATTTTTAGCTGAAATTAGCTTTTTTTTTCTAGGTTGCAAACCAAGCAGGAAATGTCCTATTACTGGATCTTTGAGATATAAGGGGTGAAGGCAGGTGGCTTATTGTGATGCATCTGAATTACTCGTGCGTTCGCTCGCCCTGCTGTGCACGGCTGTGCCCTGTCGTGTGAATTTACAGTGACACATGGCGTGTGTCTGTAGGCCATTTTCCCATTTTGCAGGACGATTGATAGGAGACTTTATCCTTGTGTTTCCTATTTATGGATGTAAAAGTGAACCAAAAGAGCATAAAGTAAACAATTACAAAGCATAAGCTTGTGATAACTAAAATTGGTAGCACTTTTAAAGTTCCTAGACTGGCTTTAAGGCTGATTGGTTTAGCTAAATTTGAAATTGTGTGTGTGTGTGTGTGTGTGTGTGTGTGTGTGTGTGTGTGT
>CM051495.1:27350651-27380546 GCA_028031935.1 Paedocypris micromegethes | reverse complement strand
AGTGAGAGAGAGAGAGAGAGAGAGAGAGAGAGAGAGGGATTCTACAATGTTGAATTTCTCTTAAATCTTATACAGGTCTCGTGTCTTTTGATTTTATCAATATTTAGTGTTATAACATGACAGTTTTCATCCTCCACACATTGGAGGTTGCTTGGTTAATCTCTTGGTGTTTTGCTGGAGTGGCCTTCATTTGAACCCACCCTGTTGCAATAAACACGTAACACAGTTTGTTTGTGCATGTCCATATGTGTGTTAACAAAAGATGATATTGATAAAAATTATTTGTGGAAATGTCAGAGACAAGATGATACGGTTTAAATCAAATTTTTCAAGATGTTAACATAGTGTTTCCATGCATAATGTATTGGAGACGTGTTGCGAATTGGGTAGAGACATGAAATATTTATGAAGACAAAACCCATGAGATTTAGGATGAGATAAATACTTTGTGCTTCAGTAGTGATATTATTTCAGATAGGCACAATTGTGCATAAGCAAATTGGTTTCGGGGTGTTTTTTCTTTGACTTTTTAACCTCAATTTTGCCTGTGGTCTGCATTTAATTTTCTAGCAAAGCATCATAATGTATGCTGACATAGATCTATACATAAGTCTACAACCTTCACAACATTTAAAAAAGCACTACAAACTGAGCTTTTTCACCAGCATCATAATTAATGATGATAATAATAATAATAATAATAATAATAATAATAATAATAATAATAATAAACATGCTTTCTCTAGTGTGTTCACCGACTGTCCTGTTGTTCTGTCTAGTGAGTTTCTTTATATAGCCTTGTTTGAACATCTATTGTATACTTTTTAGACAAATTTCTTCACGTGCTCCTCTTTTTTTGTAAGTCACTTTGGATAAAAACTTCTGCCAAATGACTGTAAAGTAAATAAGTAGTTTTCTACGAGTGCTTGACCAGATTTATTTTTTAAAATAATATTTTCAATCAAGCGAAACAAAACAAAAACACAAATAAGTAGAGTGAATATAATTAGCTGTGACAATTTTGTTTAAATTGTTGTTTTATGTATTGTAAAACATTTAATTCATTTAACATTTACGATTATGCTATTTAAGTGAAGAGGAAATGTAATTCTTTATATTTCAATTGAACCCAATTGTAGAGCTCAACTGATTGTAAGAAAGAGTTTATCACTAAAGCCAAAACTAAAGCCACCAACATGAAAAACGAGTTTGTCGTGTCTGCAAAAGCCATGAGAAAAAAATGCAAGATTAACGGAAAGAAAATAGGTGCTAGTCCAAATACCTGTGTACATTTTCAACAAACATTTCTCTCAAATGTGTTTCATAGACATCTCTTCTTTCTTTGTTCCTCTTCCTACTTGTACGCTCAGATTTCCATTTTGCTATTGTGTGCCCCCCTACAGTGAAGCTCTAAGAGAACCATTCAAGGTTTTCATCCCGGCTAAATGAAATTTAAACCCAGTGGCCCCATGTTCTCAAACCTCTGCACAGACCCAGCACCCTCAATCCCACTGGGACCTTATTATAAGGTCAGACAGACAGTACGCGTGAAGTGTTGGGCAGAAGAACCAATGACCACCTCCCCCGTCTGTCCATGGCATCTGTGTCACACACACACACACACGCTCGCTCACACCCATCGTTTTGTCATGGTTCAGAGGTTTCAACTCAGCTTGGCACTTTGTGTCCTACGTCAGTCTCAAATCCAAGTCAAATTGACACTTCATTGCAGCTCAGATTCTTAACACCCCACCAGGACAACCCAAAGCCAATTCGTACAGTAATCGAAACGACTTTTTGAATATCCATGAATGTCTCATAATTGTCATAGAGATGTGCCTTTTTTGCAGCTGTAAAATATGGAAGACTGAAATGTGAGGCTGTGGTAGGTTAGTAGAGCGTTTCCGTTGCTACAGTGTTATGAATGCAATGTGCCTCTGTGTTGTTGCTAGGTAGTTGCTTGCTAGAGACGAAAAGTAGGTGACACTCATTTTTACTAGCATCCTCCTGCAATCTCTTTGTAAGGGTGTTTTAGACACAGCTACAATAATATAATTACGATGATGATTATTATATTACATGATAACTGATTCTCAAGGTGAATTGTAATTGCATTTTTTTGCCTGTTGGGTTGTTGTTGAATTACATCCTGCAATGAGAAATAGCAGGAGCTGGAGCAGCCTGAATATCCGTACCATGTCCTTTTGGGCTGACCCAAAGCTCATAACTGTGGTCATTGTTGGAGTCTGGTCAGCCATTCAACCCACTACTGTTGCCGATGCCTCTATTTCCTTGTCAATGCCACATATTTTTTTTATCCATCACTCGTGAACAAGTCCCCAAGATCCTGAACGCCTCTGCTTGATGCCGGATTTGCCCACCAAACTGGGGTGCTATTTTTTTTACGTTGAACATACACCTTTTTTAAACCAGTCAATGTTCTCTCAGCTGCAAACCCTTCCAGTGTCTGCTGAAAGTCCTGGTCGAGCAAGCTTCTGGAACGTGGAGAAAAATGTCAAAGGGTTCTTAACTCGGATCTCTCGGAAAACACTCCATGTGTGTTTCACGTCGATGACGAAAGAGGCATTACTCCTGTTTGCAAAGTTCCATTATCAATCCAATTCTCCATTCTCATACCATAGGGCTTATAGGGGATAAGAGTGTGACCCCTCCCTTATTTGTCCATTAACAATCATCCTTCCCCATTTGCTTGAACAGACCATTACAGTCCTACACCATCAAGAGACTCAAGGTACTCGGGACAAATTTCACCCAAAAAGCCACTGAAGAGTTTTCTGATCCTGTCAGTGACCAGTTAAACTGATGAATGCTTCTGTCCATAGCAGCTGCTTCAGGTTTCCTACAAGCTTACTAAGACCTGGTAAGACACTTTTTTCCAGCTTTTCAAAATAACTTCTGGTGTCTACCCCACCGTTTGGGGAATTCCTTGGGGAAACAGAGCATTGTCCATTCAGACTCAGTGTTGATCACCTTCCTCATGATCTGGTTGATGCATTTCCAGAGGTGTCAATTGAAGACTCTTGGCGTAAGTATCCACCAGACATCCCCTTCTTACCCAGACAACACCTTAACTGATCTTTAGGAGGTGATCAGTTGCCACCTCTGCCACTCTCTTCACTTAATCGTACAGAACAAATAGTTGTACGCCTGATCTTTCAACTACAATGTTCATCAACCTTCATTCCAGGGTGTCCTGGTGACATGTGTATTGAAAGACATTCTGATGCATAACGGGATGTTTATGTTGGACAAGTTGTAACTAGCACAAACTCACCCAAATGTCATTGTTGCTGTGAGCATTGAAATGGCCCAGTAGGTCAACTGATTCCCTGTTAAGGGCACTTTCCAGTATCGCTTCCAGGAACTCCAAATAAGATGGTTATTCCGCACTGCTATTTGACACAAACCTATACCCCAATGGGACGCACAGAGAAACAACCCACTTATCCAGTGTTAAGAACACATGACACGGTCAACCAACACATGACACTGTAAGCAATCCCACTCTTGCTCCCTCTCTTCAAAAGCAACTCCAGAGTCTTTCCAATCCTCTTTCAAGGGGCTGTTTTCAAGATCCTGGACTATGCGTGGAGTAAGCAAGACTATTTGTATCCCCTCTTCAAACAGGGGTTTGTGTTTTTTCCCCACTCAGCACGTTGAGCACCATATCCCCATAGCCAAATCCGTTGCTGGTGATTCATCATGGCACCACTGCACAATTGCCACAATATCTGCCATGGCCGTTATGTTTCCTTCTACAGGTGGTGAAACCATGTTGCTCTTTCAGGCTGAGCCCAGGCAAGTCCCTTGAGCAAAAGCCTGGCCACCAGATGATCAATATGCGCCCCTACCCCTAGACCTTGCTACAGGAATAGGCCCAGTGACGCCAATCTGGGTGTCATAGCGGTGCTTCGGTTTTTGCTTTTCATTTGAGGTTGTAAAAGGGTCTTGGTTTTGCCTGTCACCTAGGACGTGTTTACTATGGGAGACCTTGTGACAACAGCACGTAGGATCATCCACCCTTGTAAGGTGTCTATTGTTCATAGTTTCCACATATTTTTGTTTTCAATAATAGAAACAGCTCACTGATCTATATCACACTGGCAATATTCATAGTTGTAGACATATTGTTTTCAACAATTCACATTCAAAACTTATGTAACTGTACAGACCCCCAGTCAGTCAATCAGTCAGTGGATACGTAGAGTGTTTCCTTTGCTGTGCTGACTGTACAGAGGTGGAACGGGTTTGGGAACCATCCCAGCAATGAAAGGCTAATGCAGACGCTGCATTTCACAAAGCATGCTCATGCAGACTTTTGAGGCCATCAGCTGTTGGCGTGCACATGGTAGTTCAGAACAGCTGCAGACACTCTGGATGCACAGAATGCCTTGGCCTTTTAGCCAATCAAGTCTCTACATTTTACATTTGATAATTGATGTCACATTATAACTATACTAGGGGCTGTACAGAATGAGATGAGATTGCAAATATGAATGCCACCGTGGGGAGAGAAAATACAATGAAAAGCTTATAAAGTGGATGCGTGTGTGTGTGTGTGTGTGTGTGTGTGTGTGTGTGTGTGTGTGTGTGTGTGTTAATTATGTACTCAATAGTATGGGATAATTTAAAATGTTCAATTTGTTGAACTAATCAAACACCATTCTGATAGGTGGAAAGATGTTGCCTGCTAAGCGAATCTTGATAAACCGTGATAGAGGTAATTTGCATAAATGATTACCACGCAGTGTTACTTTGAATGGCACAATTAGTTAAACACCAAATAATGAGATGATAAGAAAAAAATGTTGGGGGTGGGGGGCAACCACACTGTCAAAGATATCCTGGCAAAAGAAATCTTAATAAAGAAGTTCAGTTCAATGAATTTAAATCTATTGTTTTATGTATTTTGATGTTTAGAAACTACAATGATCAATTAACAACATTAGGAGTGTAAATATTATTTGACTATTTAGTTTATGCTATTATTATGTTTTTGGGAAAGAAAAAAACAGCTGAGATTGGTGTGTGCGTGTGTGTGTGTGTGTGTGAGACGTCGGATTTGTTTGGGGTCAAAACCCATCTATATTTTTAAAAAGGTTTATTCATACTGGTTTCAGTAACGTAAAGTGGATTGCACTTTAAATGATGGCATTTTCTCTTAGCCTGTGGTCCATGCAGAAACATAAATAACTATTTAACCTTTACACAACATGCAATTGTGCTGTTTATGGTGGAAATACAAAAGGCGTTTAATTACCAGCAGGGTGTTAGCTAAGAGTCATTGCCGTTGGAATGAATAGGATCCCGTGTCACCGATGTGCACGAGACTAGACATTGGCCAGCGCGTGAGGTCATCACTCAGTGGCGCTGCAATTTAATCCCCTTCACTTTATGTGCCAATAAAGTACAAATGTCCCTGTAGTTGACAATATACACACACACACACGACACATTTCACTTGTTTTGCTTTTTAAACTCAGCTTGTAGAAATAACAATGTGAAAATAACATGTGAGAATCCTTTTTACCATTTGATGTTTTTTTTTTCCACAATAATGGCGAGAGTCTTTTGAATTCACAGTATCTGGTGTGTGTTACTTTCATACCAGCCATTAAATAGCTTCTAAATGAACAGCTGTATTTACGTTTGCTCTTGCTTCCAGCATTTGATGTTGTGGTTGTGTGCGTGCACGTGTGTGTGTGTGTGTGTGTGTGTGTGTGTGTGTGTGTGTGTGTGTGTGTTTCTTTTGTGTTTTTACTGGGTTGTAATTGCTGGCAGCATTTGTTTTGTGTAAATAATTTTTCACAATCTCTTAATTCTAGGCATACTTTATGTTGTCTTTGGTCTAAACTTGATCTAAAAAGCTTATATTTCACAATCAATTTATTTCAAATTGTTGAAATTAGAAAGTATATGTGTATTGAAAACATTAAATTTATTAAAATGTATTACCTATTTGTAAAACCTGTACACACACACACTATGACATGCAGTGAACAGTGTTTTATTATTTTTTGAGTAATATGAAAAAGATCAAACAAAAATAGAAATTCTGCAAAAAAAAATTTTAAAAAAATAAATTACAATATATGTACAGCATTCAGTATATGTTAAATATATATGTAGTACTATATTAAACATAAAGCATGGTGTTTATAAACATCATATGAAGCATTTATTATGAAATTAATCATTTTTAAATTAGTTTTTTTGTTATTATGAAAATAAACGGCAACACAATTCCTTCCGTGTATTATTATTATTATAATTTATGCTAAAGATGAGAGTGGGATATGTTAAAGAGCAAGGCGGGACCTCAGGGTGCCCTGCTTTTGACCCCTGTGCTCATCCTCAATACTGCAGGGACTCGGAATCCAGTTAAACCTTAAAGCTGGAGCTCAGGTCACATCTTTGTTAGTCATGGCTGGAGGCTCCGTGCAGCATTGACCGTGTAGAGCTCATCCGTCTGACCCGGCCCGTTATAAATAGTCATTCCAGGTGTTGTGGAGCTACAAGATGTTCCTGATCTCTCACCTCACTGGTTTCCAAGGTGTCATGCAAAGACTGTTAAACTTACACATCTGGAGTGGGTGGATGACATTTGCTTAGGTTTGAAACTACATATATAAATCTATTTTATAGGTTTGAATAGTCACACTCACAGTCACACACACACACACACACACACACACACACACACACACACACATACCTACTACACACACAACACACACACACACACGCACATATGTATATTTTTGCTGAGCTGAACAATTTGAGCTGGTGAAAAACTGTGAAAACGCTTTCTGGATAAATGTTGTTTTGATTAATAGTACTATATTTAGGTGTGTGTTGTGTGTGTGTGTGTGTGTGTGTGGTGTGTGTTGTGTGGTGTTGTGTGTGTGCGTGTGTGTGTGTGTGTGTGTGTGTGTGTGTGTGACACGTGATTTATTTTTTCTTTCAAGAATATCTTAGATAAATCTGTATTGATTGGCCCATTTTTCTTAAAACTTTTTCCAGCTCTCACTTTGTTCTTTTAAGTTTGAGGAATGTTTTCTTTTTCCTTAAAGTTTAAACATATTATAATGTATCTATTACTTGTTCTATGTGTATTTTATACAGATATTTACATTTTTTTTTTAAATATATAGTTATCATTCATCTTCAGATATGTTTTTTTTCTTCTTTGATTGTAATCTAAAATATACAAAAATTTAATTAATCTCTACAAAACTCATTCCAGATTAGAAAATCAATCTTCGTTTAAAACAATATCTGTTGCTCAAAGACCCCTGTGTTTACTTTTGGGCGTAATAAAAGTTTTTTTTCCATTTAGTTTTTTTCGTTTTTAGTTAGTCAGTTCTATAAAGTCAATAACAAAGACGTTAAAGTCACAGACGGTTTTAAAAGAATTTCACGTGGCTTTTCAGTCGCCTTTTTAGTGTCCATGTAAAGCGTTCCTCATGAAAGACTTGTGAAGAGCTCCGAGAAACCACAGCGTTGTAAAAGAGAAAGGACCGGCAACATTGGAACAGTCTTCAGTCACAATGTGAACATGCATATATTTGTTCTCGCAGTGTGTAAATAATCCGCGCATCGTTTTTTCTTTGTGGGAATCTCTGTGGCTTTCATTGTTTGTGCAAGTCGGCCTCATTGGCTTGTCTGAGTGTGGATTGTTGGTGTCCTGCCCTCTCTCCGTCCATTCTTCCCAAGAGGAACGTCTTGGTTAGAAGCCTAGAGAGCCTCACTCCCACCTAGGCTCTTCTGAGCTCCTGTTTGGTTACACAGCGATCATGGCATTTGGATTATTCTGTTGCGTAGAGGATCTGCTGGCGGCTGGAAGTCAGTTCATATGGACTGTGGCTGAACAGGTGCTGAGAAGGTTCTATAGTGACG
Source organism: Paedocypris micromegethes (assembly GCA_028031935.1). Lineage (NCBI taxonomy): Eukaryota > Metazoa > Chordata > Actinopteri > Cypriniformes > Paedocypris > Paedocypris micromegethes. Next base: position 27,372,626 of record CM051495.1, on the reverse strand, counting down.
GGCTTGAGCCCTGTAGAAGGTTCCTTCAGACGTGGTGCCATCTTGGAGATGCTTGTCAGGTATGAGCTGTGAACCTCAATTTTTCGACTAATTTGACATGTGCATTTGTAAACATATCACTGGAATTAATCTGTCTGTCTGTCTGTCTGCCTTTTTCTGGCTGTCTGTCGATCTTTATTCGTCCATCAATTCATCCATCCAACTATCAGTCTGTCTACCAGTGTGAAAGTCATAACTAGTGTGGTATATACCAACTCCAAATCCATCTTTGAGAATATCTATCTATCCATCCATCCATCCATCCATCCATCCATCCATTTATCCATCCATTTATCCATCCATCCATCCATCAATTCATCCATCCATCCATCTATCTTGTCTGTCTGTCTTTCAATCTATTTATCAGTTCCTCAGTCGATCTGTCTGGTCTTTCTCTGTCTATCGATCTATATTTCTGTCTGTCTGTGTATCTATCTATCCATTCGTTCATCTGTCTGTCCTTCTGTCTGCCTGTCTAATTTTCTTCTGTCTTTTACTGTCTGTCTAATATGAATCTATCTATCTATCTATCTATCTATCTATCTATCTATCTATCTATCTATCTATCTATCTATCTATCTATCTATCTATCTATCTATCTATCTATCATTCATTCATTCATTCACTCATTCATCCTATATACTATTACTAGTCTTCCACTACAGTATTCCCGATCTGTTTATTTGTCTAAATTGATGTCAATGGTGCCGAGAATAATGGTACAATTTGTGCCATCTAGATAATAAAGGATTACTCCCATCCATTTGTTTTTTAATCCGCGTTTCCATTTTTGGGTCACAGGGAGTTTGAGCCAACTCCAGCAAATCTCTAACTTAATATTTAGCTTTGAGTTCCAAAAGGGAAATAAATCATGTCTGTAAGTTGCTTGCACTAGGAACTACGATAATTGTGTTTGTTTGAGATTGACAGTTCTATAGTGACACCGCTTTGATTTCCTGTTTAAATGCCCATACTGTCCTTTTACTGACAGTAAATATCGTGTTGGTTATTTTTAACATAGATTGTTCTTCTATTTTGGACCAACAACAAAAAAAATCAAGTTATGTTCCGTAAAAATAATATGTGATTTACTATCAACTGACATTGTGTTTTTTCAGTTGTGTCAGTCACGCTTGTAATGACTGTATTTTCTAGTAGCTTTAGCCATGAACATGACGTATCGTCTGACTGTGGTCAAACACGGGGGGTTTCCAGACTAGACGCTTGTTGTTGTTGTGCTCTCAGGCTTTATGAATATAGTAACCTGTGTAAAGTTGTTCTTAATGACGTTCCGTGGCACTTTCGTCTCTACGGAGCTGAAGTTTGCAGCGGTTGCTGAAGGTCATTTTGTCCGCTTGTTTTCCCTCTGACTAATTGTTTGTCTGAGACTGCACTTGACACAGTTTCATGCATGACAGAGATTAAGGGGGGTTTGGGTCACAAAAGATGCTTTTCTGAATGTCAGAACAAGCTGGAGCTGTCTGTTTTGGCTGTGGTATTTGTTAATTGGAGCCAGTGGCGAAACTCTTATCCGCGGATGAAGGGGGCAGTTTGTGTTTGGACTGGGTGGGCTTGAGTTTTGTTTGAACTCAGATTATAATACAGGGTAAATGACCCATATGGCAAGAGCATTGTATGTCACATGACCCTCTCTGTTTTGCATGGTCACTTTCCCTCCCCCATATTCATTTACAGATATTATGTGTGTGTATACATGTGTTGTGTTGTTTTATATATGCTTGTTTATATATCCAAAGGTTTGTGTGCTTATATTTATAAACAGACATACACATACTTTGTGGCTAAAGAATTGGCTTTTTGCAACTGAAACAAATAGATTCCCTACTCCACACTAAGTCTTTGTCTGGATTGATCCATATTGTGAGCAGACTGGACGTTGAGTCAGACTCACGCAACATTCATTCCCTGCCTGGCACAGCGATGACCTTATAGTCCCAACACAAAACAAGCGAGGTCACTGCTTGAATCCATCTTTATACGAAAATAAATACATGACGGATTGTATCGGGAATTACTGAAACACTTTTCATAGGGAACGCTTCTAACTTGAATCAATTTTCAAGTTATATTTGTTTATTAGGACAACAAATATAACAAGTAGGACAGTGAGGCTTCATTAGGAGATAATGTGTATGCTGAGTCTGATGTAAAGCATTTTCAAACATTGTTTTTGAAAACATTATGTTCTGTGCTCTCATGATGGACATTTTAGATTCATGATAGAATGTATGTAGAATGGAAACTTCTAACAACACATCTTTTAAAAAAAAAAGCACTTATGGTATAATCCATTGGCAGTGTTTTGAAGAGTTACTATAGTGACTAATCCAGGCTTAGACAAAGGAGCCTGTGTAATTATCAATTCCCATAATTCTCTATTAGGGTGACTTTTTCTGATTATTATTCCTGTGACAAAAATTGTATATTTCCCAACTGAATGTTTTGACCTGTATTTTATATTTACTTAAACGTATTATACATACACGTGTTTTATTGTATTTATTCTACACCGTATATATCAAATACAACAAATGCAGTGTATTTATTTAAATATATAATCATTTCAAATTTACTTTTTATTGTTTTTAATTGTATTTTAGTTTTTATTTGCTTACTATTATAGTTGTATAGATCTTCATGTTTTCATCTTCAGTTTTCACGTAAATTATTCTGTTTAAGGGCTCAGTTCTGCCTTTCAGTTTTGCAGTGTCTAAAAGCATAATGCAACAAAAATCACACTAATAAATGTAAGTGTTGCAGAAAATGTCCATCAGAGAAATATCTCCTTACAATTTGTGTGTGTGTGTGTGTGTGTGTGTGTGTGTGTGTGTGTGTGCGCGTGCGTGTGCGTGTGCGTGTGTGTGTTATGTGTGTGTTTGCGTGCGTGTGTGTGTTACTCACAGATATTTTTGTAGTTACCCAACACAATACAATACAATACAATACAATACAGCTTTCCCAATACAAAAAACAAAGTTGTAATTAAATACATTGTGCAACCTAAATATGGACCACCATCGATGCTGTAACATTATATTGTATGCTAAACTTTATTACGTTGAATATACTTCATCAGATGAATATTTTGCTTCATCAGATGACAGAAGGCCGTCTGTGTCAGGTGCTTCTGCTGGACGATAGACAGCTGGAACTGCTGGTCCAGGTAAAGATCCATCACCCACACGATACAGTGAAAATGCAATGCAGAACCAGCCGAAAAACAACAAACATGAATGAGAAAAAAATGTAACAAAAATGTAAAACAAAAACGTGTTTGTTCTCTCTCAGCCCAAACTGCTCTCCAGGGATCTCCTGGATCTGGTTTCGTCACATTTTAACCTGAAAGAGAAGGAATATTTTGGGATCTCCTTTACAGATGAGAGGTATATTGAAAATATGTATGTCAAGATATTTAAATGTTTGTCGAGACTATGGCTTAGTAGTTGGCAGGAGACATAAACTCAAGGCCTGGTTCTGATTGGCCGGCTGCCCCGATTGGTGTGGTGTGTCCCGGCTTCAGAATAGATGGGGCGATGAAGTGGTTTATAAAATGAATGGAAAAGAGTGAATTGTATGGATATATTTTAAAACATGATTCTATTATAAATATCAATAATTAAACACTATTTGCCAAAATATTCTAGCTCAAACTAAATTGGTCAATGGAAAATGGTTTGATGCTTATAGATTTCACATTTATATATTGTGAAAATTGACTTTATGTTAAAGTCTATTTAATACTTATGACATTTTTTTCACTTTATAAAACATCTAGCTCTAATATTGCACATTGAGAACAATTATAAGGAGAGTTTGTCAACAATTTGATTAAACATGAATTTTAAAGTCTGTTGCATGTTATTAAATTAAGGATTTTATATATTTATATTATATATTTATAATTATATTTCTATCCATCAGAGGTCAGAAAAAATGGCTACAACTGGAACGCAAAGTGTTGGACCATGACTTCTCCAAAAAGACGGAACCACTTGAATTCAAATTCCAAGTCAGGTAATTTACTCGTGTAGTTTATTAATTTGTCCGGAAGGGGGCGCCTGTACACCAACACAGCACGTGGAAACTGAAGTGTGGCATACATGTTTTCTCAGCTGAATAGTATAGGTTAAATACAATGCAAACACTCTGTAATGTTGATGCCACTGTACGCATTGTGAATTTGGTTGTTGTTACTTTCTTCCAACAGGTTTTACATCGAGAGCATAGCATATTTAAAAGATGCTGCCACCGTTGAACTATTTTTCCGGAATGCCAGGATATCAGTCTACAATGTAAGATCTGTGTTACAATTGTTACCCATGAAATATATTTAATATTTTTTTATGTTTAAAAAACAATAATATAGTTATATTCCAAATGTTACAAAATGCATGATTTTAATGAAACAGATAATGACAGCTTTAAGAACACGGCAGGTTGCTGTCATTGTACCTTCTTAATAATAGGGATTTACAGATGATGGTCTCAACAAAGCAGGTTCCCACAGGGCTGGGTGGCTCTTTAGCTTCTTTCAACTGTAAAAGCTATTGTTGTTCCATTAAAAGCAACTTTAGAGATTTAAGGATTGTATATATTTTCCCAGAATTTTGTTGGGAAAAGAACTCAAAAAAATACATTCTGCTTCTCAAAACCTTCATGAAAACAAATCACGTAGATAAATTCAATCACAGATTATTATTGGAGTTTTGAGATGTTGTGACTATTCGTCAATCGTATTTTAATAATACTGCAATCACCATAATGATAATAAGATATTATATTATTATAATTATCATTATATTATCATTATCATAATATTATTTTATTGTCTTAAATTCTTATAATAAAAAAAAACAAAAAGTCAGAAAAGGATGGTTTATACTATGTATATACAGTACATTACATATTTTTTTCTTTAACTAGTAATGTTATTTATCTCGTGCTGAATAAGGCAGATTAACTTGGCACTTGTTTACCAATTGTCTGTGAGTATTTAGACCTTTAACAGAACAATCGATAAATCTACAAATGCTGTTGCTATGGGTTAAAGAGCTTTTCCGTTTATCAGTATTGGCCTGGAGTGTCTGTGACATTACGCGTCCTGAGCACTAGGGGGCGCTCAATGGGTCGCGGATGAGTGATTTCTTAGTTAAAGTAAGGCAAACCACTTCAAAAACACTAATTTATCCACATGTGCACCAGAGCCTCATCTACGCGTGTTTAAACGAGAAAATTGTGTGATTACAGAGCGAGTGAAACTCACTTCTTTTGAGTAACACGAGCCGACTGTTCGCGCTCGTGAACTTCTATTGATGCAAGTTGAAACACGAGCGCTGAACCTGCTCCCGGACTGTACCAAGTTAAACTCACCAGCGGACATTTCTAAACAAGAAAAACTGCAAACATTCTTCGTTTTCACTTTTAATTAGGTAAAATACGCATGTGTTCAGTGTCGGTTAAAGAAACAGGCAGGTAAGTTATAAAAAAAAAACGTTTGATTTGGGAAGGAAAAACATCCCGTTTTAAACAATAATGGTACCGTCCACTGTGGAACCTGACTGTGTAGAGACGGTTGGTGGGGAAGCGGTTGTGTTCGGTGTGTTTTGTACTAATAAATCAGCTATAATCTTGTAACTGTTCTCTTGAAATTACAGGAAGACGTTGAAGTCGAGAGTGAAGTGGTTTTTAAGTTAGCGGCGTACACCGTTCAGGTATGTAAATATTTAGACGGCTCTGTTAGTTTTGACACTCGACTCATTTCCATTAGCCATTTGAATCAAACCGATTTCAAACTCCTTACATGTAAATGCGTTGTCAGTGCGCCCGTTCTCTCCACTATATCGGAGTTTTGTGTAAAACAAACTTTGTCATCTTTGAAACTGTAAAATGAACCTTAATCGTTTGCACAACTGCACGCGCGCCACATTTAAGCGTTATGCCGATTTGTTTTCTGTTGTTTAAGTTCTGATGCAAAGTTTGTGTTCTGTCGTAAATCCACGCTTCAGTTAAGCTTCTTACCGTATTGACCCGAGTACGTGCATAAAGCCCGAGTCTAAACCGAACTTAACACTTTTGTTTCTTTGTTTAGGAAGCAAACGGAGACTACACAAGGTAAGAACCGTGAGGTGATATTAATAACGTCTCTTTATTCACTGTTTTAAAACAAACTTTTGTATGTAGTGTAATGTACATGTGTGAAATGTAGATTACCTGTTCACACGATATTTATTTATTTATTCATTCAGTCATATCTATAATGGATAATTTAAAAGCTCTTTAAAAAATGCATTTATTACAAATGCAACCAACTTTTGGGCTCTGTTCCTATTTAAACAGTAAGCTCACTGTTGTATTAAAACTAAACATTTACAAATCTATCTTTTTTTATTTATTACAAACTGCACCTTTTGTGGAAAATAATAATGTGTTTAAAGAGCTTTAAATTCCGTTTTATTTCAGATCTATTGTGTGTTTTGTGCTAGATTTTGAGCTAGATTTCTTGGTAAAGCGTATTGTTAGGTGCGAACGCACACTTTTTTTTAACATGGGAATCAATAGATTATGCTGTGTTAATGTTGCTCTGGATTAAAGAGCATTTTCCGTTTATCAGCATTGAATACACATGGCTTAGTGGCAAATTGGACCAAAAGCATGCAATGCAAAACAATAAGGAAATTTTGTTCTTAAGGGTTTTCTTTTCACCTCTCCTTTAAGGTTTTGTAGTCCAGGAATGGTTTTGTGACGTGGTTCGGGGCTCTTAGGTTGCCATGTAATATGTCATCTTGAACACACCTAAATATTCATTACATTTTTAGAAATCTGTTAGAATCTTTTAGAAATCCAGAGGGACATCCTTTCCTGGCTAAAACTTTTTAAAATTACGTATAAAGTGTGTATTTGAGTGAATGAATACAGGCCTAGCACTGATCACTTATTCTCGCTCGCTAAAACAAAGCAAATGTGTTGCTGAGCAGAGTAAAAGCAGACTTTTCTTTTAAAAATGTTTACCTTGCAACAATGCGTGCTTTTGTTTAGTCTGGACGCGAGCGCAGGCCTTGTTAAAGGACCTCATGAAAGGCCTCCGCAAGCTTTGATTTTTTTTCCTGTCTTATATTTTTAAGAGACAGGATGGAATCCCCGTTGAGTAGTTTGGTTTTTGAGCTGCTTATTTTTTTTAATTCTTGGTTTAACAGTTGAGGAAGTTGTTAGAAATCTGATATTGGGTTTTTGTTCTCAAAAAGACCATACACTGAGGCTTAATAAAGTTGATGAGTGTCATATTATGAGATCGTCCATTATTCTAAAAATGTTTTACATTGGCAAAGAGGTTCAGTTTTATTTTACAAATTTTGGCTGTCGCTTTTAACCAAAGTAATATACAGGATGAGCCGATTGGGTTCAGTGCCTTACACAAAGACACCTAACCAGAACTACTGGTTTGGGATTCGAACCTGCAATTTTAATATAACTATTTTTAACAACTCTAGGCCACAACTGCCCTTTATTATTAAAATTTTATTTGGTACAGCAGCAGTCACATCTGTGAGAAAAGACCGAGTGAAACTGACAGAGAATTACACTGCTTAAAGATGGTAAATCCGCCACAACCTGGGTGGTTGGTTCATATAATTTCTTAGTATACACTTAAGAACACACCATTATAATTAGCTTCTCCAGTTTTGGTGATTTCCATGTGGACCAACACTCTTGTATCCCATAAATTCTGGACTGTTTAATGTAGGAAGAGTATAGGAAGCTGAACACCCCTCGCTTCTCGTCACATAAACCCTCTTCACCTCTCTTAGTAGACGATAGGCGTAAGGAGCAAGGCAGTGGAGACATCTCCTCCTGGTAGACGAGGGCGTCAAGCAGGATGCTGATGTCATCAGTCTTCAGTTTATGTCAGAAGCAACCAAGCAGGGGTTCTCCCTCCTAGACCTGCTCCTCATGACCACGTGCCTGTGAAAGCTTTGGAAGTGGCGTCACCTCTAATGTAAACAGTCAGGCACATGATTAGTTAGGAAGTACAAATACTGTTGAAAATGAATCCCAAGTGAAGCATTCCTGTTGAGTTATTGGCTTAGAACAATATTTGTTGGTGACTTTGCTCCCAAATTTGTGTTGAGTGAGTTGACACATGGCTTTAACTCATGTGCTGCTTAGACTGGTTTAAGCATTTACCCGCTTTACCTTGTCAACTGTTTAATAGCAGACTGTATAATGTATTCCAGATTGCTTATGAGGCTTTGTGGTCTCAGGGCACCAGCACACTGTGTTTACCGCATCAACCCTTCTGGGGTTTATACTGTTGGTTACCGTAAATTGCTGATCTGGAAACCTTCTGGCTTGGATAATGACAGTGCTAATACAGTCAGCTAATAATGGCCTGATAAATTGCCCGGCTTTTAAAGGTTGTCAAATTTTCTGGTTAGAGTTTGTTGAATTATTGTTTCGGCTAACTTTACGTCTGGCTTTGCTTTACTAAAGCTAATGTTCCTGCAATAACCCTCGAGAAGGTTTGGGGGGAAATCCTATAAGTGGTTGTTTAGCTGGATCAGATGGCTTGGAAGCCCATGGCAAGATGGGTTTCTATAACACTGTTGTGGTATATTTTTGAATGGTGTTGTCGACATTTTCACGATGGTGTTGATATTACTGTATTTAGCATATTAGCATGGAGGAGCGTGATAACTATAATAAAAAATTGTACTTTTGTAAACCATGATATGTGTACTAAATAAAGATATATGTATTATATCTTTATCAGATATTTGTCCATACTTCTATCAATTCAGTGTAGCCTCAGTATGTTTAATACTTTTTTTTTTTCTTTATCCTTAAGTGATGAAAGTACACGATCAGACTTAAAGAAACTACCAGCTTTTCCAACAGCAGTTTTGAAAGAGCATCCATCATTAACGTTCTGGTAAGTTAAAGTTTTGAAGTGTGGTTGTGTGAAATACAATAATCGTCAAATGAGATGAGGGGATTAGTTATGAATTGTTATAAATACGGTTATGGGAATCGGTTGTCTTAATAGAGAAGAGTTCTGTTTTTTAGTATCGTTGCACAGATCTGAAACAAACATCACGTGTTTGATTTTACGTTTTTTTTTTTTTTTACAACATTTATAAGCCTGTGTGACCATTGTTTGCTCACGTAAGCTAAGCTATAAAACTACATACATTTAATAAACAGCCAGGTAACTGTACCCAGTCAATTTTAACATCAAGGCTCCGGTCTCTGAATAAACATGAAATGTGGTTGAAAAACTTGACTCATTTTCTCCCATTAATATTGCGACGATTATTTTAAATATTTGATGAATCAGGATTATGATTATTAACATTCATTATTAATCATCATGGTGCATGCGTTTGGATATACAAAAGTACAACAAATCCCATGTGGTGATGCCAACATTTAATGCGTATAATTTTCTTTTTACGCAGAACTGTTTGATAGCGCGTGTTATTCACAGAGCTAACAACCTGGTGCCATTTTTCTCATGGGAACTCCTGGATAATGTGTTCGTCTTGTTGGTCTGACATATTATGCTGTACTCTTTGGTCTCATGTTGTTTCTCTCATTTTTATTTTAGTGAAGACAAAGTCATCGAACATTACAAAAAGCTGAAAGGCCTCAGTCGTGGACAAGCCATCTTACAGTAAGCACATTTGATATGGAACATTCTACAATTAATTATGCGCATGAGGCTCTACTACACACTGTTATGTGTGTGTTAAATAGCTGGACTGAGCTTCACTAGTATTACCATTAAATCACATTACTTAACGTGACAGGATACCGAGATTGTGCTGCCCAGTCCTGTTTGTTTTCATCGGTTGAGATGAGACAAGGTCGTTTCTGTAAGCTTGATTGTAGTTCTTGCATTGGAATATTGACACGGTCTCCACAGCAAAACACATCAACGGAAATCAATCGCCGAGTTACAATCAGTGACGCATAAATGATTTACATGGGTTAAAATATCATCCATCCATGTTGTTTTTGTCCATTAAACTCACTCACTATATTTTTCTGCAGGTATCTTATCCTAGTAGAATCTTTGCCTGCGTATGGAGTTCATTACTACAAAGTGAAGGTGTGTAAAGTTGCATTCATTCATCAGGCTCTTTCATCCAGTGTGTTACAATTGCTCAGTCGTCCATTGAGACAGCCTTTTGCTCTCAGTGGGAATTGAAACTATAATCTTTAGTGTACTTGTTTCAAGGAAAACTTGTTTTTATATGAGCTTTTGACTTCAGACTCTAGTTAATGTGCCGCTTATAAATGTAGTTGTGTTGTAAAGCAGAAAATATCATATTTATTGTACATTTTTATTAGTCTACATTACAGTGTAGCTGCACGATTCTGGATAAAAAGAGAATCACAATTTTTTTTATGATTCAAGATCTCAATTCTTTCACGATTCTGGATATTTTTTTATTTTAAATATTTAACCCTAAAAATCAGGTTGTTAAACAACATATAAAAAAACACATATTACGCTTTGCTTTAAATTTAAATAAACGGAATGAAAAATAGTGTAATGTAATGATCTAATAATTTTGTCCTCAAGTCTAAGTTAATGGCAGACCTACTTTTCCGTTGTGTTTCCTCACTCGTTGTCTATTTATTTTCAGTTTTTTTTTTTTTAAACTTGACTGTTGCAGGTAATAAGTGATTGAATAAATGCTGTATTAAGATCGCTAGAATCGAGATTGCAATCTTAACGATTAATTGTGCAGCTCTATTATATCTTGATCACCCTGTGATTTGGCAAGTTTTATCCTAGGGATGTGGGATTTTAAGGACATGTGCTGAATTCCCACTGTCCACAGTATTTCCAACGTGAGAGACCAAATCTAAATAGTCTGGAATTTTTCTTTTGATAATTTATTTGTGAATTAGTCAAATAAGTGTTTACGTTGATGTTTTTGCTAGACTGAATTTGCTAGAACGACTATTAAACATTTTTACTAGACAAAATATAGACTATATATATATATATATATATATATAATTTTGTTTTCGCTAATAGGACAAGCAAGGCATACCGTGGTGGTTGGGCATCAGCTACAAAGGCATTGGACAGTACGACCTGCAGGACAAGCTCAAGCCGAGAAAGGTTTGTTGTTGTTGTTTTTTTTTACATTTACAAGGGTTACATTTTAGCACTGAAACGAAACTCAATATTCAACGTAAAGCCTGTCGTTGACGCACGGTGAACTCTATAGCGGAATGATCATCTTTTTAAAAGTGAAATCCTAAACTCAGTTGTGAAGCATTCCTCAGTTTATAATGAGAAAACCGTCTGCATTTCTCCCCAAGCTTACTCATTACAGTGTCTTTTAATTGGCTTCCATTACACCAGTCTGGGATGTAACCGGGTGTGTGTATAGTCAGCACTATGGGGGAGCGTTAATGGGCACGTCCCATTCCATAGCCCTTCTGCATGGCTGCTATGATCACCAGCCCCTCCCTGTGGCGGTTGTAATTATCCTGGAAACCTGCCAACACTGGCATGTCTGAAGGGGGAATGGCTCCATTTTGGCTGTGCCACCAAAGCTCTTCTGAAAATATAGAAGGGGGGGGATCTTTCGAAATCTGTTTTACCTGCCATTTTTCTACCACCAATTTAAAATTACAATGTTTAAGCGGTGCAACATTTACGATAGTATTTACAATGCTATTACCGTAGTAGTTACATTGAATCCAACTTTTTTTCCTTGACTTGAAAACCCTTCCCACATTCCCCATCTTCTGGTCCACATCCGTTGTGCTTTCTGCTAAGGAGGGAAAGACCTTTCAATCTTCTTCCCGCACACCAAGCTCATTATGCAAATCTAACTCGCATTGTGTATTTCACTCGGCACAAACAATTGATCAAGCCATAAAACACAATTAGCCCAGCAGGGGTCCGTAGAGAAGAGCACGGAGTCTTTCCCGCCTGTGTGTCCTCAACAGGCGACAAGAGCTTGAAAATGAAAAGCTGTAAATCTTATTTTGTCTGAGTGTTTCCCAAGCTTTGCTCTTAAGGCTTGACTCTGCTAGAAAGTGCGGTTTGGTTTATTTGTGGTGAAGAACCAAGCTCAAATTTTTACTTTGTACGTGGAGATTCTCAGTCGGCCAGGCGGAACACTGGATTTTCACCTTTCTGTAGAATTGTGTGCCGTTTCTTATCATTGTAGAGATACCAGTATAGAGACTAAATAACATCTCCTCTGACTGGTAGTTTATCAATGTCACACCGAGCTTTACGATGAAGAAACATTCATGGAACTCCACAGGAACTCAAAATAAACTGAAATAAACTCATCCGGAAAACTACAGCACCAAGAAAAGTTGTGTTGCCTTTTTCAAGCATAATTCATTTCAGTTGTGAAAGATCAATAGATGCATCTTAAAGGTGCGTCTCTGTGTCCAGAGCATTTTTCACTTGTGTTGTCATTCTCAGTGAGAATTGCTAAAAGTGAGAGTTGAGAGCGTTTTTCCAGCTTGGTGGGAAGATTATAGATTTGATTGCAGCTTAGAGGTTATATTCTAATTTCATTGAGATCCGTGAGGCTTGTCAGTATCAGCCTTTCAGTCGGGGTGTTAAACTCGCTCTCATTATCTTTCAATCTGTGGTAATTTCTCTGCATGCATATCTGATTATCTTATTTCGTTGTCTGCGACTAAAAGAATTAGGGCTAATCTAACCCCCATTACCAGACGTCTGCTTTGTGTGATTTTGGTTTGCAGATTTTGCTTTGGTATCTTGGTATTGCAAGATTAGCTGTATGAATGTGTCATTGCGTTTTCCAGCGATAAAATAATGAGTCAAACATTTTATTTTCACTACCGATTTGTTAAAAAACATTGCATAATCCACATTACTCGTTTTTTAGCGGAAATGTTGTTTTAGCGGAAAAGAAAGAGCAGAGCACCAGGGAGTGAAACGTGTCTTGGACAGAGATTAATAATTAAAAGAAGCTTGTAGATTCCGTGCATTTTTGCCTTGGGAACCGACACGGAACAGTTGGTGTTCTGACAGATGAGTCAGGCTGTGAGCATCAGACACACCGGATCAAGAAAACGGGATGATTATAAAGCCTTTCTTCGCCAGACCCCTCCCATGGAACAAGACGAGTGCCATTCCTTGTATGACTTCACAGAATAACTCGTCCGTCTGGTTTGAAAGTATCAGGGGAGGAGGTGACACTGAGGAAGAAGGAGCAGTAAAGGTAGAAGAATCTCCGAGAGATGTTGATTTAGCAGAGGAGAGGAAGGGAAGTGTCTTGCTTAAGGTGGGCGTGGACAGAGTGAGGTGCTAGTGATGTCACTGAGGAGCGGGAGGGAAGGGGCGGGGCTTCGGCTGCTGATACCGCCGCTACACCTTTTGCTCCTTTTGAAAGCACACAAGAGAGTATTGTTCAAGGAAGCCACAACCCTGTGGGAAACTCTACTCAACAGGAATATACCGAACCTGTCCAACTATCTAGGGATTTCACTGGCCTGTTAACTCTATGGGTAAGGTTTCATTTGACATGGTTTTTAGAGGCATATTTTCGAATTGTTGACGTTTTTTGTCTATAGTGATATCTGTGGTGGGATTTTCACACTTGGTTTGCGAGTGCTGGTGTTTTAAGCAGTATCGCGTGTACAGCTTTTATTAACATTCCTGGTAAATCCTCACCCCCGCATACTGATAGTGGTTGGATATTGTACTGTTCCTGCCTTAAGCTGGACAGAACTGTAAGCGAGTTCATGTTTCTCATGAATGACAGATGTTTTTTTTTTTTGTGCTTTAAATCTTTATAGCTCAGAATAAAAGCAGTGATTTTGAGCTCATTTCCTTTAGGGCAGCTTTGACAATAAGGTGCTAAGTCTATTGGTGCTTGGCTTCCATAGAACCAGTTTGTATTTCATACCAACACTGCTCTTTCATTAAAATAGATCTTTTGGGGATTTTAATGCGTGCACATGTGCATACAAAAGTAATTTTTTTTCATTAATTATTATTTCCTAAATCATTTTCTTATAAAATGACTGATTAAAACTTGTATTTTAGTTTAATCCACTGTTTCCTCATTGTCTTTGTAGCTGTTCTTGTGGAAGCAGCTCGAGAACTTGTATTTTCGTGAGAAGAAGTTTGCGGTAGAGGTCAACGACCCTCAGAGGTAAGAACGTGCCGATCTCATGGTGGAAAGAAAACTTCTCTTAAGCATCCGTAAAGTCCCCACAGCACTGTTCTCACTTACAACGTTTAATTTCACTAATTTAATATTTGTGTTGGAAATATTATGAATGTATCAGCTGGAACAATGGAGTTTACTCTGTGTGGTACTAGTAATGTGGGCTTGGGTTGCTCTGTAAACAAAGATGATATCATCCTGGAACATTGTGTCACCGTTGAGTCGTTTCAGTTTTAATTATTCCAGTGAAATCTATTCAAACATTTTTGTCTTATTCACAAGTTTCTGCCAATTTATTTACTGTGAGAAAAGTAGTTTCATTTTGTGTGATGAATTTTACATTCTGGACAAATTGAAAGGTTCAAATGGCGTCTGTTTGATTATGTTTTGAATATGTGTGTTAATCCTCAGAAGAACAGCATCCAAGCGTACGTTCGGTCAGTCCGGTCAGGTCATTCATACATGGTATGCCAGCCACTCTTTGATCAAAACCATCTGGGCAATGGCAATCAGCCAACACCAGTTCTACCTGGATCGTAAGCAGAGTAAAGTGAGTTCACTTTTAGTGCACTAATCTACACAAAGCTTCTAGAACAAGTCTTGGTCTTCTAGGTCTTCTAGAACAAGTCAAATGTTCTCACTCCCTTTGTTATAATTTCTTTACAGGCTAAGCTAACTACAGCAAGAAGTTTGGGAGATATCGCCATGGGTCTCACAGAAAATGGTGCTCCGACGAACAGCAAACTGGTCAGCATGGAAAGTAAAGACAGGCTCATCATGGCTAGTAATGGAAGTTTGGTTTCTTCAAGTAAGTTTTTTTTTTTTTTTTTGTTAATTCACATACTAATATTTGAGCCATGTTTGACCGTGAACACATTTTCACTCAGATTCTGCCGAAAATGAAGCGAACGAGGAGCTCAAGAAAGAGAAGATTGCAGAGTTAAGGCAGAAACAGAAGAACATAGAAGAACTTCTGGCTCAAAGAGTGAATGAGCTGAAGAAAATCTGTCTTCGAGAAGCTGTTAGTGCCTGTTGATATTTCATAGTGGTTTTAAAATGTCAACTTAACTGAGGCTGTTTTTTTGTTCATGTTAAAAGGATTTAATTGGAGTGTTGCCTAAAGAATATCCACTGGCTTCTGGAGAAAAGCCTCCCACTGTTCGAAAACGCATGGGAACTGCTTTCAAATTGGAGGAGATTTTTCCGTATGATGCGGTAGGTTGCCACATTCATTTTTATAGGTATTAAAAAAAGTGTTGGCTCTTGGATGTGTAGTTTTTATTTTTAATTAATTGTTTTGTCGGCGTGTAGGACCCTAACTTACGAAACTTGGAGAGTCGCTTTGCTCTACAGAAGAAGATTGTGGAGGCAGCACAAAAACTCGCCCATGAACACGAGATCGGCAAAACGGTGAAAAAGAAGCGCAGAAGAAACCTTCAAGATGCTACTATAATGCTTCAGAGGATTGAAGATGAGATTAATGAGTACAGAATAAAGATCGGGAAGGAGCCCACACTGAGAGCTTCAGTCATCATCGCTGGTGTGTGCCAGTTGTTTTTGGACATGGTCTTTATTTAAGATTGAGGATGGATGTCTTATATGATTTGTTGTTGTTGCAGACGATGTGAATCTTGACAACCTTTCCGACAGTTTAAATTTGGAGGATGGTTAGTACCCTCGATGCTAAACTCTGATGCACTTACTGCAGCTTTGGTGATAATCCTCTAATTTTTTTTTGCTTAGATGAACCATCACACAGGCAACGATCCCATTCTGTGCAATGTTCTCCCCGTTTCAACTCCTCTGCCTCCTCCGCTGTTCCGTGTCACTCCGACTGTGTGGATTCTGCTAACGGTGACTACCAGGAAATGTGCAGGTATGTCCTGTGTTGTACAACATTTTAAAACAAAACAGAATTGTCTACCCTCCTTGTTTTTGTCGTTTATGAGGTTAAACTAGTAGAGACCTGTGAGTAAGAAGTCAGCCCTACATTCCTGCCCACTTTTTCCTCTACTGTTTTTCTTATCAACCAAAACACTCACAGTGTTAAAAATAGCGCCCCAGGAATAAGCATGTTGCTACTTGACGCGATCTTCAGCAATAATCACAAGGAGGCTGTGACAGGGATATTTCAGTTGGGCAATATTCTGCTCGGGAAGTTTTCACAGGGTCAAAACAGTGTCTGTGGAGTCAAATAGAAAAAAAAAATTGCTGTGGAAAGCAAATAGTGTATAAAAGCCAAGTTAGTCTTCACTTGTTTGGAGGCTTTCCACGCGATAAGACCTCCACCCATGAAGGAAGTTTGTTTTTTTTTTAAAGCATTGTTCTTTTATGTGTTTTAGATTAAACTACGATGACGTCCAGGAATCACTCGCCTCCGTACATGAAGATGCCTTATCGACACACAGCAGTCCGTACCGCCAAGCTTTCGTACGGCAGCCCCCTGACTCGCGGAGTATGCCCCCCACTCCACAACTTCCCCGAAGTACTTACAGCAGCATTGAGCTGAGGTACAGTAAACCAGACACCCTTTGCGAATTAATGTGAAAAAGAACCATTTGTGTGGAAAATACGTATTTTGTGTTTATTTATTCTTTTTGTAGAGTAAAAATGTTTTTAATCTCAATTTGCGTTCCATTAATTGTTCTTTCAGCACTCAGTATCAGCAACGCAGAGGAAGCCTTGAATCTCAGTCGCAGTTTTACACCGAACACGAGCCTCTAGAGCCCAACTTCAACATGTCTCCTGCTCGTCGTAGCAACAGCACTGAGATACTAGACGACGGCTCCTCCTACACCAGTCAGTCTAGCGTGGAATACTCCGTCACCAGGTACCATTCCCGCGCCCAGAATCGCCATCGAAGGCGACAAGGGAACATTTATGCCAACACTGGAAGCATGCCCAATCTGGCTCACGACGACACAAGGTGTTACACCACTCAACCTCGCCAACAGGCCCCCACCACAGCCTTCTACGTCACTGGATACCCACAGTTTATCGAACCCGAGGTTTATCAAAACGGACCCAATGTGTATGAAACTGAGGTGGAAGGACATTACAATGTAAATCCTACGTATCTAAGACACAACCCTCATGAAAACTACGGGCACGATGTGATCGACGGCATGTCTCAGAACTTTTACGCCACTTTAAGGCCGCCGAGGAACCGTCCGCCTTCCAGGAACGAGGACTGCATGAGAAGCATTCAGAGGGCAGAAGTGGTCAAGCACTTGCGTGGCTGGTACAACCGACAGAACAAGCAGCCGGTTTATGGGGACACATACAGAGTGCCACAACAACACATGGGCTACCGGACCATGTCGTCCAGTTTTGTGCGCAGTGACAGCACATCTTCATACTCGACAGGTGAGAGGAGTTGCTCATGAGTTCAGTTTTTTTTTTCTTTCATTATTTTTACCTAAGATATTATTGAATGGCTCATTTTCTATTTTATATTATATTTTATTTTCTAATTTTATATTCTTATTGCTTCTTTTTAGTTATAGTTAAGGATTATCTTTTTTTTTTATGTGAGCAATTCAATACATAAGTGTAGCTGTCAATCAAATTCCCACTACCCAATCAGAGTGGAGCACTTTACAACCCGAAACAATTAGTAACATTTTTGTGAGGAAAATGCAGCAATGTTTTCACAAAATAAACATTGATAGTATTTCTAGATAATAAGTAAAATGGCAAATTGACAAAAAAATAAGTATTTGAAGAGTATGTGTTACAAATTTGTGCAAGACACAATGAATGGGGGGGTCATTGTGGGGTTTTTTTTCCAGACGCAAACTGTGTTCCATAGTTTTCAATTATTCGTTTATTTAAGACAATATCTTTTTTTAAATGTGGTTTTCTGTTCGCTTTTGTTGCAGTATGTTCAGGAAACTGGCCCAGTCGACCAAACATGGAAATGCCCGAGTACGACATGCCTCACACACATCATCAGCACTATGGCGGCTACAACACTGTCCATCACAGCCACCCTTTACACAGCAGGTATGATTCCACTTGGTTCAATCATCCTAATTACCTCATTAGTCTTTATCTGAAGCGTCTTAACTGGAGCTTAGCTCCACCATCACAATGCCATGCTAAAAGCCGATCATTCCGGGGCGGATCTGTAGTCCAGTTAATTCCCTGCAATGGCAAGAACCACTATTATTATGGTTGAGGTTGTTTAATGTTTTTTTCTTGTATGGCATGAAATAGCTAGTATTACTATGGAGATGAAAAAAAAACCCTTGTTGACCATTCTACGAATACTTTTGAACAATTGTGCAATTTATTTCTAAAAACTAACATCTTATGGGCACTATTCGTCTGGTTTGTTCTGGAGAATGTTGATCCAGTTCCTTCTCTCACATTTTCGGTTGTTCCTCTCACAGACGCGACCCCACACCACCTTGGCATGACCTTGCCAGTCCTCAATACTATCTTCCTCATTTCTCCCAAGCTTCCTCTTCCTTTCTCCCTCCTCTTCCCCATTCTTCCTCTTGGTATAAGATGAAGCAGTTTGGTTTGTCGTCACCTCAAACTGGTAATGCAAGACACGAAAGGGTTAATAAAGCTTCGTTTGCTATGCCTAGCCAATGATAGTAAGTAAAGCGGCAGCTACTTGGGATTGATATGTCTGTTCCGTGTGATTTGTTGTTTAGTCAGTGTCCGAGGATGTTTAAGCGGCTGTGTTTGTGTAAAAGTGGCTGCATGGCTTGCTAAATGTGCTTGATTTAAATGTGCTCAAGCGAAGGTGTTCAAGCTATTCACCCTTATGCCATTCTTTATATTTACTTTCCTTTGTGAAATAAGGAAGTTTGTCCTGTAGTGCAATCAAGATAAACAGAAAGCTGTTCCCAAACAAATATGCAGCAATATTTCAGACAAAAAATAAAAAAAAGTTTGCAATGATCCGAATCCGATCTGTGACTGAACCAGCCAATCAGCATCAGTGGGAGTGCCGGCTGGGAATGAATTGGTGGTGACGTCACTCAGAGTAGACCTGAAAGAGAAGGAACAATGCATGTCATAGGTGAAACTATTGTCATAGGTAAGCTTTTACTGCTCGCTTAACATTGCGGTATTATTTCGAATGAATTTTAAACCTGTCCAGAATGCAGGTTGCCTTTTGAGTAACGTTGCTTCCCATTGAGTCCAAGGACATTGCGATTGGCATCAAAATTGACCTATCAAAGAGTGCTCGTTAAAAAATACTTTGATTATTGTTTTTCTAAATGCAAAGGATTTGAGTTTGCGTTTGAGTTTTGTCTGAAATATTGTTACATAGGCAAAGATGTTTTTTTTTTTTTTTAATTAATTTTTATAATGGCTGATTCTCTCAAATAAGAGGCATGATTGGAGTGTCACAAGGGTGAGTACGCGACAGAGCTATCAAGAGTCGACGAGTATTGTTTCTGAGTGTGTGTAAAGCTCACACACATCCATTAATCTGACTGCTTACCCTTCCTCCCACACCAGCCCCCACCCCCAGCTACTGGCTCCGCCTCCTGACCCTCTTGCGGACAGATTCCCACCCGAGTTTGGGCTAATGACAGCGGGCAGGAGAAGCCCTTTGCCATTGCCTTTAGATGTGCCTGGTGATGTTGCCAGTGGTTTTGACCAGGAATACTTTTACAGTCATTGCTAGTGGCAAAAAGTGGTGAGATGTTTAAAAAGACGATGACTAACTGTAACGGCCAATCATCCGGGGGATAAATCCGGGTTTTTCCTAAATCGTGGATAGTCGCCATCTATGTGGCCAAACTCACTGGTGGTGGGACGGGTGTTCTGTTACTAAAGGGGCGAGGTTTTGTCCTCACAACACATGTTTTCCACTGGTGTGTGTGTGTGTGCAAGTTTTGACTGGTACGTGGGTGTTTTTGTGCCGTCTGCCTTCAGGTGTGTGTGATTGTTTTAACACCGCTCAGCCATGTTTTGTCTCGCTCCTCTTGTCTGGTGAACGTTTCCGTGTCTTAATCGCAAAGAATCATCAAAATCACCGGGAACCGATGAAGGCGACTTTGTTTCTGAGCCAGATATACTGAATCCCTGTTCACGCAAAGCTGCTAAGCCAGCCGCATCGTCCCCCGTGACGGCCTTCACTATATCTGGTGATGTGTGAATGACAGTGTGTTTACTGACAGGTTTGTGTGCGACTGTAGATGCATATAAACAGTGTGTGTGTGCGCGCATTATTTTGTTGGTGTGTGTGTGTTTTTGTATGTACATGCACAAAGTAGTGTGTGTGTGTGTGTGTGTGCATATATATGTATATATACTGTATATAATTATAATATATAACTAAAATATATTATATACTGTATTTACGCGAATATAAGCACCTGATTTGTCAGGCACAAAATAAAAATTGAAATTCTTTTTTTAATTTATGGCTAAGTTAACATTATTTTTCTCTTTAAAATACATTTTTTTTCTTTATTTAACAAACGTAACTTGTGACTCGTATCACTTCAATGTTGTTTTACTTGAAAACAATGAAAAATAATCTATTCTGGCGATCGGAACTACACCTCCTATAATCCTTCGCTGCTCACTCAGTGAGACAAAGCTCCCATGAGCCTTTGCACGGTTTTTGTTAGAAAACAGTGGTGTTTTTCTCTGTAGCAGACAGAGCGATTTGATTTTGTTTGACTCTGGTGTTCTTTTCATTTTTAACTGTTTTCTTTTTTGCTTTTGGACTTCAGGCGCTAGCCGTTAGCCGTTAGCCATTAGCACGAATCTACCGGATTCAGTATGGTCTGTCTGTTCAAATATGATTTAGTTTAACCAGTATTTAGTTTAATCTTACTTCTTCCAGTGTTATTTTGTCCCTGCTAAGTGTCATGGCGTGTCTAATGAATCTTTATTTCCGTTTTTGAGCTAATAAAACGTAAATGCATGTCTGCCACCAGAAACATTGTCAGGACACACACTGCACACACTCACCGCTGCATAAAGAAGATGTTTTCGTTTATTTGTGATTTCTCCTCACTTAAAATGTGGAAAATTTAGCGCTAAAAAAAACGATGCTTATATTCGCCTAAATACGGTATATAAGATATGTATGTAATATATATACAAATATTTATATATATTTACGTATGTATATATATATATATATATATTATATAGTAAAGGCGTGTCAGTTTCCTGTGTTTGTTTATTTATTTTTAATTATTTGTGTTTTTTCTGGTTACAGATCGTACATGGACGTGAACTACCATGATTCCCACCGCAGCAGCCCAATGGACAGCAGCTTCGACTCAGAAGACCAGCAGACAATCTACTGGCACGAGGACTCCAAACCTGGAACGATAGTGTAGAGCGTTTCCCCACGTGCCGCCTTCTTCTGTCGGCTGGTTTGAGGAATGTTGTCAGACCAGAGCCGCTCCTGCTGAGTGAATCCACAATGCATTCTGGGTGTAGAGCGAGGAACAGCACTTTGGCCCAAAAGCCGAACTGATGGTCAGATTTGCTGTGGTGGCTTCTGGGGGATCTGGTGATGCGGCCGATTGAAGTGGGTTCTTCACCCACAAACTCCACGTTGAAGGATTGTGCACCTAATATGAAGGATGAAAAACAAACTTCACGCGTTTTTAAAGCCTCACCAAGATTTGCAGTGCTTTTGTCAGTCGAGTGCTGAAGCTTTAGTTGTGTTGTTTCCCATTCATTAACCAACAATGGAATGTGGCTGTACAGGAAATACTTTTTCTTCTCAGTGTTTTTTTTTTTT
>CM051495.1:27338677-27350633 GCA_028031935.1 Paedocypris micromegethes | reverse complement strand
TTTTTTTTTTGTACTAGACACTTTTAGTTTAAGTACATCAGCAACAGTATATCAGCTTGTTTTCTTTTTTACTGGGACTTTTGTGCTGCATTTTAATCCGAATCTGCAGTTTTTACCAGAACACAACCTTCTTTTGGATCAGTCGCTGTCAGTATTGGTTCTTTTTGTACTTTGTCCCCTTAAATGTCAAGTTTTTTTTTTTAATCAGCCGAATGCTTGAAGAATCTACTGGAATTTTAGAAACAAAAAGCCAATTGTTTCACTTTACAGAATAAGAGCGTAATGGTTATATACTGACTGTAATTGGACGAAACTCTATCTCGCACTTTCAAAAGAGAACGCTCTTCAGAAGAGAACTGTAAATGTGACTGTAAATATAGTGGAACCATTTGATACCATTTTTTTTCCACGTTTTAGAGAGATTTGTTTTTATCATTTCGAACGATTTTGTTCTGAAAGCATATAATATATGGTTTGGATGAGTCAAGCTGGTTCTTTGAAATTTGTTCAAAATTCATTGGAATTAAAAGAAATACCTTACTGTGGCTTTTGATTTTTGCAAATACAGAGGCATTAAAAATGTATATGGACCCAGTAGCTTAATACAAATAATAATTATATATTAAAAAAATTTAAGTAATTATACTGGAAAGCAATAAAGAAGTACCGTATTTTTCATATTGTAAGGTGCACCAGTAATACATGTGTCCACATTCTGAGGCTTGCAATCTATTTTCAATCATTTGTTACGTATACTGAGGCTCACAGTCAATTTGTAATACTTTTTTTCATATAGTGAGGCTCACAGTATGTTTAATATTTTTTTTACGTATACTGAGTTGTGCAGTCTATAATTAATACATTTTTACGTTTACTGAGGCCGCAGTCTATAATATTTTTTAGTATTTATGTGTGCCTTATAGTCCAGAAATTACAGTAATTGCTTGTCATGGCTGATCACTTAAAATGTTCCAAGAAATAAGATAAAACTCACTGAATTCAGTTCATAGATGCATCACAAATGTTTTATCAGTTATTTTAGTTGTTTGAAGCTAAACCCGTTTGGATTTTCGACACACGTGAGAATGTTTTGTCCAGAATGAGGACAAACGTATCAAGAGTGTTAAACCACGAGTTTATATTTGCCTAAAACAACCGTAACCTTGAACATCTCACATTCTCCAAATACAGACACACAATAGACTTACACACGTATACTGTACATATACGGTGTGTTTATAAACCTGTAAACTGATCAGATATGGTTCGCTATCCTTTAGCGTGATAATAACCGCTACAGCACGCAGTATGGCTGCCCTGTTTCCTTTCAGCAAGAAGGTTTCTGGTTTGAATCCAGGCCACCTTTCATGGGGAGTGTGTGCTTTGTGGGTTCTTATCGGTTCTGTGCAGGCCAATAGAAGCCAGAAAGCACAACGTGTGGATGAGAAGAACCTTCGACCTCGGCAGTGTGTCAGTACTCAGACTGGCTCTGAGTATTTCACACCTCAGTCATGAAACACTGAGATTAGTGAGAAGATGAGTAGTAGAGAAAATAACTCCGTTTATGAAGCTTTATGGTCCTCACAATTCGTCTCCAGTCCTTATAAAGCTAGACTGCATCGATAGGACTGACTTGGTTGATCCCACGGTGAAGAAAGTACAAGAGTTGTTTGTACCACATCTTTAGTGCTTCCACCATGGTAAAAGTGACCTGGATTCCATGGGTGTGTTGTAGACGTCATCAACGCCAGGCTCTGAACCGGAAGAGCACGTTTGGAGACACGTAGAAGACATGAGCCACTCCTCTGAAGATAAGCAATCGCTGGTGTTGACACGGTGGGATAAGAATAGACCATGTTGTTCTGCGTCTACCTCACCTTTTATAATTAAACACAATGCGTTTAAAGCGTCTGAGCGATTACATACAGGAGTTTTGTATTTCATGGAACTTTTGATGCAAAATAAATCTAACTAAATTAAAAGTGTTTTTCAATGTTTAATCTATGATATTCTACATGCTAATGTTATTTTTTATCAGATATTAGGAGAACATGTTTATATAAAAATAAATAGAATTTAATTTTCAATAAAGAAACAAAGAATCAAATTGTATTATTATTGTAATAAATATTGTATATGTTGTACCATAAGGTGCACTTAAAATCCTATAAAATGATTTAAAAACTCACTGCGTGCCTTATAATAATAATTGTTGTGAAAAAAATGTGTGCTTTATATGTGAAAAAGACCAATTTGAAAAAAAATGAATAAATAATTTGATGCTATATTCTAAGTACACCTTTGTTTAGCTATTATTACTAAAGCACATACATAATGAAGTAAAGTTTATATATATATATATATATTTTTTTTTTATTTTTTTTTATATAAGTTAGCTATAACCTAGTTAATTGGTTACTTATAACAATTTGGGGATCTGAAAATCTAATCTATCGGGATCTGAGTTGTGGTTTTTTCAGGCCCATCCAATACAAATTCCTAACACACACACACACACACACTCAGCCCTACACACAAACAAACACACCAAAAACACCATCTTTCCCTTCCATCATTTTTTTTTCCATTACCTTATAAAGATCATTATTACCAGGTTACAACGGTCTTACATGATACACACACACCTGTATTGTTAACAGATGGATACATCTGTGTTTGTGTGTACTATTTTTCCACAGTATTTCGGAAACTGAACTACACAGGAAAAAAACCCGTCACACTGAAACTGTTAAATCTAAAGATACACTACGCGCGCACACACACACACACACTAAACTGTTTATGTGTACCTTTTCTGCGCACACACACAAATGCACACCACATTACTCAAACGAAGAATGACTTTAGATTAAAATCAGCTCTTCAAGTGTCTCTATCTTCTTGCATTGACCTGTGGTAGATCCCGAGTCTTTGTTCTGACGGAGTGTTGCTGCAGGCGCTCCAGATGTTTGTGCTGCAGCTGTGCTCTTCTCTTCTTCTTCTCGCAGACACCAGCTGTACAAAGATATCAGCAGGTCATCTCAACTGACACTAAAACAATCGCCTCAGTCTTTCAGAGGAACACACTCCTTCAGGGTCGACGGGAAGAGTTTGCGGTTCTGGGGATAATGATAGACGAGACGTTAGACCCATTTTCTCCAACTCGTGCTATTGTGTGCATTAGTAGGTCTGAAAACTCCAGCCTCACTTATATTTCCAAGGAATTGATGTTCACACCCCAACAAACTAGATGCCAGGTTTAATTCACTCTTCTGTGTTAAACAGGTTCTCACACTGTGGGAAGAATTACACACACACACACAAACACACACACACATGCACGGGCTTGCAGTCATATCCAAAGTGGGGTCTCACCATTGACATAATACATCGCCTACCCTGTTATCTCTAACCTTAACTATTACAAGCCTAACCAAAGTTCAATTGTAACCCCTAAATCCCTAAAATCACACCTTGATCCTCTAAAAGGCCCAGACAAGCAGTGGTGTAACATACTTGAGTAAATGGACTTTGTTAGTATATAGCTTAAGTATTCTAGTAACTTTTTACTTGTACTGATCAAAAGAAAGCAACTTTTACTCTCTACATGTTTGATTGAGTATATGTACTCTTTACTCCACTACATTAGAATGGAGACTAGAGATGTCACTTGTTACATTATGAATGTGTGCAACAATGTTACACGTTTAACCATTGTTTTTGCACAGCCTATTTATTGTTGTTTCTTTCTTTTGTTCTCTTTTGCATTTCTCGTTTGCATTCTTGCCTTCACTGTTGTCTTTTAAATTGTCCTTATTCTTTTCTTTTAAAAACTTCCCCTAGTGGGAATAATAAAGTCTATCTTATCTTAACAAGTCGGACAAGGTGATATCGCCATCTGCAGGGTGCCGAAGGTAACAGGAAATTTATGAGCTAAATCACGTGAATTTAGTGTTGCACTTTGTAGCACATTTGAGTTTAACTGAGACTGACCGAATCTTTTTTGTTCAGCTTTTTTGAAACATTGAGGTGTTAACATTTCTTTTCTATATACGGAAATACAATTTCATAGTTTCTTGCTTTTCACATGTCTTGTTTTTTCTTAGCCGAAACTCAGTAAAAGTAAAATACTTAAGTTCTTTTATTACGACTTTTACTTGTAGAACGGTTCCATGCCTGAAGTGAATTAGTTTAAGTGCTGCTGCCGACGCAGGTTCTGGTCTTAAAACCGGTTTCTCTCCAGTTACGGATCCATTAACCCACACTAGCCCGACCTCATTGATGGCTTTCCTGAACGTGTAGAATTTCACAACAATGGTCAAATTATGCACCTGAAGGTCAAGAGAGATGAGGTCATGTTTAACCTTTTAAAGAGGGTGAGAAGTTCACAAGCACATGAAAGGACACGCAATCACACACACACACACACACACACACACACACAGATTGTAATAAAGAAAAAGAGTGAGATAGAAAGAGACAAAAAGGGGATTAAGAGAAAAGTGAGCAGACAGCGAGGGAGATCAAGACAAATGGAAAAAGTAAGAATGAAAAAGATAAAGAGTAATAGCGAAAGAGAAAGAAACAAGAGATTGTGAGATTGTGTGTGTGTGTGTGCACGTGAGATTAAAGTTGCAGACGCAGCAGATTCAGAGTTTTATCGTTATTGTCAGAACTCTTCGCTCCAGTCCAGCAGACATTCTCGGATTAACAAGACACATCTGTTCTGACCTGATGCCGGAACCGGCCGGACACGGGTTAAACCGGACTGACCGACTGCTGTAAAGATCCTGCTCGTTTGGAAACCAATAAAAATGCTTTATTTCGTTTGAAACCGGTCACTACACTGTTAAGACCATGGAATTCCTTTCTTTGAACCCGCTCTTAAAACACACAAAAATTATTTTCCCCACCAAATACATTTATTTGTGTAATTCCATTTCAGTAAAATGCAGATTGTCATCTTTTTTTGCATAGTTTTGAGCATTTCACCACAAGGAGCAACGTATTAGTTACATTTGTATAACGTCATGTGTCACGTCAAAGAATATCAAGGAAAACCAAACGATTCCTGATAGTCTGCTACAACAACACAAACAAGGTCAAAAAGCCTTTCACACGTTTAACTATCAGGAATAAGTCGTTCACTGCAGCTCTTTTTATTATCCCTTTTCTCGGAATTGCTTTACAACTCACACAAATACTAATGTAGAAATTAAACTACAAATACGCCCAGGTAGATTCTGCCGGAAATTAATTTCACACACACACCCAAAAAAGTCACACTAAAATGATTTGTGCACCCTTGGATTGATAAAACGTAATCAGAAACACACAAAACACATAGATTCTGCAAACTCTGTTGTGTGAATGCGACTCGACAACAGCAGCGTCGCTGTAAACGGACAATAAAGCAAGATGCGTGAAAAATGCTGCTTTTTCCCTTTACAATCAATCAATCGAGTAGAAAAAACATTTCAGTTTACTAGTCATCTCCATGTGTCGCGGAGAAGATGGAGTGAATGTCACAAATTGTAGCAGTTTTTATATTTAAAACTTTGTAACAGACTCTGTATCAGTTTGTTTCTCCAGTGCTTTATTCTTGTTCTCTTTTGTTTTCCAGGCCGCTGTCGTCTTTCTGCTGCTCACTGCTCATAGTCTGTGTAAAAATATACTATAATTTAATAATTTTTCTATTTTTTTTCTTTTGGAAAAAAGCTTTGAGACCAGCAGACCGTAAAAAGTTTGTTAGAAATACATTGAACAGGAACCTGAAAAATATAATTTATTTGCTTTTAACCAAAATGGGGGGAAATATTCCCATTTTGTTTTCACCCATCTTCTTTTTTCCACTTCACTCCTTAATTTTGCTCTCCAGAAAGCCTTGGATTTTATTGAAGTTCTCTTCTTGCTGACCCAAAGCTTCAAGGATGATACTCATGGGCGACTTCTTGAGTCCGGCACTTTCCATCTTATTCTCCACTTTGTTCTTTAAGTTCCTCAAGCGAAGTGACGAATGTGCAAAAATCACTGCAAAAACAATTATTCAAATCATATTACACCCTGAATGATTAAAAAAGCTCCACTTTAGACACTATTAATCCAAAGTGATCAAATTGTAGAACATACCAGTTTGGGATTCGAGCCTGAACTCTGAAACCACAAGTCCACAACTGCTCCATCTACACTGGAGTTTGTATTTTAGACACAAAGTGCCACCTTGATCAAGACACTGACGCACACATGTTCCCCTGGCATCACGACTTAAAGCTGCCCACTGCTCCAGGTTTGCGTAGGTGTAACTTTACTGCATGGCTAAGTATAGAGAACTGTGGAGAAATTTCAATAGGATCCCTAGTGGCCATATTGACAAACTCACTGTTATTTAGAAGCTACTGCATTTATTTTTATCTGCTTTTTTTTTTTAAGTTGCACTGCAGAGCAAATAAACAATCTTATTTTCTTCCCTGTAAATGGAAAACAGTTTTGGAGAAACTCACGCAGAAGCGGTAGCTTGATCCCAAGCAACAGCACCGCAATTCCACCAAAGAGAGACATGAAGAAGTAGCTGATGAGCATCACCAGGCCCACAAAAAGCCCGGGGTTGTCCTTCTTAAAGTTCTTGATCATTGCCTTGTTGTCTCCAGCCCACACGGAGCCAATGAAGACGGACGCCACGACCATCAAACCCGTGAGCATGCTGATTGGGTTCAGGAACCTGTAGACCAGGTTAATAAAAATACACACGGTCACCACAAAAGCTCATCTGAATGTGTGTAGTGCGGTTTGAACATTTAACTCCAGTACCTGCCATGTCGAACAATATATTTCCAGGATATCACGACAGAAGCCAAATACGAGACACGTCACACAGCAGCTAAACCTTGCTATTATTTTATTATAGAATTAAATATATTCTATATTAATTATAGTTGATTCCAGGCTTAACCTTTAAAAAGCTTGGCAATATTGACATCTAGTGGCCGTAACAGTAAAAACAGGCGAGACTTGGGGAAAAAAAAAAAAGAATTCCTTTGTGTTTACCTGCAGCAAGTAAATGAAAAATCCAATTCAAAATCAATAACAAACAAATTAAACTATTACAAACCACAACACGGTTTTTTTACTTTTGTAATACACAAAACTAAATTACTTTTGATTAAAGCGCCTGGTTTAAGAACGTATTTTAGAGTCTGGACAAAAAAGAAACATCAAAATTGTATTAAACAAGGGTCAAAAATCAAAGTCGTTCAGGAGTTGTGAAATACGTATACGTTGTTTATAACCACATACTTGTTTGTGAGCATTGCTCGCGATCAATGCCACGTTTTTCAAATTAGCTACGATCATATAATTACTGGCAAACTATAATCTCCGGGGAGTTATAGACATTCTACAAACAGCTGTCTATTTCGAAAATATCACATTTAGGAAAAACAACGGGCACGCGCACGGCTTGCTGCTTGTATGAAATTATACGGTACTTCATAGACACAGTAATAAGTACTATAACACATCTTGCGTCATAAAGTAAATTCCCATATACGCTTATTTGTTCCAAGTTGATGACTTTTTAATACGGTTTTAACAAACACTCGCGATGCTTTGTCGTAATCCGCTGTTTGAGTAAGGGTGTGAAATTCTATATTTTTACGTCGCGTTTGCAGTTAAACCCATATAAAGTGCACGAGCGATTTCATGGTAAAATAAACAAGGTCCGTTATAAACCACGACTCACCCAACAACTGCGAAAACGATGATGGCCATCAGAAGGTAGTTTGTTTGGTAGTACAAGAGGTTGCTGATGACTCGGTTGTTCCATCTCGACAGGTCTCGCGTGTCTGGCTTGGCGAAACGCTCCGGTCCAGGGTAGAAATCATCCCAGGCTCTCAGTGGAGCAATCTCTACTTTAGCCATTGCACCGCAAAGAAGATAACAGCTGCTCTCTGTCACCGGGAAAGACCCAGCCTGTCACTTCCTTGTTATCGCGAGACTTTTCCGCTTTAAACCGAGTACCCCTGTCTGACGTTAGAATGTGTCAGAGCAGAATCCATCCCATAACGTCTTTCATTATTTAATAAACTTTTCAAAACAAAACACATTTCAAACTTTGTCTTCAACAAATAGTGTATGAAAATTAAACATAAAACAGCTGGTGCTGGTTTCAGCTCATTGGTCAATTGTCTGAAAAACACTGCATCGTCATTGGTTCAGGGGTTGTTGCGTTTTTGGCCACACCTCCTTTGCATCTGACATGGCAGCGCACTGCGCACCGTGAGATACAAAACACCGATGTGGTAAAATAGCAAATCCTCATCTGTTCAGGTAAATAAACACGACATATGACCCCAGAAACAATAACCGTATTTAATTTAGTAAATGACTTCACACAAACCGGTAACTTTTATATTTAAATCACTGCCACTTTGCAGGCTTTTCCCTGCTAGTCTCTAATATAACTTACGACTTTTAAAATACCGTAACTAACACAAGGATTGGGAACGAATGTGTAATCTGTCTTTCCGTTTTGTGTTCAGTGACGCGGATGTGGACTAAATTATTTCTACGTCCGGCACTAGTGAGTCGAGTGTCCCACGCGTGGAGCTACAGATCCCTGAACACCATGCAGCTGAAAACGAAGGAGTTTGAGTCGTTATTTACTGACGGCCTGGTTGGCCTGGCGGGTAAGAAGAGCTTTAATCGAATGGAACCGTTTCTAAGCGTTGTACAGACATAATGATCAATTGTGGAAGATAAAAATGGAAATATTATGTTTCCATAGCAACAAAAACAACTGGTGATTGGTTGGCCACTGCTGATGATTTGTCAATATACGTTTTTCAGTGATTGGCTTCTAATGTAATATAATAATGTACAATGTTTGTCAGTAGGCATATTGATGCTTTTTTGCATCCTCTGGAGCAAATCAGCAACCTCTTATATTACGCCTATCAATTTCAGGGATTGGCTTATAACATTTTATAATTGTGTACAATGTTTGTCAGTAGGCATATTGATGCTTTTTCGCATCCTCGTAAGCTTTATTCACTGAGTGAATAATTCATATTGTTCTCAAAGGAATGCATTTTAATCAGAATCAGAAATTCTTTTTTCATCCCCCGGGGGAAATTCTTTTTTGTTTCAAGCTCTCCAAAACAACCCTTGATTTACAAATATTAATTTGAAATAAAAGTTAGTAAAAAGAAAAAGAAAGAAAGTATAAATATATATTGATACATATACACTCACTGTATATGCTTTGTATGTACACAGAGGTAGTCCTAAAAATGTGATCTGCACACAAAAAACGTCACAGTAGCTGTTGTTTCTTTACTGAATGCTAAAAAAAACATGGCTTTCATCATGGCTTTTATTTTGTCTTATTGCTTTCATCATGTCAGAATTATTTAAAAAGCACCAGTTTGAGCTGCGGATCGCAGGAGGTGCCGTGCGTGACCTTCTGTCTGGAAAAAGACCCGAAGATGTGGACTTTGCCACCACCGCCACTCCTGAGGAAATGAAAGACATGTTTCAGTCGGCAGGAATCCGGATGATCAATAACAAAGGAGAGAAACATGGGACCATCACAGCCAGGGTAACATGAGTTGGCATGAGTGCATTATATTATTTTATCAAATATTATCATTACTTTTATGTGAAATATCAACTTGGACGAGGAACTGATCTTGTGTGTCTCATGTTTAGCTTCATAATGAGAACTTTGAGGTGACTACTTTGCGAGTGGACGTACTGACTGACGGGCGCCATGCAGAGGTGGAGTTTACCACAGATTGGCATAAGGATGCAGAACGCCGGGATCTCACGATCAATTCTATGTTCTTGGGTAAGAAGATCTGAAAAGACCCATCGATTTCATGTCAAACGAGAGCTCAAGTATGTGTGTTTTCTTTTGACCAGGACTGGATGGAACTTTATATGATTATTTTCAAGGATACGAGGATCTTGAAAACAAGAGAGTAACGTTTGTTGGCAGTGCTGCGCTTAGAATCCAGGAGGACTACCTTCGAATTTTGAGATATTTCAGGTGACTGAGATTTTTTTTAAACGCTTTTACTACTTAATAGCAGTGTTGCGAATGTTCCTTTAAAAAAGTAATTAGTTACAGTTAGTAGTTACTTCTCACAAATAACTGAGTTAGTAATTGAGTTTTATTGTTATAAAGGTAACTAATTACCAGGGAAAGTAACTATTGAGTTACTTACATTTTTTTTTTTTTTTTAAACAACTTGGCTGCTCTCACTGTTAAATATGTTAAATAAATGAAATTTACTCTAAAAATAATAAATAATTTTTATATAGCATTGTACATTTATCTATGTACAAATTCGATATATTTTTGTAAATATTATCATATATCATATATTTATTGCACAGACCACAACTGACTAACAAATAAGTCTTAATATAAATTATGCTTCTTAAGGAATGAACCAAAAATAAATTGATAAAACTGTTATGAATGAAAAACACTCAACTGGTAAACATATTGTAGCCTATCGTATTTTCTTTCTCACAAAAGTAAACAGATTAACAAGAAGTGTTCTGCTCAATATAATGCCTGACAATGTACCAAATTTTAACAATACCAACAAAAATGTACACTCGTTTCTAGTGGAGATTAAAATGAGATGTAAACAAGTAGTAAAATAAAACTCCATGTCCATCTCTTCAGCTCATCGCTGACTTGTGGTTGTTGGGCTTGTATGTGTCCCGCACTTTTCTGCTTCCGCTTGTGGACATTTAATCTAAGACAATCATCACGTTTTCTGTCACACACCAATCACCAGTTATGTACCACCTTACAAACACACACACCAGAGAAAAAAACAGTGCAGACCCTTAATTTAGACGAAAACCGCTTCGGTGATCACATCTATAGTAATGACACATTTTTGTTAGTAACAGTAACGGCATTGTAGCGGAGGAAAAAGTAATTACATTAGATTAATGTAATGTTACTGAAAAAAGTAACACTGTTTATTTATAACACTGTTATTATTGTCAGTTTTGTCATAAATGTCAGACACAAATGTTTATATCATTGTATGTGTCACATACTTGAATGTAGCTTTAATATGATTATTACTGAGGAGATCTTGGAAGGTCTGATGTGTTTGAGTGCAGGTTCTATGGCCGAGTGGCGAATGAACCTGATCAGCACGATCCTGAGACGCTCAAGGCGATCAAACTGAATTCCAGTGGTTTGGCTGGTATCTCCGGCGAGAGGATCTGGGTGGAACTAAAGAAGATGCTGGTTGGAAACCATGCTGCTCACTTGCTGGAACTCATCCATGAGTTGGGCATTACCAAGTACATTGGTGCGGTTTATGGTTACAATACAATCTTTTACTACACACATTTCACATACAAATATTTTTAATGATTCCTAATATGATTTTTACACACACACTATCTGTATTATTGGATAAGTACCAGAACTGATCCTCATACTGAAAATATGATCAAGACTACTGTATATATTGCATGATATTAAGTAGTAGGTATATATGTTAAATTAATATTGTAATGACTATTGAATATTGAATTGTTTTTTTTTTACCAAAAGATTGAACTGACTTTGGAGACGCCGTCTTTCCACAGGTCTTCCAGAAGATGGCGACGTTGAAGAGATGAAGCAGATCTGCATCAGGACCCAAGGCTGCTCTGCTAAACCAATGACCATCCTGTCATCTCTACTGCGAAACATGCAGGACGTGGAGCGGCTGGATCTGCGATTAAAGCTCTCGAGAGAAGAAAAGAACCTGGGGCTTTTCATTCTCAAATACAGACACCAACTTGTAAAGGGTCTGGATGGGCATGATGACATGAAGCCATACACTGATTTCATTATTGATGTATGTATATAGTATAGGAAAGTATGTATTTTTATAGTAAACAATACAAATCTATTACTCTTTTTTTTTTTTTTTTTTTT
>CM051495.1:27322445-27338656 GCA_028031935.1 Paedocypris micromegethes | reverse complement strand
TTTTTTTTTTTTTTCTCCCCCCAGTCTCGAGATCCAGAATCGCAGGGTAGAGTCCTGGAACTCCTGAAGTATCAAGGGGAAACGAAACTCTTGGAAGAGTTGACAAGGTGGTCCATTCCCCGCTTCCCTGTGAGTGGGCATGACCTACGCAAGATGGGTATCACCTCAGGCAAAGAGATTGGCACCAGCCTCCAGGAGCTCAGACGCATGTGGAAGAAGAGCTGCTATCAGATGAACAAAGAGGAGCTTCTGGCCACCCTCAGCACATCCTAGTGACTCCTGTCCTGTAAAAACTAGTGTGTGTGTGTGTGTGTCGTACAAGTGTGGAAGCAAATTGTGGCAGCTTGTACACACTTATATTTATTTTTTTTTCTGTAATTTAGACCGATGTCTGTGACACAGTTTGTGTGAATGGGCTTTTTGTTGGATTTTCTTGAATAGAGAAGGTGCCTGCAATTAACGTTGCCGGGTTGCGATGAAAAACAAATCACGGATTAAGACCTTTCCGCTTTTTTTTAATAAAGGGCATTTATTTCTTCTTAATTCTCTGACTGGTTTCAACAAGACAAGACAAGACTAAGCTTGTGTTTAGCTTGTTCGTTTGATGGGGGGTTCTATTCAGACGTCTGAACTGCAATCATTCTTAAGGAGTAATTGTCAAAGGTAATAAGCTTCCTCCGAAGGAAGCTGTAGCCATGGTTTCAAAATGAGGGAGAAATGATTTCCCTTGTGTCAATAACTCGGAGCTGTTATGTAATTTTGTAACTCTTTAGGTGTGTAGTTTGAAATGCAGACACATCACTGCTGGGGTTTGTGGAAGCTCAAGGAAAATGCTGCTCAGATCTGGGCATGGTTACGGAATTGGTGTGTGTTGCTTTTGTCTGGAATAAAATTATATTCCTTCATTGCTTCCTCCATTTCTGGGTCATGGGGAGCCGAGGATGACAAATGCACCCAGCAGAGACAAACATGGGGTGATCATGCAAAATTAAGTAATAGAGTGTCAAGTTCTTCTTGGGCCACACAATACAATTTGTAATGTAATAATATACACATATATAATTAATTAATATTAATAATTAAAATAATAAAACATTATTTTGCCATGCATGTGGTTTAGCATATACACACACTACTGGTAAATGGTTGTTTGTCTTTTTTAGTTTTTTAAATATAAAATATGTTCTATATATATGTGGGTTGTGTGTGTGTTGTGTGTGTGGTGTGGTGTGTGCATGTATACATGCACACAGTATTCATTATTCTATATTAATTTTGTTGTTTTGTTTGCATTTTCCTCAATTTGTGGGACAAATAAAGCTATTTTCAATACCTTTACAAATAATTACATGCTAATCATAAAGATACCAAATAAACATATACCGGTGCCAGTATACATATAGTATAGAGTTGAACGCTTGCAGCTTCGAATCCCAAAGTGGTTGCTACATCAAAATTCTACGACAAACTAAGCTTCACTTTAATATTACAATTAACTGTATCTGTCGCCTGTAACAACCTTCTAATCGAATAAAAGCATTAGATTAAAAAGTAGTTGTTGCGGGCAACAGACACAGTTAATTGTAATGTAAAATTTGATGTATTGATTATATAAACTGTCGAACGAAACGTCTAAGCAGAAGTAAACACAGATGCATATTGAATTCAAAAGTGCCACCTGAATGGTCGAGCATGAATCAAAGCTCCTCCTGTCCATTAAACATTCACAATAAACCCCTCACACACACCATCCGTCGTCACAGTGGAAAGGACAGTAGCATGACCGAGGCTGCCGTGAGTAACTCCTTAGATCTTACTCTCGGGGTGTAGTGTAGCAATGCCAGTATTTCCACTAAACCTGAGCAAAGGCACTTCGGAGAAGGATGCGGCGGACGAGCCGCGCGACGAGCGCCTGGCGCAGATGGAGATCGCGCTGCTGAGCGTCATTTTCCTCTGCGCCGCAACTCTGAACTTCAGCCTCCTGCTGCTTCTGTGGAAGAAAAAGCAGCAGATGTCTCGGATGCGCGTCTTTGTGACCCATCTCTGCCTGGCCGACCTGGTGGTCGCCTTTTTCCAGGTGTGTCCGCAGCTGCTCTGGGACATAACGGACCGCTTCGTCGGCCCGGACTTTGTGTGTCGCCTGGTGAAGTATCTCCAGGTGGTCGGGATGTTCGCGTCCACCTACATGATAGTCGTGATGACTGTGGACCGGTACCAGGCGATCTGCAACCCGATGGTGACTTTTCAAAGACGGCGAGCGCGCTGGAACCTGCCCGTGTGCGTCACGTGGCTGATGTCGCTTCTTCTCAGCGTCCCGCAGCTCTTCATCTTCTCCAGGGTTCAAATAGCGCCCGGTGTCTACGACTGCTGGGCCGAGTTCGTCCAGCCGTGGGGACCGAAGGCGTACGTGACGTGGACGACGCTGGTGATCTTCCTGGTGCCCGTCCTCACCGTGATGGTGTGCCAGGTGCGCATCTGCCGCGCGCTTCAGACCAACCTGCAGCACAAGGCCGCCGGGGGGAGCGCGCACCCGCTCTCCTCCAGAGCCAGCAGCGTCGTGTCGGTGTCCAGGTCCAGGATCAAGACGGTGAAGATGACCGTGGTGATCGTGCTCGCCTACACCATCTGCTGGGCTCCGTTCTTCACCGTGCAGCTGTGGTCCGTGTGGGACGCGGACGCTCCGACTGAGAGTGAGTCAAGTTTTGTAGCAATTACAGTTTTTCTCAAATGCTAAAACACATTTCACAAATGATCCCTGCGTGTTACCCAATGTCTAAACACAACACTCGCTTCTAAAGCTACATTAACACAACTACACCTTCTCACTTCAAAACTCAAACCTTCGCACCAAAATAGCAGCTCAAGCTTTCAAAACTGTAAACACAATTCACATCATTGCACACTACAGCGAAACAACTGAAGACACAATTCTCGGTTGGTGAGAAGATTCCTTGATTTCACAACCGCCAATGCATATTCGTAGACATTTTGAAGTAATGGAAAGTTAGAAATCTTAGATTTCTGCAGAGGATTAGGCATTTCAATTTTTTAGTTTGACATGACAAGTATCTATAGAAAATACTGCATGTACACTACTGTAACAACTCAATGCAAAAACAGAATGTATGCGCACAACAGTACTCTTGAAAACATGATCAGGGTGTGAAGTCCTTTTATTTACGTTATTCGCACCACACACACACTGGGATGTCATCACTGGCCAGCTCCATTGCCATTAGGAGGTTCTCTCTAGTGTATGGTTGCCTGTTATAAACCTTCCATCTCCACAATGAGACAAACTCCACTATACAGTTCAGTAAAGGGGAGTAGGGTGGCAGACAGACGTTTAAAAAGTGGTTGGTGGTGAACCACTCTGACTTTGTTCATTCTGATAGCATAAATGTGAGTTGTGGTCCAGTGGTAGGAGACATGGATTCATGTCCGAAAGGTTGTAGGTTCAAATCCCCTCTACAGCTGGTCCTGCAACCAAGTTCCACTTTGGGCAAAATGCTGAACCCCTCTTGCCTAGGTTACCCTCTGGGTTCAGCATGCTGGTGAATTGCCCTCTGATTGCCCCCCATGGCCAGGAACCTCAGTGATGGTTCTTTGGCCAGTTACAGTTCGTTGAAGCCAGCCTCATCCAGGAAGAGGTCTGGCCATCGTGTCCAACTGTAACATCCTCTGTGAAAATGTGAAAGTGTACAGGTGTTCAGAACAACAGTCAATCAGGTAGTATTAGATATATAGAAGTAACGTTGACCAACGTTGACCACTGAGCTGTACTGTGAATATGAATGTATACTTGTGTTGCGCAGAGTTGCGCTCCAAAGGAACCCTTAGACCTGTTTCATCCGCATCTTTTGGCGCCGGAGAACTCTGTCTATTGACATCATCAATGCTCTCAACATTGACATTACGTATCGGCAATTACTTTGCTTTTTCTCTGATCTGCCGGAGTCTGAAAGGTGTTCTCATGAACTATATCCACAACAAGGGTTTCTTGTGCCGCTGTAAATATGGCAACCCTCCCACCTTACACGTATGTGGTATTCCACTAGACCAATAGACCAAACCAATAAACTACTTTCACAGGCTTGCAAAACTGTATTGTGACAAACAAAGCAATAGAGTACCATACATTTAGTGTTGTCTGAATGCCCTGATAATGGTGGCCACAGTGAACCTACTCAGGTTTAGCCATTGTCATGCCATGGACAATGACATGGTCAATGTTGCTCGCATCTCGTCTATAATGGCGGTGTGAGGTTGTCTTGCTCTTCCTCTTGGACCTTCTCCTCTCCTTTGTTGGCTCCTCTGTTCCTCATTGGCCTGCATCTCTTCTTCCATGACCAGCTCTTTCCTGTGACTTGAATTTCTCTTCCCCTGACTCTGCCTTCATTCATTGTGTTTGTTTGGAATCTTCAGCAAACTTTGCACTCTGAACTTGCTTTTATACATGTAGTCACAGCATTAGCAACAAGTGTCTTCAATTTGAGTTGTTGTGTTGTAGTGAATGACGCCAGGTGTGTTCATTGTGTTCAAATATAGCTGACTGTGTCAAGCATTTTGCATCACATGAGCTTTCATTTGAGATATGAGCAGATTATTTTGCAACTTATGTTTTAGCAAGGACAAGTGTGTTTAGAGTTATGAGAACAGACATTGTGTTTGTGAATTGTGTCTTCATGTGAAATGTGTTTATGGTATTGGAGAATGATGGTTAGATTTGGTAAATGTGTTTAGATGACTGGTCATTTAGTTTAGGGGATTGGCTTTTGTGTGTTTTAGCATTTGAGAAAAACTGTAACATCGAGGTCATTAGTTTAAGCTAATTTCAATGTTTTTTTTCTTTTTTTTTTCTTTCCCAAAGAAAAAATGCTTTTCTGCACAAGTCATATGAAAATTATGCTGTTTTACAGAATGCTTTTTACTGAAACTTGCTGTAAAACTGTACTTGATAGCGATTTTGTTTAATGGAATACAACATTTTTTCAACGATGGTTATTTCTTGTTAATAATTATCATTATTTTAATTATTATCATAATAATGATAATAATTAACAATGAAGCAGGTTACGCGCACAACCACCCACCCACCCACACACACACACACACACACACACACACACACACACAGCTAAATTGCAGGTAATCTACATTTCTTAAACAAGTTCACCCTAATGACTCAAATCTAATATTAAACTTAAATAATATCATTATAATGTTTTTTGCTCTTGTTTTATCTTGTATAAAGGGGGTAAGAAACCATTAGAACTAATATTAAGAAAGTTACTAATCTGTATATCTTTATAATCTTTATACTTGATATAATGTTTTATAACTAATATATTAATGTATTTAAATTTGTATGACTTGTTTCTTTCAGCTGCCACTTTCACAATCCTCATGTTGCTGGCAAGCCTGAACAGTGTGGCCAATCCCTGCATCTACCTGATCTTCACTGTCAAGTTCCCCAAAATATTAAACATTTTCCTTTGTATAAAGCAGAAGGACATAAAGGAGCCTCTTCCTGATGAAACAACCATGGTCAGCTCTCTATATTTCAATTTAAAGCGTTCCTCTGTGACTACATGAGGACATCTCTTTCAAGATCTAGTGTTGAACTTCGTGTGAATACATGAGAATCATGAAAACACCAACATTCATGACTATTGTGTCACTCAGTGTGTTATTTCTTTATGAGAAAATGTTAATCACCACCACATTGAACATATGTGTACGGTAATTCATTAAATGAAAAGTTATCGTTGGATGTAAAGATTAGTGTTGGATTGGTTTTATTCGTGGTGCTATTCAAAACCCAATGAAACAATACATTCATCTGAATGTCATGTTAAGTAGCCTAAATATAATAATTAAAAAAATACTGTGAATGTAAAATAACTAAAGTAAAGTCTTAATATGTTTGTACTTATACCAAAAAACAGGTCCTAATTTTGGTGTCTGTTCTTACAATCAATGTTAGATTCAAGTTGGAGTGAGACGTGTACAAAAAAATGTCTAACAATTAAAATTTTTGCATCTAAGCACCTGCGTGTGAACTATTCTGTCCTAAATAAAAGGTCTAATTTTAATAAAGGTTCCAACATCAATCAAACCCATTTTTATGGCTCCAAATTGTTTTGTGATATTACAAAACGTAAACAAAACATGGCTTTTCCATTAAAGACAATCCTTGCAACTCTGAGCCTGGAGGGTGGACACACACTGGATTGGTGTTTAAAAACAAAAACAACCCTTATGCTTAAACCAATCACATTGGTGGACACACATTCACACTCACACATGGGTATATTTAATTTCTCCTGAATGTATGAAACCTTGAGACCTTTGAGTCTTGAACCTTGATTGTAAGGACCTTGATATAAACAGTTATCTCTATCCACAAAAAATTCTTCTAAAATGAAAAACACCATATTAGATTAAACATTAGTACCATTTTTCTGTGTGTACAGAGCAATACACTGCAATGAGCATCTAACCAGATGTGGCCTATTTACATATTAATAGCAAAGAGTAAACAAAATGAATGTACGTATGATGTGATACAGTATAGCATGTGAATGACATTTACAGGCTGTACAATAAGTGCAGAATAAAGTAATATACCGTGGCAATTATGAATGTTCATCGTGTGTGTAGGACATCAAATAAAATTTTTATTATTAAATTTATGTGTATAAACACACAAAACCGGAGTTTATTATTTATGTGTATAAACACACAAAACCGGAGCAGTGGGCAGCTTTCAGATTAGTTTAGTCTTCTGATGTGGCATTCGAACCTGTGGCCCTCAGTTCACAAATCCAACTCTTACCACTAGGCCACCACCAAATATAGACGAAAGAGTCAATTTTCATCTTTACCATCTCTAATGTCATAAAATGTTTTACTCTTCCTGTCTCCATTTCACATGAAGTGAAAGTCATTTCAGATCACTTCATATTTACACTTATTAGAAAAACTTTTCCTTTATTCTAATATTTCGCTGTACTACAGATAACATATCGCTTTATTCATTATTATTTATTTTATATATATATTATTTATTTTACATGTATTCAATTTATTATTAATTTAATACATGCTATACATGTTCTAAAGGTAGAAGTAGGTCAGTGGGTGACAAACACAAAAATGCAAAGCCTTCCAAAACGTGCACTTTCATGACATCAAATTGCTGACCTTTACCGGTCATTCAGAGCCAATGTTCTACAAAAATACACCAAAACATGTAGCAAAACACGTTTTACTTGCAGAGCCACTATTTATGACAGAAAGCGTAGAATGACAGTCGTCCTCTTGACCTACATATCAATGTAAGAGGCGGTGGTTGAAGTAGCTCATAGTGGGTCAAGTAATAAGTAGATTATGAATGACATGTT
This sequence comes from Paedocypris micromegethes, assembly GCA_028031935.1. Taxonomy (NCBI): domain Eukaryota; kingdom Metazoa; phylum Chordata; class Actinopteri; order Cypriniformes; genus Paedocypris; species Paedocypris micromegethes. The sequence continues at coordinate 27,331,250 of CM051495.1, read as the reverse complement.
TGTAAGGGGATTCGTCGGCTGGAGGTGCACGTCTCAGATGTATGGAGCTGTACCACATTCATCCCTGTCAATTTGATTCCTGATGGCTTAGACGGGGAAACCTAATAGATCTGGCATCACACTGTGACTCACCTTTTCACCTAGAATAAACCAGCAAATGTTTGTGAGGCTGTTCGTCTCCATCACTGTGTACTCCTGCTATTTGTTGCTATTCTTAACCATCTCTTTTAAAATATAGGTGGATTAGGATAGAGCACAACGTCAATGTTATGCCTCCGGTGAGGAGCAGGAAAACCAGGAGTACGTAGTTGACAGAAAACATGACTTTAATGATGAAATACAGACCGGTACTCACACAGACGTTCAAAACGTGCAAAACGTTAATGACAGACAGAGAACAATTGCACAGGTGAAGACTTAAATACACTGACAGGTGAGGAACAGGTGGCAACAATTAACTTGATTACACACAAAGGCTCGTGGGAAATGTAGTCCATGTACCAATCCACTAAACGGACAGATGTTATTATTTCTAGAATCATTCACACATTTGAATCAAGCTGCAAAACTCCGACAGCTCCGCAATATAGGAGGGGAACATGGTTCATTTGGAATGAATGTTGCCCAAACTGGAGTTGAAGACCTTCCAGAAATGTTAAGATCCTCTGTCTTATCTGTGCACAGCAAACTTATGTGTGACGAAACAAAAGGAATCACATGAATGAATCATTACAGTAAGCATCTGTTGATGTGGAGTTTTACCTGAACCAATGTCTTTTTTTAATCAATCAGTGGTATAATATTCCCTTTGAGGATTGAGCAGAGCTGTGAAAAACAAATTAAATACAAGCAAATTTGCAAAGTCAAATTTGTCTAATTCTATTTGCAAAAGTCTAAACAGGACCGTGGATGCATGAGGTATATAAACACATATAAATAAAAAAAAAATTTTAAATGTGGATGATTAGATGATTTAGTTGGCAAAAACGCAAAACCAAATTGGTTGTGTTTTGCCACGTATTTTTAGTTTTATAATTTGTAATATAATTCAAGATTTTCTATGGTCTTTACATCACTGCAGCTGTCGATAATTGTATTTACTGACATGAAATTCGGCAATAAATGACTTCATGTAAACACCGTATCAATTTACCTGTTACAGTTTACATGTTAAAAATAGTTTCCAGAACATTCTCACATGTTCACACATGGCGAGCTGTTATCTACAAGCCATCACAATTGTTGCTATTATAGAATTTCATATATAAAGAGGAAAGACCGTTTTCATATTTAGCACCAAAACTCTGGAATGTTCTGCTTAGTAAAGCTTGAGATTCAAAGGCTAAATCAGTTAAGAATGAAAACCCATCTCCCCAACAAAGCAGACATGTATGACTGTGGTACCTTAGCATGTTGAGAACATCCACCTTAGAGCACAACCTTATTCGCCACATCGAGAAACCAAAAGAAATCTTTTTTCTATCTTCACTGTCATCTTGGTGTTCATGGATCTACACTTCGACTCGGAGGAGAATTGTGTCATTTCTATAGCGGTAAGGATTAGTGGTGTAAAGAGCACCTGAAACCATACTTGAGTAAAAGTACATATACCTTTACTGTGAAAATTACTCCATTACAAGTTACAAGTCACCAATTCCAGGAAGACTTTAGTTAAAGTGGTAAAGTATCCAATGTTTTGAAAGAGCATGAGTACATATCTTTTGTACTGATAGGTTAAAAAAACATCAAGAAATGTGGAAAAACGAGAAATTCTTTACGACGTTGTATTTTCTAATACAGTAGAGACATGACATTTAAGACCTCAATGTTTTGAAATGGCAGATCAAAATGGATAAATAAGTCAGTCTCAGTCAAACTCAAATGTGGAAAAATGGCAGAAACAAAAAAGTAGTAAAATAAAACTCTGACTCTCAGTCTCAGAGGGTCCATATTTTTATACAGGATACAATTATTTATATATATATATATATATATATATATATATATATATATATATATATATATATATATATATATATAATATTTTACAAGAACCACCTGTTTAATACAAGCACCTATATAAATACATTTTGTCACCTTATTTGTTTGTGGAATTACAGACATTTGTGCCAAGTAGTACCGTAATTGTTGAGCTTGCTAATGAGTCTGTATCTATAGAGTTTTGCAAAGATTTGCCTGAACAAAACCGCTACAACAGAATCAACCCGCGTGCCATCTGAGCACCGAGGACGATGTTTGTTCTGGAGAATCCAAGCAAGCGTGTTTGCATGAAGTCTGTCGTGATGATGTGCTTCTGTTTCTAGGAAAAGCCGCACGGCACCGCGAGCCATACGTGTCCTGAATAAAAGGGCCTGCACTCTTCCCTCCGTTCAATCAGATGGCCGTGGATTTTGAAATTCACCTCATGTTGTGAGTAGTTTACTGTAGATTGTGTCTTAATTCAAGTCATTCTCTTTCTAGGATGAAAACGCAACGTTGATTGAAACATAAAAGTCCTCTTTATTACAACACTACAGTACATTTTGCTTGTGATAGATTGTAAACAAATGTTATTATTTGTTGTAATTATTTACTTGTAAGCTTCTATGTACAGATGCATTTATCAAGATGATTAGAAAAGACAATCAAAGGAAGCAATGAAATGAAATAGTATTATCTACATCTCCACCACAAGAGAATCTGAGCACGTCATTGGCTTGAGAAGAAACATGAAGATACAAGATGAGGAGCACTTACTGAAGTAAACATGAAGGAATCAATGGACACATCTCAATAATGAAGAGCTTTTCAGATTTAGGTCGCTTATGTACACATGATATGAACGCATTAGAAATGTGTTGTTACCTAAAGCATTCGATTTGTTGCGTCACCCAGTGACCTGTTGCAATCATAGCAGGTAATGTCACATTAGCTTTGCAGAACACATTTGAGATGCTGGAATCACATGCACATACTTTGACAGTTCATCTACAACAAAGAATAAATAGGCTAATGTAAAGCAGTGTCTGATTAAAAATAACAAACAATATATTACGGTTATCCAAACACCATTTCCCAGCATTCCGAGTGTTTCCCATCATTCTGTCACATGACCCACTGCTGTGCTATGTTAATTATAATTACTATAAATATCCTTGTGCTTCTCCCTTTCTGTGCAGTGGTGTAAAGTAATCAGAGGTACTTTAAGTATCAGAGTATCAAACATACATGCAACATTTACTCTTTACTCTTTAAATGTTTGATTGAGTATCTGTACTCTTTACTCCACTACATTTGAATAAACACTTACCACTACTCGTTACATTGTGAGTGTGTTTACTTTTTTGTTTAAACTACTGGATGCTATTTATGAGCTAAATCACGTGAACCTGAATAAGCAGTTGTGCTTTTTTTATTTGAGTTTGACTGAGACTGACTTATTGCTCTATTTTTAATCTTTTTTGAAACATTGAGGTGTTAAAATTAATTTCTATATTAGGAAATAAAACTTCATAAATAAAGAGTTTAATGTTTTTCTTCTTTCTTGTTTTTACATTTCTTGGTGTATTGAGCCTAAATTCAGTATGGGTAAAAATACTTAAGTTTTGGAGTTGGTTACTTGCAATTTGTAATGGAGTAATTTTTATCGTGCGCTATCCGTACTTTTACTCATTTATAGTTTTTAATTACAATAGTTTGTAAAACTAATTTACACCCCTGTCCAAAAGCCTTCCTTCAGCACTCGAGCCAAACTCAGAAACTTTGAAGTGAAAACGTTTTCAGAATCATCCCTCACATAGATCCACAGGTGCATCTTTTGTAAGAGTATAGACAGTGGGATACAAAAGCATTTCTTAAAAAATGCTTTTAAGGAATAAAAACAGTGAACTCGAAATTCAGCAGCGGCTTTCATCCCTCACAAAAACTCAACACTGTGTCGCCGCTCACACAAAACCAGTGCAGGGTGTTAATAAAAGCCAAGTCATAAAAGCTTTCGGCATCTTAAAGACAAAAAACATCCGTTTTCGTATCACGTCTTTCACCCGTCTATTAGTAAAGACCCAAGAAAAGCCCGAGTCATCTCACACTTCAGAGGTTCAGCATCATCCGGCACGTGCGCCATTACTTCTCTGGTTCAAGGTTAGAAACAGCATTTAGATAGAAAAGTCTAAAATCTTTATCCTTGACATGCACTTTCTGAATTATTTTCTCCTGTACTATTATGTCTTGAGTTCTATGTACTTTTAAGACATACTTTATAATTTGTAATATATAAATTCTACATTTTTGAGTTTTTTTTAAATGGAAAGTGCATTAGAAATCAAAAAATGTAGTTGAATTATAAGACTATAGAATGCCTTAAACTCATTTGTGCAATAAAAAGTCAATGAGATTAATTTCCATCACTTAGATTATCGTTCAAAAGTTTGGGATCAATTTTAAATGAAAGAATAGCACTTTTTGTCAAAGAAAACAACATTAAACTAATCAGAAATACACTCTGTACATTGCTAATGTGGTAATCAACCAAATCAATCAAACGTTCAAAACGCTGAAAAACTCAACAGTCTGTTCTTGTTCTTAGAAAATAAAGTGTGACTTTTCAAGGAACACACAAAATTGTCTAGGTGACCCCAAACTTTCTAACGGTAGTGCATTTGATTAACTTTTGTATATTACTTATAATATATAGGTAAATGCTCCAGCAATATTTTCCACCATGTCCACAGTAAATTCTAAAAGCAGTGTGAGTAGAGTAACGGTGGTTAACTATCCCGCTAAAGCTCATTGCGGAGGCTAACAACAAGTTTCACGTCTGAAAAGCAAACGGGTTGACCTCACCAACAGTAAGATCCATAATCCTTTCAGCGAAGGATGCTGATTGGATTGAAGAAGGACAACGCTTTGTTATGGACCACGGATCTTGAGAGAAAGTACAGTTGACCATTAGAATGTTGTGTAAGGTGTCAACAAGACCAACAAACACACAGTAATTAGTAAGACTGCTGTGTTTTTCTATGAGCAATCAGGAGAATTCTCCAAAGACAGGGTTATTTGTAATAAAAATTGACTCAAAATTTAATTTGGCATGAGGGAAAAATAATATTTCGCATCTGAGAGATGTGCATCTGCAAACGTGTCTTGAATGGAGAGCTGGATATTACTTCTCATCAGCACCTAATGCGGCATCTTTTCTTCCTCAAATCTGGCTTCTAAATAATTTCCACGAACATGACTGGAATCAGAAGTGTGGTACACACGCTGTGGTTTGGATTAAAACGTTTGATCAACTGATATTCCTTCTCATCTTTATCTCATCCGGCTCAATCTCTAGAGATCATTACATCCATGTGTCACTGGATTACATAACACCTCACGCTCTTGATTATTATCCATGCGCATGTGCTCGTAGTTATCATGAACAAAATATCTACAAAATATACTTTCGGTGTTAACTTTAATGGCTTTATTTAAATATAGATAAAATATATAAAGCTGTTAATCATTGTCATGTTCTCATATGGTGTAATGTGACTGTGGAATTATATCACTAAATAATATTTTTCAAAAGCACATGTGGAGCGATAGGGAAGCCGGCGGTGGGTGGAATGTAAATGTAATAATAAGTGTAAATATTGACATATTTTAATCTATTAAAAATGTAAAGATTTTCAATGACAAGCTGACAATCATCAAACCAAATTAAAGACGCATTTTGACAAACAAAACTTATCAGAAACTCCTACAGGGCTTTCAATCCTGCTTCTGTGGAGGTAAGAGCGTACACGTTTATCCAATGCGACTTACAGTGAATCGTTTCTTCGTATTTAACTTATATAACAGTTTTTTTTATGAATTTATAAAATGTCCTTGTATTGGTCTGTATAAGGTAATTTAAATTTGAGGCAACTGCTTGTGAGTTAGGAATGCAAATACAGTTAAACTACCGATCAGATGAAATAAAACATCTGACCTTTATGTGCATATACAGTTATTCTCTCTGCGATATTATTTTCGTTTCCACGGTTTTTAATCGAAATGATTGCAGCTATTACCTGTGTGTTGCTTCCTGCAGCATTGCTCGCTGGGAAATGCAGTTCCCGTTGAATAGTGAATATTGGCATGATGCCGCTCTCTTGTGGCTGTCGACGGTATCGAATTAAGAAAAATACTTTTTTCTTAGAACAAAGGTTTTGCAAAAAAAGCAAAAAAACAATAAAAACCTACCTAAAATTTCAAAAGTTGAAAATTTATTTTACCTTTAGGTTGTATTTTTTACAATAGTCTCTTTTGCACATTTATCTGTGTGTATTCATGATTTGTACATTCGTACATCTTTTCGCAATAAAAAATGGGTAGTCTCGCATGTTTTCAGCTAAACCATTAAGATTTGCCCACTAGGGGGCAGTAGAACCCCGTGTAGAAAAGCAAGAAACTAGAAACTCCGTACAAGATGGAAGAATTTCCAAAGCATTGCCGAAATGGAGGTGAGTGGCAATTTAAATGCGACTTAATACTCAAGAGATGGCGATCTACCTTCAGCGGACTGGAAAGTGCAGAGTGTTCAGAAAAAACAAAACCCCTGACCATGCATTACAACCTCCATTTGAACCTACTGATCAATAACATGCATGAAAAGCTGTGCTGAAATGGAAGTGTTTGTGTTCTACAGATTGTAGATCCCACAGATCACACACACACACACACACACACACACACACACACACACACACACACAACTTTTTATTCACTTACACACTCTTTAAAGAATTATAATCTAACCGTTAAGGGACAAATCCGTCTTTGTAACTGACTCTGACAAATATTGTTCAGCACAGGTGATTTCCAAGGACACAGATGATCTGCACAGCCACTGCAGACATGACTTTGCGTTTCTGTGAGTCTGCGCTTGTCTTTATTATCTCGAGCATCAGATTTAATGATGGGGCCGGATTGGTGTTAATTATCCTCCCAGCAAGAGACTGAAAACTGCAATTATCTTGAGCGCAAACTCTGCATTTCAAACATTACGAATACTGACTAAGCTTGTTTCAACTGAGACAACATGTGACTTGGAAAAGAAAATATATCCATCCATCCATCCATCCATTTCTGAGATGTGGCAATACAATTATAATTTCATATGCATGTTTATTAATTAGCATCATGAAATAACTAAAGAGAATCAATAATATGTGTAGATATTAGTGGTCTAGTGTTTCAAGGACGTTTTCACCGCTTGCAGTTAAAACTATCAGCCAAATGCGGAGAAACGTCCTTTTTGTGAGTTACAATTTCCTGGGCAGTGACTCAAGGAGCAAGAGAACAAAATACTCTTCTACTACTGTGGTAAAGGAAATGGGTTCAGGCTTGGCAGCGGGTCCAGGATTTAAGACACTGATTTCTCTGTTTGATGACAAATTGCGGTTTTGTAGCGCTGAAACTGAATTACCAGGCTTTCCAGATGTTGTTTTCATCTATTCAGTGCTCATAGGTTTATTTATAACACATCTTTGTAACAGCAGACTTTAAAAAAACATTTTTATTTGAGCACCTCACGACTCTTTCCTTTTGGCAGTGCATGGCAACTCCTGATTGGTCAGAGCTGAATTCTACAAGGCATCTGGGCCAATGAAAGAGCGGTTCTGAGTCGGCAGGTGCACACAGCACCTGTGCAGCATCAGGATGGATTTAACCATAAATAAACGCCAAAGTTGAAACCTGATTTGATGACAGGCAAAGTATACAACACATGTGTGTGTGTGTGTGTGTGTGTGTGTGTGTGTGTGTGTGTGTGTGTGTGTTCTCAATTTCATACATACAGTATTTATTTTTATTTAAAGTGCTAACAATTACATGAATAGTAATTTAATATAATTATTTAAGTATTATTATTATAAATATTATTATCAGTTAGTGGTGTAAAAAAAACATATTTTCCTTTTTATGGTCTATCCAATTAATTTAGGTTTTTTTCCCAATTCTCTGCATCATTTGTCAGCACCATTGGCTGCTGTGAATCCTCTGTATCCTCATGAAGATGCTGATGGTGTTCAGAAAAGCTCTCATTAAGATTGCAACTCTCTTACCTTTGATGTGTACTGGATTAAAGAAGAACTGTCGACAGCCTCAACTCCCCTAATATACTATATATATTTTTAGATATTTCGTTTTTGCAGATGTCTATCTTTCTTTGACGCTGATGGGAATTCAAGTGAAAACACATGGATACGTGTCCTAGTCTTTAATATAAAGGCTCTATAACGATTTCAAAGCCACAACGTGAGCTTTAAGTTGGAGGGTTTCATGTGAGCTGCTGTTTTAAAGAGATCAGATCAGACAGTAATGATAAAAGAGTCAGTATGACCACAGCAGGAGTGGTGGAACGAGAAAGAGAGGGGTGAGAAAAGAGAGAGATGGAGAATGAGAACAGGTGAGTGAAATGGAGAGGCTGAAGCGGAGAGAGACGAAGAGAATAAGGAGGTGAGAAAAATGGTGAGGAGAAAGAGATCAAGTCTGGAGGACAAGAAAGAGAGAGACTGAGAACTTGAGAAAGAAGGAGAGAGAGTGAAATACAAAGTGTGTGTGTGTGAGGGAGAGCACGATAGAAAGGATAAGTGGGGCAGAGAGAGAGGCAAAAGTAGAGAGATAGAGAAAGAGGGAGAGTGAGGAATAGAGAGAAAGAGTGTGATTGTGTGATTAATTGATTGAGTGAGTGAGAGAGAGAGTGTGTGAGAGAGAGAGAGAGAGAGAGAGAGAGAGAAGAAGAGTACTGTAGAGAGGGAGATAGAGAGAATGAGTGAG
>CM051495.1:27308621-27321568 GCA_028031935.1 Paedocypris micromegethes | reverse complement strand
CGAGAGAGGTAGAGAGAGAGGACGAGTGAGGTAGAGAGAGAGAGAGGACGAGTGAGGTAGAGAGAAAGAGGACGAGTGAGGTAGAGAGAGGTAGAGAGAGAGAGAGGATGAGTGAGGTAGAGAGAGAGAGAGAGGACGAGAGAGGTAGAGAGAGAGAGAGACAGAGGATGAGTGAGGTAGAAAGAGAGAGAGAGAGAGAGAGAGAGAGGTTGAGATGGGGGGGTTTGTCACAGATGAGTGTGATGCTCTCCGTTCCACAGCCACACAGCCGAGTGGAAGAGAGGCCAGATAACAGCAGTGTCACTGCAGCGCGCCGTGAACACAGAATACTGATGAGGATTCCTGGGAGAAACCCTCTCCTCACCTTCCATACGTGTGCATTTACACCAGCATGTGAGGAGACTACTTTCATGTAAATTTAAGCATTGTGTTTTTTTATTGTGCATATTTATGAGCTTGAAAGGTTTAGAATCCGTTTTCATCTTTGTGATTTTTGCTATCACAAGACAGGCTATCACTACATTACCCACAATTCCTGTCGTCAAACTTTGGATATGAATCAGCTGATGTGTTCAGATCCTTCTGCTAATCATTGAAAATCATTGTATAATCAGGGCTCAAATGCTAAGAGTAAGTGAAGAGTTAGGGGGGGGGCTTTTAATCTGTTAGTAATAATAATAATAATAATAATAATAATAATTGAAACTTTATTCATCCCCTTGAGGAAATTCGTATCACCAGGCTTGGAGATTTCATTCTGTCAGCAGATCAGAACCTGTTTAAATGCGTTCATTAGAATTGTTAATAAACTTCTAGGAGTGGACTTTATTTCCGACTCGGTCACTCTGTTTCTAACAACCAATTTTCCACCACATTCTATGCGCTCAGACTGTGGGAGGAAGCCGGAGACCCAGAGGAAACCCTCGCAAGCAGGACGTGAGCAAACAAAGACACCGAGTAATTATATAGCAAAAGTGTAAATGCACTAAACTGAAATCTACTGGCACACAAGTAGCTTGGCGTTTTTTTGCCTTTAAACAGTATTTTTTCAGCCTGATTTGTTGTGGTGATTTGGATGGTTTCCCGTGTTTACAGCTTGGCATTTCTCCAGTAACGTTCGTGTAATTCACGATTCACTCGATTAGATCCACAAAACCTGTTCACACTTACAATACAGCCACTAATGGACCAAGATCTCCAGGAGCCGACTGGATTTTATCTTTGAGCATTGTGTCGTTTTCTGTCATAATGCAGATTGTGATTATTATACACTAGGGATGAATTCCCTGCAGCTATAATTCGACCTTGGTGCTGAACAGGATGTAACGGGAACTGTGCCTGACGCTCGGCTCGCCGGGAGAAGAAAGACAGGAAGCTGCTGACCTTTTTTGAATGTCATGCTTTGCGTTTCTTCTGCGCTGCTGTTTCTTCACCCGTCTTCTTTTCAGAACGGCCTGTCATTCACTGTCAGTCCTTACCCACAATGCTCTTCCATATCTGAAACACATGAACACTGCAATGGCCGCCAGCCACTAAGCGATAACCAGAAATCTGCTATGAATGCTAACACTTGCTATTAACGCTTTGGGGAGCTAGACATGTCGGCTTTCTAAACAGTGATTTGGAATTCCGTATTTGCACGAAAATTAGCTCTCTGTAAAATATAAACACTCCTGTAGTGATTTTCCAGGCACAAACAAAGTCATTAAAAGGGGAACATGCGCACCACCTTATTTGGTGTCTTGACTTTCCGGAAACCTAAAATTCTGGCTAAATACTTTTCTGAAACAAATATCCTTTTTTTTACAAACCTAACTGGTGACACTTTGTGTTGAATAATAGATAAATAAGTAACATAAAAGACGGTATATCTAAATGTAGTAGAGTTTATCTCCAGTAGGGGGTGCTATGATTTTTACGCCCATTCTTACTTGCTATGTCCATATATAGGTGCAGTCCGATTTTCTCAATGCCAGTGGTAGGTCTCAGACCGACAGAGTTCAGACAGACAGAACAGAGCTCATGTGACGTGAGGTAGTAGAGCAGCTACTAACATTTTTCCTCAATTTAAGCTTATGTGCATATTTGAAAATGACGCATATTAGCACCCCCAAAGTTTTTGAGCTTCTAAAAATAGGAAAAATGCTGCATATATTTCTGTAAATATGGTAACTAAAATTCAGCGTCAGCTTTGAGTGAAAGTAAAGCCAGTGAAGAACGACTGTTACATTCTGCTGATATGGAATAGAGTTTTGTGAAAGCAAATTGAAAACTTGAATTATGAAATGAAGTTAGCGCTGTTGCTGACTGGAAGGACAGGCTTGAGACTCAAGTTCTAGGCCCAGCCTGGGTCTTTCTGGGTTCATGGTCAAGATCAGTTTATACACTGAGTCATAAACTCAAAACATGTCATAAAGAAGCTGTGTAGAAGGAAGTCATTGTTGCGTTGTGTCAGTTGTTTGACGTTATTTTGATTATTATTTTTATTATATGACCAACTCACTGGTGCCAGTCTCAAGTCTTTCTGATGCTGGTTCCTGATGGTGGAAAGATTATGTCTCTCTCCCAAGTGGCAATCATGGCGACACCATCGCTATTACGAAAGACGCTAAGAAGTTTGTATGTTCTCCCTGTGCTTGCTTGGGTTTCTTCTGGGTTTTTGGTTTCCTCCCACAGTCCAAAAACATGTTCCTCTTAAACTCTGAAAAATTGCCTACAGGTGTGTCTCGTTCAGTGATTGGTTGGCCACCAATCCAGGGTGTGTCCAGCCTTCAGCCTGTGGCTGTGATTGGCTCCGGCTCCCCATGACCCCCGAAAAGGACAAAGTGGTTGCGGAATCTGATACATCGATAACATAAGTGTCCTTTTGTGCCGTGGATTTCAACTAAGTGGAAATGTGATTGACCTGGACGACCTGATTCTGCAGGAATCGTGTAATTGAATAAGTCCCTATTTCAGAAAGTGGAAACTCTGCGGACCTCAGCGGATTCAACGGCGTAAAGGAAGGGAAGGTTAGAAAGGCTCCTTGCATTTCTGCTCTCAAGGTCATTAAGTTTAATCAGTCAGAGTCAACAAACGAGACCTCATTAGCGCTGGACTGGCGGAGGATAAGTGGGCAGTTAGAGCTAAAAGCAGAATATAAGACAAAGCGCGCGTCTTAATCCTGGCCTTGTGTGGTACGGCACACGCAGAGGATGGCGAGGAAGCGTCGTAATTGAATATGAAGCGCGGGACAATTTTTAGCTAAACAGAGTGGCTGCCACTTGCTCTGTCCTTCGCGATTTATTGCACTTTTTATTCTGTTTTTTTTTATCCGCCTTCCTAGAAGTGTCAAGAAACGCAGAAAAGAAACGTAAGGCATTCCCTGCAGCGAATAGAAGCTGTCGTCTGCTGCGATGTGGAACAAACCCTGACTCCCAAAGTCCAGATTAGACTTGCAAATTCCCACTTTTTTTTCCTGACTGGCATCTTACTGTAAAAGCTATTAATATTAATGAATCCCCTTTGCATTCTGCTTTAATACATTTTTCTGTGTCTGTATTTAGGTTTATTATTGATGAAGCTCGTAGTGTCCGCCTAGCAGTGCGCTGTGATGATTTAGTCTTAAAATGTCACTGGAATTGAAGTTTCTTTTTTTGTTTGACTGTTTTAACTTTATCTGTTGGAGTTATTTAGTGTTGAGTGTTCAATTGAATTTTTTTTTTTTTTAAAGCTAATGACAGATGGGTTTAGAAGTATAAATTCTATGATAAAATTCAAATGATAAAGTAAAAATTCCATACTAGGAAATTGGTTTCTGCATTTGGTCCATTAAGACAGTGAACACCACACACACACACAAATTACTGAGACTGTCTTCATTTAGCAGGATGAAAATAACTGTCTTGTTTTAAAAGGACTACAATGTATTTAGAAACACATTTCATCCAGAAGCATAATTCTTCTTGGGTTGTTTGGGTTTCATTTCAAAGTATTAAGGCACATGTTTTTTAATTTGTTTGTTTTAAGATTACATTTAGGTTTGAGTTCCATTTATGGCAATAGATGACAAGCGAGCAGGACATTTAAACGTGGCTTGGAACAAACTCAAGGATAGGAAAAAGATGCCACTCGCCTCCTGGTAATTTTAATTCATTTTTATATTTTAGCGAGGTAAAAGTTTATTTAAAATATCCACTTACGTAAATAATGTGATGCAAAATAAGATTAAACTACTTTGTATTACTAATACATTATACAACTTTATAATAGTTGTATATTGTGATATAATATAGTTTATCTACCAACTTCCTCGAAATGGCAGATACACAAATACAGTTTATGCTTAATATTCTGCCTCAGTTTGCCCTGTCTGTTTTTCACTTTATTTAATTACCTAATGCCATTACCTTTGGTTGGCGAGCCAATCGAATTGGAAGATCAACATTCAATTTCCTCCCTGGCAGCATTGGTGCAGATATATGACCAGAATAATTGAATTTCTTTGCTGATGCTTGTGAATTTTGTGGCGTGCTGGATGTGAGGTGTAGTGACAGGTTTAAAAATGTGTCTGTCTAGTCAATAATATATTAAAAATTATACTCCAATATTCTCGAGGTTGCTTGTGTAGAGTTTTAATGGCGTCTCAAGTGTTTAGTTTCTGAAATGTCGACAGGAAGAGCATTTAAAGAGACGGCACAGTGGAGCATTAAAGGAACGTAGTAAACGTTAAAATAATTGATATTGAGGAACGACAGAAAAAACAAAACCACTTTATGGAAAATTGTATCGTTATATTTTTAGACAAACTTACTCTTGAACAGGCTTTAACTATGAGATTGCAATAGCCCAGGACTGGAGCGAATTTGTTCCATTTGTGGATTCTGCTGGATTTTGTGATTTTCTTACACGGGTGAATAAAATTGTTAAATAAAATGCCAAAAAAGACAATATTTACAATCCACCATACAGTAATTTACTGTATACAAATGTATATGTCCATCCATGCGTCATCCCAGTGTCTCTGGGCATCAAAAGCGGGACACACCTAATGGCCAACCAATCAACAGGAACGTTGGTCCTAAGCCACAAGGCACTGAAAATTGTACAATCGAGCAATCAAACCCTTCAGTGTTTGGGATGGAATAGAGCATTGAGCTTCATAAGCTATAAAAACAATGGTCAATCAGACCCCGATGGACCCCAATTTCTGACTATAAGAACAAACCGGAAAGATTTACGCAAAGATGTGACAGTGCATCACACGTAGATTGAACACTGTAATCTATCCGACTGAAGATAATGGCCGTGTGTTGATGGGAGTGTGTTGATGCTGTCGGGCTCTGCAGACGCTGCACTGCTTTGACATTGAGCTGCTAAAGGTCACATGATCGATAAGATGCCCACTGGAGCTGGAGCATGGCACATCGCTCCATCAAAGCAGAGGGTTTGGATTGCGTTTCACGGCTTGTGTTTTAAGAATATCTCACCAGCGTAAAAATTAATAAGGCAGTGGAGTCAAGCATGACCGATCATATTTCTTAGAACAAACCATCAGCCACCCACAGCATTATAGGTATAAATAACGAGTAGGGTGAATTTAATAAAGCGTGACACAGGCAAATTGTAGAAAAGGGTGTTTGCTGGAGTATTTCACAATTTTCCCGTCAGACTGATTCTTCTGCTGATCTCGTCTAAGCAGCTTTGTGTTCCAGCGGCTTGTGAGGGAAATCATTTTCCCAGAACGTGTGTAGAATTCATTGAAGGGAGACGAAATCCATCCCTGGGTTCCATTTCCAATTCTTGATTGGCATTTTAAAGTCAGTTGAAGACTATTTCCAAAGTGCTATTGCTTTGCAGTTGGTTGTTGGTGATCCCAGAGCAATCCTGGTGTTGATTTACTGTCTTTTTGTTAAATGTGCTCAATCACAAGAAAACATCCATTTCATATAATGTTTGCAACTCCATTCTTGACCATCAAAACATTTACAAACTGATTTATTTAATTGTATTGCACGTATTACTGTGATAAATCTTCAGTCTGAACTTCAAAGAGAATCATTTACACAGAATCTACAGAATTGTAATTCAATTCTGTTCCCCAAATTACGTTTTTGCTAAAGCAAACACTTAGCTTATGGCTAGTTTGAAATTTGAAAGATTAGCCATTAGCTTAGCCATCATTATTTGGTTGTTTTGGCATGTGGCACGTTACACGTGAGCAAAAATGGAAATGAAATTTTTAGTCACAAAGTTTTAATATGAAATGTATTCAAATGAAATGTATTCAAATTAAATGTTTTCAAATGCAATGTAAGCTGTGCTGAGAACCTCAGATAGCCTCGTGAAAAGAATGATGTTGTCGTGGTCGAGCGATGTTTTTGTGGAACATTGCGTGATAACTCCAGTCAGATGTGGTCTGTATCCTCTGGCCGAAGTGTATACAAGTGTATAAACAAGGTTACAACTTAGCAGGCTTAAAGTTTCGAATTGACGTGCCAGTGTCATTGGGACTGTTTACAACAGAGTTCATCTTGAAGTGGAAAAGCAATTCTCAAAGCCAGAGTATAGATGGAGTTACTGACTGTTTTGACAGTGAACTGGGTTTCTGGGAACCAAGTCTCTGATATAAGATGACCATATATGAGATAAAATGTTGTCATATCTTGCGTAATGACTTGCATGTAAAGCTTAATGGGTGGAGTTTTTTAGTTCCTTCTTTGGCGCCACAGATCTGTTCTGTTCAGGCCTGAACCATTTAACTGAACCTCTTAATAAATGAGCTACGCGCTGAATCCAACACTGACTGCAGAGAAGTCTTTTAGATTTGAATATTTATTACCTAAAAAGTCACAAATGTTAAACTCAACGACTGTGTGATTATACCCGGTCCGCCCGAAGCTTTCTATGGAGCTATCATTATTAGCATTGATGCAATCAGGCGCTGATAACACACACACTACAGATCCCATAATGCACTGCTTTCTAGCTCCCTTGCCTTGTATGAATTCTAACTGTAACGTTTACTTAAAATCACATTATTTATTTATTTTTTCACATATTTTGCAGAATATAATTTTGACAGAATATACAGTATTTTTATGAAGGATAAAATATTTTAAGCTATTTAAATTTTGAGTGACTTTATGTCACAAACTTTTTTGAGTTTTGGCCTCCAATGCGGTTGTACAATAAAGAACTTTTTAATTTTAGAAAAAAAAATATATCAAAATCTTTTTTTTTTTCGTATACGTTTATATATATATATATCAAAAAAAGAACATTTTCATCCAACTCCTCAGTGGCTATTCATAACATCCTGGGATGGAATCACTGTTTTTGAGCTTCAGCTTTTACAAATGAACTATAATTGCAACCGTTTCAAACCGAGTCCAGATACTTTGTTAATAATATATCATCTAGAATAAATATTTGATCACAAACTATGTAATTGTTTCTACGAGCGTTTCATTATTCAGAACAGAAAGGTCGGGCTGTTCTGTGTCGTACGCCAGTGTTAGGAGATCGGACAGTGTGATCCGCAAACTCAAGTCACGACAATCAGCAATAGCTTTTCATTCATTCACCATCTTAAAATAGTGCTCAGGATAAAGACACATCGATAAATCCACAGAACGAGAAGGAATGCTCTTTAACTCCGAAGCAGTTAGACGTTAGTGTAAAATATCGCCTCGCCGCTTGAAAGCCAGCCGTGCATCATATCTATACGCCGAGCTGCCAGGCAAAGCTGTCTAATAATCTGAAAAGCAAATAAGCCCATGTTCAGCAATTTACAGGCGGCTTTTCCCTTCCATGGCTGATTATAGCATCAGTGTGACAGCTTTTTCCCCTTTACCAGCTGAAAACGGAGCAACGGTCACGATTCAGTGAGCGCCGCCGCTGCCCAATGAGTCTGTTGTCAGGCCTTTAGCTCTTCAGCCGAGGCTCTACTTAACCTCGGAGCAACAGACTCTTACACACAAGCCACCTGTGTTTTATCAGCCTGCGATTCAGCGTGTCATATCCTGTCTGAGCCTCTCGCCGTCACAGCAGGAGCTCTGAGCCAAAACATATGCTGCTTATTCGTCGCTGAGAATAATAGGCCATTAAAGATGCTCGAGGACAGTGGGAATGCAACAACGCGCCCTGTCATCGTTTTCCTTATCTGCGGAATTCTGTCTGTGGCCGTCAAAGTTCTGGAGGTTTCCGAAGAGCCTCCTTCTGTTCTCCCTAGCAACATCTTCTGAAGTCTTAACTCTTTAAGCTTCTTATGCATGTGTAAGGAACCGCGCTTCTCACAATGTACAGGCAAATCCTGATTCTTCTGTGATTCCAGTGGCATTTGGGATTTTATTTGTTTGGGTTCCACAGTAGGACAGACAATTATCCCGTAATGTTTCGTAGGAACATTGGCGTCCATCTTTTCATAATATGATAGAGCTTCAGAGTTAATAAATGTATGTAAAAAATGCTGGCAATGCGTCTGTTTAAAATGATAAAATATGTTAGTATTAGCTTAGGTGAAATTGCTGCCCAAGTTTGAGGCCCGATCAGAGCTGTGTGGAGAAAAATGTCCTTCTTATGGTATAAGACATACATTATCCGCTGACATTTTCGGTTCGAAGGAGGAGAAACATTCAAGAAGCCATGACACTATCATGTAGCAAAAGTACAGTAATTGACAGACTGAGTATCACAACACAGAGCATAACTACTAAAAACCTCTGGAATTCGGAAGTTATGTTCTTTAATAAGGATCTACTAATCAAGTGAAACCTGTTTTCTATAAATATTTCTTTGGGTAAAAATAAGTGCATGAAAAAAGAGGCTGAAGTCAAATTGTAATCAAATGAAGAGTTAAATTAGTTATACATGTTGGTTTAGTTTGTTTAAATTTAATCAGTTTGTAATATTCAAATTGAACATAGGTTCAATTCAAAATTTCGATTCAATTAGAGAAATTATGTGTGTATGTGAGAGAGAGATAGAGAGAGAGAGAGAGAGAGAGAGAGAGTCTACATGAGCACAACCTGACGCAAACTAGCTGACTGCGATTCTTTCATCCCAAAATCCTCTTCATCTCGACTCTGTCAAGCCGGGATTATAAATCGACTTTCACACAGCATTCAGGCGGCAGATACTGTAATCAGCCACTGATGCCTAATCTGTGCATCGTTTAATGTGAGGAACACAAAGCAGGTCATTGTGTGGACGATGTTGCAGAAGCATTAGAAAGTCATTAGAGCTTAAAATGAGCTTACCAAGGCAAATTGATTTTTTAAGACATCGTGAAGTAACTGGTAGAAGTTCAGTGCCTTTGTTTTTTTAAATTGAACTTTCACTGTGAAAGATGCTCGCTCAGTTCTCCAGTGGATGTTCTTTAGATCTTTGATTAAACTGTTAATTAAATCGTTTTTTTTTTTTTTCAAGAACTTGTTTCATTTTTGTCTGGTTTCAAAACAAATTTGGACTTTCAAAAAATCTCTTTTTCAAAATAAAAGTCTTTTCTATGAGACTTTAAACGTCCCCACCCCGCAACAAGTTTCTTATTTTTCTTGTGTTGTTAGTTACAAAAAACACTCAACAAAGCAACACTGCATCTCACCCCTCGTTTGAACCTTTTGAACCCGTAATATATTAAATTTGTCCAAGCAATGAGATTTGAGAGACTGAATCTTTCTTTGTTGTTTTATTTCTGTCGTTTACCTCCCAATAATCCAGACGAAGTTGTCGTTTACCTCCCAATAATCCATCCATAAAGTCGGTTTGCACCTTGAAGCTTGGCAACATTCTCAGTGGGTTGTGGATGAACTTTTAAAAATCTAAAGTGTAAAACCAGAAACCGAGGTTGTCAAGGATGGAACGACAAAAACAAAGCAATAAAAGCCCTCAGAAGCTGTCATCACAGACCCGCAGGCTCTTTAGATCTCTCTTCCCACCGTCCGCAGCCTCTCCAGTAGGTTCTATGAGTCCTAGAACACGGGGAATGCTTCTATTGCCATGGCGACTTAAGGTAAAAGCACTTCTGATGTTTCCTGGTCTTAAATTTGGCCTCTGCCTAAGGCAATAAAAAGTCTTTGTGATTTACGAGATCATTGTTCATGCGAACGCTACATTCATACATGTTTTATTCATGAAAAGGATTCCGCCCTGATAATTTGTCCAACAGAGAATCCAAAGACATGTTGAAATGAGAGAAATACCAATTGAACACGGTGATCTATGACCCATCGTCTCAAAATGCCTGGTTGCCAAACTCATTATAATATAATTAGCCATTACTAATGGGGATCATCCTCCATTTACATGTGGCGAGAATTACTAACCGCTCTGTGGCGCTCGGCTTTACAATAGCACTAGGGCTTTTATAGAGATGCCAGACCTCATTCAGTCAATGGCGCAGTACAAATGGGTTTATGATTGCTCATCACTTATTGTCTTCGGGCCTGTTCGGAGTGTGATATGCATAAATTATTATTTGTAAATGATAATGGGCATTAATCATGACTGTCGTTTTATGGTACTGTAAATACCTGCCGTTGGTTAGGGTTCGCTAGTAACAATACTGTCAGAACCACGGACTACGTTTCCCATGTTCCTCTGTTCCCGTGTTTCCTGTCGTGTGTAGTCACGTGGTTCATCTGTCTCACCTGTTGTTTATTTGTACCTCGTTTCTATTAGTATTTAAGTTTCACCTGTCTCAGTTCTCTTTGTCGGTTATTGTTGCCACATCTGCGTGTTCCCGTGTCATGTTCCTGAGTTTGTTCCGAGTTGTTTGTGAGTTATTGTCATTGTTTTATGAGTAAAGTCCCGTTTTATGTTCACCACGGTCTCCGGGTCCTGTCTGCACCGAAGATCGTGACAAATACCTATTTATTTTCATCAGTTGTTTGATGCTTTTTATGTTCAGTTGATTAATTAACATGTTGTTTTTAGCTTTAATGGTAAAAAAAAAAAGGCGATGCTATTGTATGCTAAACAAAATTAGCATAAGGTGCAAAGTTTTTTTTTTTTTTTTCATTTTCATTATATGTTTGTAATTTTTTTCATTATTGACATTGCATTTGGGCTTTATTAGCGAGTTGGCCAATGCTTTTGTCTTTTTCCAATTACGTATGTCACATTCAGCGAGCAAAGTGAAGAGTTAAATAATAAATTTGTACGTTATTTGTCATTGATTATTAGAGATTTGATTGGTTGGCATGCTATGCATCTGTGCATTTTCATCCAAATTAAAGAAGAAATGCTATACAATTTTTATAAATATAAAACTATGACACTATTCCTGACACTGGGTAATTTTCTTTTTCCATGACCTGACAGTGGAATCCGTACCTTGTTGACTATAAATGCAATAAGTAAATATAATATCAGTAGCAAATGCTCACGCTGTGGCGGTGGCATTATGTGGGCGAATGATTTGGGATCATGGAACAGGAAGAAGAAGGTGGTGTGATGTGAGGAGTTCTTCATTTCTGCTGTGCTCTTCTGACAGCTCATCTCTGAAGATCCCGCCGCCTCCTCGTTTGTAAATATAAATAAATACATAAATAAATAAGTAAATGAAAACAATAATCTGGCTAAATTCTTCTCTTAAATTACTTATTTTTCTTTGCTTAACATACCTGAAAAAAGCAAAGTGGTGTGTATATTCACACAACCATAATAAGTTGGACTATGTTATTTGTCTCAGATCTCTTTCGTTCTGTGTTTAAAAAATGGTTTAATCTAATACATGTACGTAAATGAAATGGCGTTTTTCTCTTAATGTTTCAAAGCATATTTTTTTTTATTATTTAAGTTTGTATGCCTCTTCATCTTGTCTTGATAGAATATCTTGTTTTATCCTTATTCAATGTCACACATGAGACGAGAGAAAAGTCTTTGCAGGAGTAAAGCGGTTCCTTTGACCGAGTTGAGAGAGATTCCGAATTGCACATCCGAACACAACCATCACCAGTCCACTTCTCCAGGGTCGCCTTGTTCTTTCACTCTATTCTTTTGCTGTAACCGGGTTCAGACACACCCTCCTTTTTCCAGCCGAGACGCAGTGTGTGTATTGGGGGAGGGATTCGTGAGGAGTTAAAAATAGCTTAAGGATCATCTCTATAAACATCAGTCCTGAAAGGCAGAAGCTGCAGGTGGGATTGGCTCCATCTTACTGAAGCAGAACATACAGAATTTTTTCAGACAACCGTATAAGCAAAAAAAAAATTGTACAAATTAAAGTACTTGCTGGAGCCAATCTTGTCAGCTAAAGTGAATTAATGAATAAAAGAATGAATGTGATGAAACAAGAGGGAGCAATTATTCATAATGTAAAGCATATATGGTATATAGTTTCCTGTTTATTTTTCATCCATTCATAATGGGCGAGCGTGTGTGTGTGTGTGTGTGTGTGTGTGTGTGTGTGTGTGTGTGTGTGCTTCACAGATGCTGTCTGTTGTCTTTATTTCATCATGAATTGTTACGGTGTAACTCACTGCAGTTCCGGCTAATTCAATTTGCGAGAGATATTTTCAGTGAAAAGACATTTAATCTAAAATGACAACCTAAATCAACTCAATTTCCCATGCAACTCAACAGCAGTTGTGTGAAATAGATCTACTTCTTGTTGCTAGGTTATCATAAACTTATTTTTATGAACGTCTGCCCTTATTAACAATAGTGGGCACTTACTTTTTACAAAGTGTGACCCCCTAATGCAAGTTTCTATATACTAAAATGGGAACCTTTGGCTTTACTTTACTTTTGGCTAAAGTTTATACTTTGCCTTTAATACTCAAAAATCTGAGAAATAAAGTTGCAATACTTTTTACTTTTTATTATTTTAGTGGGGGTAACAGACTTTCATAACAAATAAACCTCCGTGGGACTAACTCGCGCACCGAAAAAATTTCCAACAAAAAAGTCAACCAACTTAAACAGCAAACAACTTAAAAAGCAAACAACTTTTTTTTTTTTTTTTT
>CM051495.1:27270833-27308598 GCA_028031935.1 Paedocypris micromegethes | reverse complement strand
TTTTTTTTTTTTTAATTTAAATCTACTTAATTTTCCTAACAGCTCAAGTTTACTTGACAGTGATGTTTATGATACTGATGTACTCATACGGCTTGTCGGTTTTAAGGTTGACTTTTAAGTTGGAAATTTAAGTCTAGGAATCTCTAACCCTAACTTAACGTTAACATACACACAAAGATCTAGCAATTGAAGACAGGGAACACAAACTATAGAGGCAAGACAAACAGTTGATACAGGGACCACGTCAACAAAATCCAAACTAATATTGAACTACAAGCCTAACGTAAAAACAGTACCTAGGCCAAATTGCACTATAGGAGCAAATTGCACTGAAAATGGGTCTTCAAACCAGTATATGGAGTGTTTTGACCAGATAGAATTTGAAAGAATTGTCCGGAAATACACTTCATACCTGCACGTTTTCTGCGAAATTTCCACATCAATGCGTGATGTGCTAACATGGATGCAGCTATGAAGCCGCCGGGGTTGCAGAAGGGTTTTCCTGCATAATGTATTTTAAAAAGCCATTAATCTCGTTTTAAAAAGTAATCTATGCCCCTAATGTACACATATACATATGTATTTACTTTAGTAGTTCCAGTTCAGGAGGATGTTTTACTAGAAGACTTTGAGACTTCTGGTTCATGTCGTCTACCTTTCAGCGAGGTTCATCTCTTTCTGCTTGTGTTCTGCTTTATAAAGACACCACGTTCCCATTGCCCTGCTCACGATCACCCACTGGCGAGTACTTTGTGGTGCCAGAAATGGCGGAAGACCGAGGCAGGAGGTAAAACCATCCGTTCACATGACAGTTCATTAAGATGAAACCTCCCACCAGAGGATCTGATAGTCACTGTGAATAATGTCTTTCCTGTAGCGTTCATGAGAAAACCAAAGCAGAGCTTCACGCAGGTTAACCTAGAATCTACTCTAGCCATCTTCTGTGACACCAGCAGTCATAATTCCCACAGGTTTTGTCCTGAAATGCCTCTATTAACAACAACTTTTTCATCTATTCACCATCTTGGATGCTGCAGAGCATCACGTGTGGAATTCACATGACGTTTTTTTTTTTATTACGTGAATTTCTCAACTAAAGGTTTGTTTCCCTACCAGTGTCATCTCAGCTCCTGTGGTGGTTTCATACTTTCAGTGATTTATGACTTTTATTATGTGCACTTGATTGAAAGTAGCCCAGGCTTTTCTTATTTTATTGCTTCACAATCATTCTTTGGCCAGAAACACCAAGGGTCATTTTCTCTTAATACTCTGTAGTAAAAGAGGTCAATTGTTTCTTTGTATTTGATTTTTTATTACATTTGTAGGAAAAATTTTTATAATTATTATTATTATTATTTTAATTCCTACAAAACCCAGAAATTGTCCTTTTTTTTCAAGATTTTCTTTCAGTTTTAAAATAATTTATTTTATGAATATATTATTTTCATTCACACATATATTGTTATATAGGTATACACGTGTGTATTATATAGTATATATATATATATATATATATATATTTATTTTATTTTGTTTATTTATTTATAATGATTTCTTTAAGATAAATACTTGTCATGCACATTTCCCATCTGCTCTCACAAGTACTTCAACTTGCCATGGTCAATTGTCAAAGTTCAGCTTGATTCGGTGCTACCGCTCTGCATTGCTCCACGTCATCCATCAACTCTGCAAACCCCCATCATTGGGCAGATGTTCTATTCTCCACTACGTTACTTCAAAACATGAGTTTTGGAATGCAGATTTGAGAAGTGGCTCCTTCCACATTTTCCCAGCCTTTGGCTTAATGGTCCCGTTCGGGAGTTCTGCTGCCTCCATGAGTAACTCTATTGAATCCTCACAGAGCGCAGGGCATGAGCCTGAAGTCAGGGTCAAGGTGATGGTGATCAAGTCCATGAATATGCATGTGAAGGCCCATCTGCTCTCACTGGAGCCTGTAAACAAATCCAAGTGTGCGAATTTCAGGCAGGCGACACACTCCCACCAAACCACCCTTCTGCAACAAAAACGTTGTGCAAATATGGTCTATATCGAAATACTGCATATGTTGTAAAATGAAAATGGAGAACACGTTGTAAATCTCCAAAAGTCTTATATAAATTTTTAATATGTACATTTGCTCAATCTTGTGAATATTGAAAAATTTAAAATCCTGTAATTAAAGAAAATATTAAAACAATCTTGTAAATGTCCCAGTATAAAAGACAAATCCTGGAAATAGCTTGTAAATTTGAAGAAAATTTTCATTCTGAAGAAATCCTGTAAATAGTTTTAATAAATCTTGTAATTATTGAAAATACACAAAATCCTGTAAGTTTTATTAAAGTATTTCACTTTAGCTGCAGAATTTGTTGTAATTTTTAGTTGTTCTGAGTTAAAACTATTTCATTCCAAAAACACTTTTTTCACAGTTGTCATATCTGTACAAAATCAGTTTCTAGTACGCATAAAAAAATTGTGTTTGAATTTGAACGTTAGTGAAATGTTTAGCAGTGGCAGTTTTCTTCACACTGCACATGTAGTTTACTCGTCTGATAAATCTCGTTCTGTGTCTGTGTGATAACGTGTCCCATGGGACCATTTGCTTGAGTTTCCCACTAGAACCTGATTAATGTGTCTGAAATGCTTGTGATGAAGAAAAATAAAAACTGAAATTATTGAATCCTCTGACGCCAATGCTTAAGTGAGGATCCAAAGTGGCTTCTAGAAGTAAAAGAAGTTGAGAAGACGCCGTCGCTGCACTGTGGCGAGATGAGTATATAAGTATCTTAAGCTCTTTGTGCTGGGGGTTTTAACATTCGCTGGTAGTTTGGTGTAGTGTTTGTAAGCCCCATGTGGTTCAGCTTTAAGCCCCTTCTGTCTGAAATGCCAATCAGCTGAGCCGAGTGAATGGAGGCTGAATTCACACACGCTGAAAGGAGATCTGTGGAGTTTAAGACGCACCATTGTTCGCCGATTCTTTCGGCATCAAACTAGCAGGTGTAATCCACAGTGTGGATGTAGGCGAGTTAGAATCATCGCGATTTGGGCAGCGTGTGCAAACAATGGCGGAGTAATGCCCATATGTCTATATAATTAACTGATCCTTTGTGCCCAAGTTTTATATAAAGAAAGATTCCTGATTGCAGAAAAATGCAAATCGCCGGAACAGACGCACCATTTCCGTGAGCGCTTGCATATTAAAGCCAAATATTCCCACAGTGCTGTGATAGACCGTTCAATTCAAAGTGATTTTTCTTTGTGAAATGGACCATTTAGCACATTTTAGAAGTCAACTGCTGCTCATGGCCTGGTTACGAGGGATGTGAATAAAGTCTCCAAATTAATCTTTGCAGTGGAGATGTGCTGCCAATTTGAGACTTTTACTAAATCTATAAAAACGAGTGGGAAGAAGCAGTAATGTGAGAATTAAAAACAGGAGCATCTGACTCTCAAGCGCTTTGGTCTTCAAATTCACTGATTGGTGTAGAAAAAAAATCACAACTGTAGAAATGTAGACACAACTGTATAAATACATTTTTATATAAATATTTAAAAAATATATGTGATATTGTGTTAAGACCAAGAAAAAACAATTCTGGCCACATTCCAATTATCGACATAATGGGCGGAGTCAGAACAAGCAAAGTCACATCGATACAATACGGTATTTATATTCTGTATTGGTTTTCTGGGATTTTATTGGCTGAATACTATACAGTATTTTAATATATTTGAATACTATTTTTAAGGATTGGCTACTGCTCCTGCTATTTTCTTTCCAGAAAAGTGAAGGATAGAGCATATGTGTGTGTGTGTGTGTGTGTGTGTGTGTGTGTGTGTGTGTGTGTGTGTGGGTGTGTGTGTGTGTGTGCGTGTATTAGGCTCAAAACAGTCAGGAATGGCTAGAAGATCATATCTATGCAAAACCATGCGTATTAATCATGTTTACAGTTTGGATCAAAATATTGTCATTATTGTTTTTTTTCTGTTAAGTTGCAGCTCTTGGCGATATTGAGCTTTTTAACAACCTAAATGTTTTTTGATCACAAAACAGACAAGGCGTTGCTTGAGTCGCTTAGCCGTGCCTTTTCAATTCTGTTGTTTTATGAAAAAGCTATCGACATTTTGCTGCTCAATATGTCTTGATAAAAGAAACTTAAGAGAAGAATTGATTTTGTAAAACGCTTTGAAAGGTAATGGTTGCTGGCTAAACAAGGGCAGTAAATAAATCAATAATAAGACATAGTTTTGACATTCTATTTTTGTAGCAATGTTCCACCGTCCTTGCAGGATAAAGTGAACCAGGAAGACACTGGAAGCCTTGAGGTGTTTTGTAAAACATCGCTCTTGAAAGGTTTAGAATCACATACAGTTATAAAATGAGTTATTTTCTCCCACAGAGAGTTTAGTACAAAAATAAAAAAGATCCTTTTTTCCCTTTTGACTTGTGAAAATCTCTCTCAAAATGTATTTATCTCTTCTCTGTATTTACACATCTGTGTTTGTGTGTTAGTATAATAGAAAAGCCCATTTGTTATGTTGAACAACTAAAATATTCATAAGGATTTGTAAAATATAAAATGTCTTAATGCATGGGATTACACGGATTAAAGTCAGGTTTACCCATCAGTTTTGCGTTTTCATGTAAGGCGATCAGTGTTAAAAAGTAGCACAAATCTGATTCAGACCCTGAACGGTTGTGTGATTGTGTGACCCTTTTTGTCATTTATCAGTCTGCCTCGCTTCACTCTCCGTGGTGCTGAAACCTGTTTTCGTTTTATTAAAACACAAATGGAAACTGCAAAGTTCGTATCAAAATGAACTTGAATGCGTATAGCTAAAATAAATTGAGGTATTTTCTTATCCTTTACCCAACCAACCAACCCACCAACCAACTATGCCAGTCTTAAAAGCAGCTCTCACCTTAGCCGAGATCCACAATGTCCTATGAAATATTCACTTTGACCTAGATAGCAAGAACTACCCCTACCATAACCAAACTGGTATCTTGAAGATTTGCACAATTGGCATTATTTATCAAATACCAAATTCTGATGTTTTAACCTGTATGTAGTAAAAAATATATATAAAGTTTTTTTTCCCCCTTAAAATGCCCTATGCTGTTACATCTCAGCCGTAGCTTCTGCTCATTATTAAACTGACTTTACAAGGGTCATTTTTATGCTCCCGCAAGGAAAATCCCCCATTAATTGGTTAATACGTGTTTTCATGTGCGTTGTAACCAGGCAGAACTGCTGAATATTTAAACATCATATCTGTTGGTTTGGCTAGTGAATCTTGTCTTTGACTCAACGGGCAGAGGACACCTTTACTTTACTTGGCAGATGCTTCTAATCAAAACAACTTGAAAATCAAGAAGCTTTTGAAGCAAATAGTTCTAAACGGAAAGTGTGAATTCTTATGTTTTTCCTTATTCTTAGGTTGTTGTTTCCATTCCTACTTGGGGACAAACGGTTTTAGTGGCAGTTGTGGTCCAGTGGTAGGAAGTTGGACCCACAGGTTCAAATTCCGGTCCAGTAAGTTCTTTAATTGAGTGTATTTGAGCAAGACACTGACCCCCACATGAGTAAATGGTCTTTACTTTACTTAAGTAATATTTTGGCTACTTTGCACTTGTACTGAGTATCAGTAATATAAGCAACATTACTCTCTACTTGACTACATTTTTGATTGGGTATACGTAGTCTTTACTCCACTACATTGGATTGGACACTTACCGTTGTGAATGTGTGGCATATTTTTTGTACTGCGGTTAATTTATTGGGCGGAGGAGGCAATATCGCCATTTGCAGGATGCTGTATGCTATTTATGCTCATTTATATTTATGTGAACGTGAATTAGCGGTTGCACTTTTTTTTACTCATTTCAAATTTTTTTTCACTCATTTGAGTTTGACTGCCACTGACTTTTTGTTCTTTTTTTATCTATTTTGTTCTGCCATTTAGAAACATTGAGGTGTTAAATTTAACATATATATTAGGAAATAAAACTTAATTAATGAAGAGTTTCTTGTTTTTCACATGTATTGGTGTTTTTCAAGGCTATGTTCAGTACCAGTAAAATACCTCAGTTCTTTTAAAATTTTAAACTTGACGACTTTTACACAAGTCTCAAGAATTGTTGACTTTTAATGGAGTCGTTTTTACAGTAAAGTTTCCATACTTTTCCTCACGTGTGATAATAGAAGGCTAGTTTTGTGCTTTCATAATTCCATTATTCACTCTTGTTTTTGGATGAAAGTGGTGGTATTCAGCGCACCCTGTTTCCCAGTTTAACAGGGAAAACGCAATCGGCCTATGCAGTGCTTAAAGTGGGGGTGGAGGGAGAGTGCGAAAGCGTGCGTACACGCAGACATGTGCAGTAGGGGATTAGATTCCCCTATGAGAAGAACTTGCTCACTTGCCTGTATCAAGCCATCCAATCTGCCTGGCAACCGTTGCCGCACAAGCCTTGGGACTCGCTGCATGTGTGAGAATTTTTAGCGACGGTGGATTGTTCTTTTCTCCTCGTATTGTTTCTCCTCTCCTTATCCATTCTCAGAGGAGGAGGTCATAACCCTGACCCCTTACATGGACACTATTGTGACACCAGAGGAGAGGTTTTGCCCTTTAGCCTCAAGTCTCGCTCTTTGTTTTGGGGGAGGAGGAGGAGGAGGAGGAGGAGGGGTGCTAATGCTGTTTAGAGTCCTGGGAAAATAAATGACCAAAATAATTTATTACATTTTCTATTCCGATATTTTATAGTTACACAGTTGTTCTTATTTTAACGAAATTTTAACGCCGGCTGAATGAATGTGCAATGCATAAACATCAAAACGACAGTCGCCTGTCTGTGACTGCTCATATGATGTCACCCACCAAAAAGAAAAATACAGCTGGTGCTTTAATGATGGAGTATTAGATTTAATCTGCTCTTTCAATGCTACTTAAGCAAATGCTTCATTCCTCATGATCATTAATCCCTCTCTGTTAAAGCCAATGACACTGGATAAGGAAATCAGGACACCATTATTCAGCCAGTTTTCACCACCTGTGCCTGAGTTGTTTATATTCTCTCTCTGTCTCTCTCTCTCTCTTCCTCTCTCTCTCTCTCTCGTCCCCTGTGTTTCCTTCTCTCTTCCTCTCTGTACCACCCCGTTCTGTCCTTCTCTCTCTCCATCTGTCTTCCTCTGTATCTGATTCTCTCTTCCTCTCTCTCTGTACACACCTTTTTGTTTCTCTCCCCCAGTATCTCTTTCTCTTTTCCTCTCTCTCTCTATCGACCCCCCTTTATCTCTTTTTCTATCTCTGTACCCCCCCTTCTGTCTCTCTCTCTCTCTCCATCTCTCTCCTCCAGTATCTTTTTCTCTCTTCCTGTCTCTCTGCCCCCCCCCCCATTCTGTCTGTCTGTCTCTGTCTCTCCCTGTTTCATTCCCCCAGTATCTCTTTCTCTCTTCCTCCCCTTTTATGTCTCTCTCTCCGCCTCTCTTCCCCAGTAGCTCTTTCTCTCTTCCTCTCTCTCTGTATCCCCCTTCTGTCTCTCTCCATCTCTTCATCTCTCTCAGTCTGTCTTTCTCTCTTCTTCATTCTCTCTCTCTCCTCCGTCAATTTTCACCCGAAATGACATAAAATGAGCACTTGATTCAGGTCTGACTAGAATAAAGCGCTTTGAGATTTCAGCAGAGTGTATTCTCACGGGCCTAGAGGAAAAATGAGTGGGACGGGAAGACGAGAATAATATTCTCTGCCATGTATGTGAGTGTTCACGTCTGAAATAAACGTATTTAATGGTTTGTGCACCTCACCAATATTGGTGCTTTTGGAATATGTTCACTCATTCCAGTATGTCTCTTTTACACAAATGGCTGGCTGGTGATACCTGTGTTCCTTGACCTGAATAGATGATGATTGTAATTCGGCCTCTTTGACACACTGACCTCTGCTTGTGCCCTATAGGCCTCTTCTGACCTGCTCACAGCAAACACACCACGGTAAAGCCCTCGATGGCAGATAGCCAACTAACCCCAGGCTCTCGTTTAACTTCTGTTGACCTATGTGTCAGTCTGAATGAGATGTTCCACGGTGGATGATATAAATGCACATGGTATTCTAGGAATCTGATTTGATTCAAATAAACATGTTTTTTTTTTCCTTTAAGGACATTCACAAGAAAAATAATGTGTTTGACATTGTCGACAATGTGCTACTGACAAATAAACAAATGTTCCATGTTTTCGTAATTGACAAAAAAGATTCATGGCAAATATCTATTTAACGTGGATCGCTGGAATTTTAGATGTATTTCTGGAAAAAAAGAAAAGAAAAGCTATAGCCAAGGTAGTGGGTATGATCCGTTACTTCGCATAATTTTTTATTTTGCTTCGACAGAGATAATCCATCTCATTTAGTGGAACAAAATGGGTAGTTGTATTATTTTCAGTGTGTGTTTATTTTTTGTATTTGTTTGTATATTCTGTCCAAAGATACTTGGAAACTGCAAATGCTTGCCAAACGCTTCAGTATTCTTATTTTCATTTACTCATTACAGATCCACCCAACAATCCAAAGATTTTCCAAAGAGCTTGGAATCGTTCAGGGTTTCGACACGCATATCAAAAAGAACAGACATGTCAAGTTGGTGCCATGGCAGTTGTGGTTCAGTGGTGGGGGGTTAGAACATTGCAGGTTTAAATCCAGGTCCCAGTAGATTGTGTTACAATGCATCTTAAATTGTCAATACAGAATTGAAATTAATAACTGATAGATATGACACACAAATCATCAATATCAACCTCAGAGTGCAATTGATCATGAAAAGTTCCAAGGTTTTTTATACATCCACCGACAAGCCCACTTCATCTCTCTGTAAGGATAAAGTGCATCTTGGGACGAGCAGAATCACTTTTGAATTCTTCTTCCAGTTTTCTTCTAGTCTGATTAGTACCCAGAAGGTGCCAGAAGTTAGCATTTTAATCTCATCACAAACTAATTGTAATGTTTTCAATGTATACTGTACTTTCCTTTTATTCATTGAATCATATAGTATTACATATTTTTTTTGGAGTAACGCAAATTACTAAGCTTGTTGTAAAGCACTCCTCAGTATCTTTGTGTTAATTCACGTTAATAACACAGTAGTTATGAATTGGCCAAACTTTTTTTTTCTGTGGAAGCCAGCCACCAAACAAAGAGACAATGTCTCATTGTAAATCTTTGTTTAGGGAGACACCACGCAGAGTCCTCCATCACTACGTCAAAAAGGAGGAGGGAAGCTGTGGAAGAAGTTCTCATAAGAAAATCAGCTCCTTAGCATTTCAGCTTCCACGCCCCGCGTTATTTCCACCGCGCTCCCCCAGTGCCCGCCTTTGTTCGCATCACAACAATCCCAGAACAGATGGTGCTCTGCTTGGGATTCTGGTGACAACCACCGGCTAGCAACCAATAGCCTGCTCGGGAATCAGCTGACTCGACCGGACAGCGCCAGGTGCCGTCATCATATTTTCCTTGGCGACCAAGCACGAGCTCCACAGTGACACGGAGACGCGGCGGATGGGAACTAGTCAGCGGATTCCCGTCGGACGGATCCATTCGAACCTGGCCATGCGCTCGGCGAGGGATGCACACGCGTCTTCAGAGCGGATGTGACCGTTACACCGCCGATCTGTCGGGAAGCTGCACGCGACGTGATGCTCTTCATCTGTGGATGTGTTTACGGTGTTGATTCTTCAGTTCGGAGCGCAGTGTGAGAGCTTTGCAGACCGAGTTTGGAGGGTTGATGGAGGTAATTTCATGCTTGATATGTTTTTTTATGCTGAAAAGGGGATGGCTCACATTCGGATTAGGTTATTCCTGTATCTGCAATGTAGATGTTAAAAACAACATGCAGCCCTGCAGCTGTTTTTATTTTATTTTGCACTTAACCAAACGGTGTTTGCGGTTGTGAGTAAACGCATGGAAATGTTTGCATGTTTGCTTGTTGAAACGGAAGATAACTGTGCATGGCTCGGAGGCTTTTCTGAGATTAGATTTGTGGCAAGCCATTTGGAAGTCAATCCAAACGCTCCTGATTGGCGTTATAATCGTTTTTTAATTCATGTTTTCTCCAAATTTCCCCCGAATTTTAGTTGGATACAAATCGTACGTGCTATGAATCCACTAGTTTAGACTCATAGTAGGAGCAATTGTTTCTAATATCGTTTTGATAACATTTGATGTTCTTTGCATACTAAAGTGACTCAAACAGAGTTACGAAAATTATTAATTAGCATAAATGTAACGTGCGCACCTATATATGTGTGAGTATTTTCTGGATATTCTTAAAATTACCACGCGATTTTAAAAGAAACGGTTATCAAACGGAGTGCCACAGTACCTGATTTACTGCATTTAATCGCAAGGACGCTTCGGCTGTCGCTTTTGACATGTCCAAGGGCAAAACGTTTGGGATGAATTGTTTTGGTTTTTCTTTCGTAGTTTGTGATGGTTTATAATCTGTCCATCGGTGGGAAACATCCAATAAACACGTACAATGAGGTTCCATGGCTTGAAACAAGAAGCGAGGGTAGACGCTAATGTATTAACATCATCACGTTTAAACTAAAAACAAATGCAGAAATGTGTAAATCTGGCGTGTATGTGGTGAACTTTGAGGTGAAAACAGGCGCTCGTGCTCGGCGTTGCAGAAATGTGATTTGCATCTCAAAGTCCCGCGCGCTGGCAGATGTTTCGTTACTTACTCGTTCATAATAAGACGCCGAGACTTCCTTGGAAAGACGATAATGACGGGAAGACGTGCTTTAGTCAGGGAGGATGTATAATGAGGTGTGAGGAGGGGTCCTGTATTGTCCCCGGGGGACGCCACCCCTTGTTGCAGCTGTTGCGTCTGTTGCTGAAGTTGTTTTCTGACCTTTTGAAGAGATGAAGCGTCTTCGTGAACAACAGCGGCGGCGAGAAAATGGTGGTCACATGCTGGAGCGAGGATAACAGTTCTGCTTACTGGTTTCCACTGCTTTGATGTAGTCGGAATGAAAACCTGCATGAATAATGAATGGTTCTTTACCGTACTACCAACTGTTTACCGAAACACTTTAGCAGCATGCTAAGCAAAGCGTTGAAACAAACGGTTGCGTTACAACTGTGCAAGCTTTATCTGTGTGTAAAAGCAGCACTATCTATCTATCTATCTATCTATCTATCTATCTATCTATCTATCTATCTATCTATCTATCTATCTATCCATCCATCCATCCATCCATCCATCCATCCATCCATCCATCCATCCATCCATCCATCTCTGTCTGTCTATCGATTTATCCATCCATCCATCTATCTATCTAACTGTTTGTCTGTCTGTCAATCTTTCATTAAGAAAGTGAAGAAATGTAGAGTACCCGGACGAATGACTGGATAGATAGAAGGACGAATGAATGATGGATGAATAGTTATATAGATCTAAATCTTGTTAACAAAGGTTACAAATGTATATCTTTAACTTTATTTATATTAATCTATTGTCGGCAAATAAGCAGCTCCTTTGTAATGTATTCGGTATACAGCTGAGAAGACTGGAATCAGATATTCAGCTTTACATCTTTATTCTTTTGTGCATTGACTTAGCCGATTGGTTGAATTGTTAATTGTTAATCAATATTTATTCCCAGCTATTTGGCACTGCTAAATTCACTGCCCCACAGCTCGACCCGGGGCTGCGCTCCAAAAGATATTAGTTGAGTTAGACTGGTGAAATATTTCAATGTGGAAAAAAGTTCTACGATATTTGACTTGAAGTCATTTGGTCATCGTTTTGAAAAGCTTCTGCCAAACGACTAAAGAAAATTATTTGCAATTGCAGATTGATTTAAAACACACACAAACACTATGTTTTATTTTTCATTTTTGGTAATTTGGCAATGTTTATAAACATTTTTGGTCATTTGGTGTGTCAATCAGATGAATAATTGATTTATAGCTGATTGATAATCAGATGAACTACAAATTGTAGAATACAAGAAAGGTGATGAAGAAACCATGTGACTTAAGGCCAGTCTGCACTTCTTCCCTTCACTTGTTTAGAGTTCAGTATTGTGCGAAACATTTCTCAGAGCTGTTTCCTCTGCGCTCGCACACACAGGGCATGACAAGGTCCAGAAACAACAAATACAATTTCCTGAAAAACATTTTTTCAGAGAATTTTCACCCACTGAAATTGTGTGAAAAACTGCAGCAGAAAAACGGTTCGATCAGACAAAACACACTAGAAGAACTTTATTGATGCCATTTGTTTTGTTCTGTTTAAGAGAACCTTATAAAACTGGAGCAAGTTTAAAAAGTACAAGGAAGAACAGCACAAACGAGTCTTGTGGTATTATGTTATACTATTGATTTTCTGCCATTATTGCAGCAGCTGGTTTTCTCTCGCACTTTAGTCCCGTGACACGAGCGCTGAACCAAGAAGACACTGTATCTAAACATTTAGTTTCTAGAATTTGAAATGCCCCGTCAATGCCGCCAGCAGTGACCCATCAGACGGCAGGAACTGATCCACATCTGCCGGTGATCCGAAACGACAAGTGTTTCAAACGGCTCCCGCTGAATTACACGGCTGTCATTTGTTATCTAAACAGAAAGGAAGTTAAGGATGACAACAGGAAGCAAGCTGGCTTCGTAACTTCACCTAATGAGGTTAAAGCAGCGGAAGTTCTCATTAATTTCCTCACACATCCTGTTTTCTCGCAAACTTCTGCTTACTGGTAACTTGTTTGTCCTGTCTGAACGGAAAGGAAAGCACGTTTATCCTACACAACTTTTCCCACGTATAGTGAGACACAAACGGCAAATTCTGAAGTGCTTTTGCCATTGTTTTTCATTGCTGATATAGAACATACTAAAACTAGCGGTGACCCCTACTAATAGGTCCATGGCAGAGTTCTGTAAAAAATTCATTCAAAAAAATATTCCTGTAAAAACATACATTTTTAAAAATAGTTTTCCAACTACATACTGTAAAATATTGCCTACTTTTTTTTTCCTTCACATATAGTACCGTTTTATTGTAAATGCTAATTCTCAGCTAATGGTAACTTTACTGTAAATGCTTCGTGGTTTTGAAAATTATTTTGCTTCCGGGCAGATCTGTTAAGTAAATACAAGGAAATATATCTTTTCTGTTTTAATGCTTTTTTATTTTTACTTATTTCGTTTCAATGCATTTTGTATTCGGTTTTATCATACTCTGTTACAGTACAATACAGTTTTTATTTTTAAATAAATTTGTGGCAAATCAACATGATGGCATGGCAAAAAATAAAAACAGTGACTTTCCGATAATACAGTATAGCTGTTTTGTACTGCAAAACAGAAATATTTTACATTGATGTTTTACGCTGCCTTAACACACCAAGACTTTATATTATTGAGGTTGAGATAAAACTGAAGTATGTGGGAAAAACTCACACACCCCATAAAATACAGCTAGGCCTTAATCTAAAAACACTGAGCAGAATTTGTGGCTTTAAATTAAGCCCTACTTTACTGCCTTAAATGACATTGTGAGCTCTGGATTATTTATTCTGCTTACTGAAGAGGTTTCCGGGCCACACTTCGGCATATATCGCTATTAAAAGTAGAATCTGAGATTGACCTTAATATTGGCAAATGTGGAAACCAAAGATTGTGGGAACAATAGGAGACGTAAGAATTTTTATTTTCCATTTTAAAGAAATTGTTTGAAAGTAATTATATTACACACTTTTAACATGTGATTTAGTCTTGTGGTGAGAAGAATGAAACTGATTGCTTCCTTTTAAGGACTAATCATTTCAAGACTCAGTTATTTCTAAGTCAGTCATTTAATGTAACACAAGTTGAACTGAGCACATGTGCATTTTAGTATTTGAATGTTGACTTTGATGGCGTATTCTCATCTGTGCTGGACATATTGATCAGAAAACTGATTTCTCAGTCACAGAAAACTGATTACTCAGTGATTTCTGAGATCAGGTGACTTATTGATTTAGAAGACTCATTTATACCATTAGCACGTGTCTGTCGTGTTTTAAAACGAGTCTCAAAAGTCTGGCAAAAAATAACTTGCTCCTGTACAATATTGGTTGTTTCTAAGCAAGCAAAAAAAATCTAGAAGTTTAGGTTAATTAATTCAGATTATGTGTTGAAAAACACGAGCAGTTTGTGTGCGGGAATATATGTTTGTGTCGTCTGGTTCTGGCTGAGTCTGAATTCCCCTGGCGCGTGGTTTGTGCGATGCCGTCAGCATTAGCACCATATGGGACAGCAGATGCCCTGTGAGCAGCTCCATCAGACACACAATGTTTTTCCACCTTTTTGCACATTTTGCTTGACATGGATACTGAAAACACTTGGCATTTTGGGCGGAAAAAAGGTGCCTGAAAATACTTGTTTTTCTTTGGTTCTACTCGATGTAGTAAATCTTGTTGGTGGATCAATGTTTGAGTGTGTTGGAGTGTAAGTCGTTTTGGATAAAAGCAGATAAATGCAGAAATGTTATGCAATGTGATTTAGAAGCAAGACTTAACTGATATAGACAGTTATAGCAGTAAAAATACACAAACATATGATGAGAGTATTTGAATATTTATTTTGTCGATTGAGGATTATTTAACATGCATCATTTATTTTCACAAAGTCTGTGCATTCTCATAGTCTGGGTTTTCACATTAACAGGAAGCTTTGTCAATCTTCATTTACACTATCCATTGTTTGATTGCATGGGAACTAATATTTCCTTCCTTTTCCATCACCATTCCTTCCTCCTGCCTCTCAGCTCTGCATGTCAGATCAATGCAGAGACTTTCTTCTGACATGTTCTATTTTCTTCTTAACATGTTACTGAAAACGACACCATTGGAAATAAGAATACTTCTCTAATAAAATAAATTGTATCAGTTTGGATCAGATACCAAATTTCGTTGCTATATAATGTTGTAATGACAATAAAGGCATATCTATCTCTCAACGTTCAACATGACATTATCCAAATTGTTTTGGAATAAAATTTTGTTTTATTTTTCTATGTCCGCAGGATGTTTATATATGTATATATTTTATGCTGTGGTGTGAAGTACATGAGTAAATGGACTTTGTTACTTAAGTATGTTTGACTACTTTGTACTTGTATTGAGTATCACAAATAATCATAAGTCAGCATTTTTTTTTCAACCTCGGTTCGTTTCTTGGGCATCTGCATGATGCTGAAGGTACTGGATACTATTTATGAGCTAAATCGAGTGAATTTGGGGTTGCAGTTTTTTGCACATTGAGTTTAACTAAGTCTGACTTTTTGTTCGTTTTTATCTATTTTGTTATGCCATTTTGAAACATCGAAGTGTTAACTTTCATTTCTAAATTAGTAAATATAACCTCATAAATAGTTTTTTTTAGCCTAAAATCAGTAAACATTTTTTTTTATTGTATATTATACAACTTTTACTCAAATCTTTTTGGAATTGGTGATTTGTAGCCCTAATGGAGTAATTATTACAGTAAGGAATTTGTACTTTTACACAATTATTGTTTTTGGGTACTGTTTATAATGTATATATTCACTTTATAAGTGCTTTATATTTAGACAAAGAAACACATGATTTTTTTTAACGCTGTTTTTTCTATTTGTGTGTTTTAGATCTACTCAAGGTTGAAGCTTCATTGAGGAACCTATGCGAGCCCATGGAAATAAAGCCTTTTACATTTTCTGGAAGCAGCTTGACCGCGCTCTTTACTCTTTGGGGAGGAATTAAACAGCCACTCTGCATTACTCCTATTAAATGAGAATTCCCTCAGCATCTTTTTGGCACTGTCGGAGTTCTGTCAGCACGAATCAAAGCGAATCACGATTCACAGTCAGAATGGCGAGAGACACTTTTTTTGTGCAGGGTCAGATTTGTTTTTCCATCCTTTATCTTTTATTTGGCATGTCTTCTGTTCAGAGTACAGAATGTCCCCAGCTTTGCGTGTGTGAGATCCGACCTTGGTTCACACCTCAGTCCACCTACCGAGAAGCCACTACTGTTGATTGCAATGACCTTCATCTCACCAGCATACCTGGAAACCTTTCCTCTGATACGCAGGTGTTGCTTCTGCAAAGCAACTACATCGCCAGGACGAGCGAGGAACTCGAGCAGCTCCTGAACCTGACGGAACTAGACCTGTCTCAGAACAACTTCAGCAACATCCATGACATCGGCTTGACCAACATGTCACAGCTCACTACGCTCCACTTGGAGGAAAATCAAATCGTCGAGATGCCCGATTTCAGTTTGCAGGACCTGACCAATCTACAGGAGCTGTACATCAATCACAATCAGATCAGCTCCATTGCTCCCAATGCATTTGCTGGCTTGCGTAATTTGCTCAGGCTTCACCTGAATTCCAACAGACTCAAGTCTATCGACAGTCGTTGGTTTGAACCCACCCCTAACCTGGAGATCCTCATGATTGGGGAAAATCCTGTGGTTGGAATCCTAGATTTGAACTTTAAACCTCTGGCTAACTTACGAAGTCTGGTCTTAGCTGGAATGGAGCTCACAGATATTCCAGGCAATGCATTTGTCGGACTAGACAACTTGGAGAGTCTCTCTTTTTACGACAACAAACTTATCAGGGTTCCACAGCCAGCTCTGCAGAAACTCCCAAATCTGAAATTTCTCGATTTAAACAAGAACCCAATACATAAAATTCAGGAAGGCGACTTCAAGAACATGCTAAGGCTGAAAGAGCTTGGAATTAACAACATGGGAGAACTAGTGTCCATTGAACGCTTTTCCCTTGATAACCTGCCTGAGTTGACCAAACTCGAGGCCACCAACAACCCCAAGTTCTCATACGTAAGTCGTTCAGCATTCCGAGACTTGCCGTCGCTTGAAAGTCTAATGCTCAACAACAACGCCCTGAACTCCCTTTATCAGGCAACGGCAGAGTCGCTTCTCAACCTGAGGGAGATCAGTATTCATAGCAACCCATTACGTTGTGACTGTGTAATAGGGTGGATGAGCTCAAACAAGACCAGCATTCGATTCATGGAACCTCTTTCCATGTTTTGCGCCATGCCTTCTGAGGTTCGAGGTCAACGAGTTCGAGAAGTGCTTTCCCGCGAATCTTCAACCCAGTGTCTGCCAATGATCTCTCACGACACGTTTCCCAATCACCTCAACTTGGACATCGGAATGACGGTGGACCTTGACTGTCGGGCTATGGCTGAGCCCGAACCCGAAATTTACTGGGTTACACCTTCTGGAAACAAAATCATGATAGACACGCCGTCTGACAAGTATCAGCTCAGCAGTGCAGGAACTCTTCACATCTCCCATGTTCAAGTGGACGACTCCGGCCACTACACTTGCGTGGCACAGAACACCGAAGGAGCGGACACTCGGGTCACGGCCATCAGAGTTAA
The DNA here is from genome assembly GCA_028031935.1 of Paedocypris micromegethes. Taxonomy (NCBI): domain Eukaryota; kingdom Metazoa; phylum Chordata; class Actinopteri; order Cypriniformes; genus Paedocypris; species Paedocypris micromegethes. The sequence continues at coordinate 27,291,170 of CM051495.1, read as the reverse complement.
TGGCACTCTTTTGGACAGCACCCAGCTGATGAAGATCTACGTGAAGCACACCGAGTCCCACTCGATTCTGGTGTCCTGGAAAGTGAACTCCAACGTGATGACATCCAACCTGAAGTGGTCCTCGGCCACTATGAAAATCGACAACCCTCACATCACCTACACCGCTAAAGTTCCAGTAGACGTCCACGAGTACAACCTCACGCACCTTCAGCCAGCCACCGAGTATGAGGTCTGTCTCTCCGTCTCCAACATCCACCAGCAAACCCAAAAGTCTTGCGTCAACGTCACAACCAAACACGCCACTTTTGCGGTGGAGATTTCCGAGCAAGGCACCAACACCGCCCTGGCAGCCGTGATGGGCACCATCCTGGCCATCATCAGCCTGGGCTCTATTGCGGTATATGTTGCGAAGAGATGGAAGCGAAAGAACTACCACCATTCTTTAAAGAAGTACATGCAGAAAACCTCCTCCATCCCTCTTAATGAACTCTATCCTCCTCTCATTAACCTGTGGGAGGCGGACAGTGAGAAGGACAAGGAGGGGTCTTCAGAATCCAAGCCCAGCCAGGTGGACACAACAAGAAGTTACTACATGTGGTGAAGCTCAACCAGACTCTTATTCTCCTTCTGAGCACAAAGACACATCTTTGCTTACGTGTGCTAGAAAAGACTTTTTCCGTTGTTGCGTTCTTCACTGTTAATAGCAGGCAACTTTTCAGACTGACTTTTTTGTAGTGTAATGCCTTTTCTTCGTTTTCGACTTTCCATCTTTGGCAGCTTTGTATAGCTTCCGAGATGTTGCAGCTGTGCGTTTTTTTATTCTCATTTTATTTTAATAGCACAGCGTAGATTGGGATGATTAACCTTGGATGGGTTTTCGCGGTAGCTCTATGTCTGATCCAATATTAATGGCTTTGGCGGTATTCATAGAGAATGCATTGTTTCTTTCTCTCTTTTGTAAGACAGTTTAACTGTTGTGCACTGAAATATATTAACAAATAGACTTGATACACTGTCTATTGAATAACGTTAGCAACTGTTCTGTGATGTTGTATCAACTATAATTTGAGCATTTCCTCTAAAAGTCATTTTTGATTTAGACGTTGACTTTTCTGAACTGTAAGCCGGCAATAGAAATGTGAATGTTGAATAATTAGATGGTAGAACGATATTTTTTAATGACTCATTCCTTGTTTTTTTTTTTAATTGGCTAGAATATATTCACTTAATTTTGTTGTGATTTGAAAGAAATGTGTTGCTCATTACAGTGCAAACAAAAATAAACCACTGTTTTCAGATATTTTTATACAATGATTTTCCAATCAAGTTTCATTATTCCAATGCATTTTTTTCTGAATTTTTGTGTTCATGAACAGTAGGCCTGTAGTGTTTTTTTATATTATCTAGTATTGGATTGACAATGACATACAATGGCCATAGTTTTATATTTAAGAGATTCCACACAGAGATTCCAGCATAATCGAAAGCTCTGCGTTCCTTGTACACTACAGTAATAGTTGCAGTCAAAAAAACCCAATTTAAACAATGCGGTTTTAAACGATCTGTTAATTTGTGATAATCGTTCATTATCTCTCTACAATGCATTTTAATCGATTTGATGGACTTATATATGACAACATGAAATTAAATCTGTGTTTTTGTATCAAAAGTTTGTATTTTGTCGGGCATTATGTCTTGGATATCCATTATTGCAATGTTCCAACATTTTTTTCTGAAGCACATTATATTATCTACAGCAGTGATTCCCAACCTACTATAAAATACTGTATATACATACGGAAATATTGACTGTACGCTAACATTAAAATAACTTTCATCTGACACAACCTTCAGACTACTCTGAAGGTTGAAAAACATCTAAAAAAAAAAAAGCATCTGCATACATTAATAAAATAAGCAATATATGATGAGCCTGCCAATTATTTACTTTTCATTATGTTTCTTACGCTTTGGCATCTAGACTAACTTTCGTAAATATAATGGCCCGTAAAAATATATCCAGTTTGGCCTTGGTATTATTAAAGTTTGGTTGTATAGCTTAAAACACTTAGCGAGACTTGATTTAGAGTGTGAGGTGAAGAAGGCGTTTGGGAATAATTAAGACAGGTAAGTATTTGGCAACATATTATATTGGAGGATGTTCCCTGTCTTGCTCTTCACATTTTTAATTGCTTTCAGTGAGATGCCCTTGACTTCATGCCAGCTTCTCTACTGCTGACAGTATGCTGTGTGTGTGTGTGTGTGTGTGTGTGTGTGTGTGTGTGTGTGTGTGTGTGTGTGTGTTTGTGTGTGCGCATGCTCGTGTGTACACACACAGGCTTTCAGGTTAAAGTTGGGGCCCAAATGTTAAGTTTTTAAACCAAAGCGGACTTTTTGTTTTAACCACACAACCTTGAAGAATTTTTGGAGGCCAAGATGGCTGAGATTAAGTTTACAGTTGGAAGGACATGTTGTTTTTTGTGAGTCAATAGTGGAACCCCACTATGATATTAAGTGTGTGTGTGTGTGTGTGTGTGTGTGTGTGTGGTGTGTGTGTGTGTGTGTGTGTGTGTGTGTGTGTGTGTGAGATGCGAGATTTTGCGCACGTATAGAACATGTGCCTGGTTATTGACTCATATATTTATTCGCCATTAATTCCAAACCAAACGCCCCAACACTGACTCATCTGATGCTGTGAAATCTCTCATCAGGGAATCCCATATTGATCCGACTCAACCACATTGATTTGTGAACTGCGAGTCTCACAAGTCGACTGGAGCCGAGTCATGCATTAAGCGATCATTAACAGGCCAGTCGCACTTTTAGCCTTATCACTTCTACACAAACGAAAGAAAACTCATCATAGGGGCGCCATGAGCGTTAAGAAAGAGTTCCTAACTAAAATCTGTGTTCATCTGCTTCATGGTGGTAATAGGTAAAGAGATTGATTATTTCTTGATCTCAGCTTTGAAGCATAAACGATGGAGCTGGAATAAATGAAATGACCTTTCATGCGTCTGGATCAGGATTTCTCTATTAAATCTGCTCGAGGGCTGACAGGATCTCTTAAGGAAATTGACTTGTTTGAATTAATAAATCCATCAAGTTTGGATTGGTCTATGAATTGTTGTGCCAATGTGTGATCTCATCTTTTGTGCTGTTAATTAAAATTATTTGTGTTTGGCTTAGTGATTGGCCACTAAACCAAGCTGTGCCCCGCCAATTCTATATCCTGCCTAGATTCAATATGACCAATCCCGGTGGAAAACAAGTCATTTACCACTTAAATTGGCAGAATTTGAGTCGAGCCACCACTTCAAGTTGTAAATTACCCGGTTTAAAATACTTTACCTTTCATTGGATTAATATAATTTAATATTTAACATTCTCATTCAACGAATCATCTCGTATTATTTCACACTAGAAGTTGAAAGCAGCGAGTTCTGAGTGACGACAGCCTCTTGATTGGACTAATGTGAACCAATCACTGTGGCTGCTTTTTAATCATAACATTTTTAACTTTATTCTTAGCATTTTAAACAATGATTGAGTGCGCACACACCCGAAAAAAAGAATGAGAAAGTTAGGGTTAGGGTTAGGGTGTTTGAGTATACCAAATATACTCAAACATTTAATCTGTGCGAATGTTTTATATGAAAAACTTGCAAAAATGTTTATGTTGTTTTTTTTACTGTATTTGTGTCAGAAACACAACAAGCTCAATATTAATATTATTTTTGAGCAATAATATATGTATATCTTATTTCCGCAAATGTAAGCACCCCTCAAGTCTAAAAATGGAAAAAAGGGAAATTATTTGATATCTTTTTTTTTTTATTTTCAAAAGCAACACTGAATTTTGTCTCCAGCTGCTGTGAGCAGCCACTGGTGATGATTCTGCAGACTTTGTACCGTCTAGTATTTCAGGAATCTTCTCCATGTCCCGTCGGGATTGTTTCTCCAGCTACTCGCCATTTTTCTACCTGCCAGAACTGCCAGCGGAGGCTGCGAGACGCCTCTGGGCACTTAGACAGAAATATCACTGACAAGGTCGACTCCCTCCAGACAAAGAGCTGAAAAAAAAACACCTTGTAGCTGCTCAGAGGTGACAGAAAGAGTGTGAATAGACTGAATACTAAAGTGTCCAAATGGTTTGAGGCTCTGCTGTATGTTCGCCTTCAGTTCGTACATTGTCTGCTTTCCATTCAAGTCGGCTGGAAAAGCTAGTTGCTACGTTTTACTTTGGTAGAAATTTCCTTTCATTTTCTTCTCTATCTACTCTATTTTGTACTGCTTTAAAAGACTCAGAAAAAAGAAAACCTTAGCTATATTATTTTTCTAAAAGATGGAATCAGTCCATCTGAACTGCTTTTTCCATTTCTGTGTCACAGGGAGCTTGAGCCAATCACGTCAAGCCTTGATTTCTGGCCAACCAATCACAGAGCAGAACAAACCGAGACACTTTCACACTTTCACATCAATGGTCAATGTTCAGGACTCCCTTGTGAAATTAATTAATCAAATTGAATATGAAATTAACAAATCAATTCTCGAATAGATAATAGAGCACTTCTTGAATTGGTGTTGGTTTCCTCTGAACCTGGGCCTCGACAAAAAAGACCACAGTCATTCAATGCATTTAATGCTATAAAGACAATAATGGTACGTTTAAAAATACAATTAGAATAACATTTCTGTTTTTATTAATTGTAGTTTATTAATTTATTTATGGCTAGTATTCAAATCACTTGAATCAATACAACGGAGTTTCATATCTTGATCTTGAATTAAACTTCAATGCATTTTTTTTCGAATGCATCTAAGAATGTTTTTTGTATGTTAGCATGTAACTTGTTTACTTACTGAAATTATGTATTTACATCATAATTGTTTTACGAGTTTTTATTTCTTAATATCACAGTTAGTACTGTCATTTGAGTCCCAGTTGACCCGGTATGTTTTGATTGTTCATCACTCTCTGTAGGTGCCAAATCTCGCTGTGAGAATTAATCTTTCTTTCACAGTAGGAAAGAAACATACAACAGTGTGAAGACAAACCTGTGAAGGTACTGTATATTTCCTGATATCAGCTCGGCTTATTAAACACAATAATCCAATGCAAACCTTTCACTGCTGACCTAAAATATTACTGGTCAAATGTGTGTATTAGCTGGGAAATGAGCATCAGTGTTTGGTTGGTCACAGGGTGAAAACCTATTTTTTCATCCTAATTTATCTTCTTTACAGCAGCAGAGACCTACTAGCTGTTCTGCTGGGTTTTTTTTTTTCAACTATGAGTGTCCTAGATTTTTAAAAAAAAGATTTGTTTACCACACTGATCACCCACGGTCACAGCAGCCATTTATAGCTTTAAACGAATCTTTCAAGCCTGTTATTACAAAAAGAAGAATGCTGCACTTTGGTTCTGTTTTAAATGTGCAGGTTCTGCTTTAACACTTTAAATGAGTTATTAGTGTTACATGTCATTAAGATAGATCGTAAGTGCTGCAATTTTCTGGCTGGTTTCGTTCAGTGAAAGAAGCTTTTATACGTGTTAGTGAAACATGGTGGGAATGCTTATGTGATTCCAATACGGTTTCGGTAATATCCAATTATAGTTTGTCTGAATATTTTATTGGAATATAATAAAACAAAGTCTCAACCCTTATTGGAACTAAAACAATATTTTCAGTCATAAAATTTAAATAGTAAATGTTCAAATGAAAGAATACACACACACACACACACTTACTATTTATTATTTTATTATATATTATTATTAGACAGTACATTACAAATGATTAAAATATGCACATTTCTCCACAGTGATGCGAGTGAAGATTTAAAGCTTAAATCCTGTCATTAAAAAGTATAAGTGTTGCCATGTTGAGGGAACATGATACGGGTCAATAATGCTATGTAAACAAAACATTGGAGACTCCACTTAAAAATATGACACAAATAGTTCTGATTAAATATGAATTCTAATTGTTCTGCTAATATTTATAATATAAGCAATGCTGTTAAAATAATACATTTAATATGTTTATTTTCAAGTTCATTTATGTTCTTTATATTCTATAGAGCCCACTATATGCGTTTGACTCCCAGGAGGTGTGTTTCACCGCAGAATCTCTGCATTAAAGAAGAAAGAGGGAGCGCAACAGGGGCACCGAGGGGAGTTTTCGGCCCCGTGTGTGAACATAACCTCTGCAATGATGAAAGAATCTGGATGAAAGAATCGGCCTGCTATTACTCCACCGCAGACCCTCACTGAGAGAGTTTCATCTTTACACAGCCATGTTTATTTTGCAGCAGTGGGGCTTCACACACACACACTGCGGACCACCATGACTTCCTGCAGGGATGCACCTGTCTCTCTCTCTCTGTTGTCCTCTTCTTCATCTGTTCATTGTGATGAACAGCATTGTCGGCGTGTGTTGTTTGTGCGCACGTGCTTGAATTCACGGGTGTGTTGGTTCTGTGTGCAACAGGCCGACTGGAATACGAACGCTGTACGTGAATCTCTGGAGTGTAGCGTGAATAATATACGATGAAAATAAACGTGAGGAGCAAGTTCTCACAGACGTCTGAACCAAAAATATTCTAGCAGTGTTAATTATCTGCTAAACGTGTAATGAATCGGGTGCAGATTGCTGTTCTGCTCAAGCGGAGATTCTCTGAGGGCTTAATTAACTCTTTCTTTCGCCGTATGGTGGGCTTTTTTCCCCGTGACTTCAGTATCTGAGATTAATCACCCGTTCGTTGGTATTTTACTCTGACACAAATCTTTTTTTGGCACGTGGTTTGATTTAATCACATTTTTTTTAGTGGTGCGCTTAAACGTTTCTTCATCAGGAATTGAACCGCGAACAATGATTCTGCTACCTTAATGGCTACGAAAAGTAAGCGTCTTAAAACAACAAAATTACAGTTGGGCGTCTTTAAATCGTAGATTCTTACTTCTGCTTTTGAAAGAGTCTTCGCATGATGACTGCTGTCTCTGTCAACCAGGCCTCTGGATGGTAAAGAAAAGCTGTTTATCCCCTTCATACTGGTCCAAATCCACTTCCTGTGGAGTAAATGCGCATGTAATGCAGCTCAGCATCAGCAGAACATGGAAAGACGGCAGACTTTCCGTGGAAATGGAGCTTGAAGAAAGTTGGAGAAGCATTTGCTCAGAGCTTGTGTGACAGGAAGTTGAAAAAAATCATCAGCTGATTAAAAGTTGGTTAAAATTGTTGTTCCACAATCTACTCTGCCAATTAGCTGATTACGAGCTGATTGTAGACATGAGCAGCCTGTAATTTGGCAACGACATCCTGTTGTTCTCAAACCACAGCTGAGAACAATTCTGCTTTATTTACAGGATTCTTTGTACTCAGTTAACCACATGTCAATTCATGTCTTTGTTAATTACTATTATTAATATTACTTTTTTTTTCCCAATTACAGTAAAATAAATTCAGTAGTCTTCAGTCTGGCCCAGACTAAAGATTGAATCTGCTGTGATTTTCATATCTAGCTTAAATTAAAGGGGCAGAATATGTTAGATACAGGCTCAACTTCACATTTTTTCAGTTCACCAACAGTGGGAAAATATGTGAAATTTTATGACCTGCTATGTTAAAATGTGATAAAGTTCTTTTTTTTTAATTCATCACTGAATAATCTTCGAGAAAATGAACTGATGAACCAGATACATTGTTCCTGATTGTGTTTATAAAATAAACCTTTTCTAGAATATGCATTTGTTTGTATTTTCGCTAATATTTTATGACTTAAATCATGGGCATCAAACACCCAATGCTTTTATTATTATTTATACCAATAATAATGTTCGTTGTTCTAGATGTACTTACTGTAATTTCGTAATGACTGTCAGATATATGTAGATTTTCCATGGCTTACATTTATTACCACACTTTACATTTATTACACACAGAGTTTAAAACACACACATTAAACAAGCATAACAAGAAGCTGCCTTTGGAATTTGTTCTTATGTGCCAAGATTTCTTCTTTGCGGAATGTATTACCATATTGAAATATCTTCTAGGCGTAAAATAATAGAATAATCCTTTTCCCAGCAATAACAATAGTTCTGCAAAGCAAGGCAAACAAGAGACAGGATGTGGTTGGTTATCAGCGGAATACGTTATCGTCATCGTGTGAAATGTTCATTCTTTCCACTTTTTTTTGGACTGGAAATGTATGAAAGGCCGAAGGAATATAAAAAAAATATATATTTTTTTAATTACATTTTCTTTATTTTTTAGTTTTTTAAAATAAAAACTAACAGCATGGAGACGATATAAATGTATATTTATATGTATAATGATATATGTATGCGTCTTCTGTATCACCAATGCGCATTTATTGGTGATATATAGTTGAAAGTAGTTATTCCTTTTTCTAAAAATGGTTTTGTAGTTATTTTTTGGCAAATCAGAGTTTCAATTATGCTACTGTAGTTTATTCTTGTTACCCGACCAATTTCCATCTTTCAAATTAATCACATATTTCTCTTTTGTTTATGTTCATCTGTCTCTTTCATTACTTGAGGCATTAATTTTTCAATCGAATCTGTTTATTGTGGAATTTGAACCTGTCACGTTTAATGCTTCAGGAGCTGAAGACTCGAGGGCAGATGAACAACATTAAGAGACTCGCTGCACGTTCCAATAATTGGCAAAGGCAGAGTCACAATAATAATCAGCCTTCTTAGGTAATGAACTAAGACAGGAAGTCTGTGAAATGTCTTTTGTTCTGCGAGGCATAGGGTAAACCTTCTCTTTCTCTCTCGTTCTCTCTCTCTCTCTCTCTCTCTCTCTCTCTCTCTCATTAAGATACTTCCTGTTAAAAAACAAAAGGCTTTATTATTTATCTTGTTATTTCTTTTTTTTATTTTATCACCTATAATGCTACAATGTTTTATTTTATCACCTATAATTCTATAATGATTTACAGATGGTTTAGTTTGAAATGCAGTGGATAAGTGCCTTTTTTCATTTTTTCTTAAAATGTTCATTTCATTTTTTCGCTCAAGGTCAATGTCTGCAATTTATAGAATATTCTTAGTAATAGCAGTTCTTAGCTGGGGTTTTCAAGCTGAATTATTTTTTTCCTACATTGTAGTCCAGGGTTTTAATGGAGACAGCCCCAATTAGCAGAACCAACAAGAGTTTTTTTATAATATATTTTATATTATTATACTAAGAAGTGGGAACTGGAACTACACAAAAACCACACCAAATATCTACCCATCAGAAAAAAATGAAAACAAAAGGTTTAAATCAGAAATAACACAAAGATTCAATCAAATGCTAATAAGAGCAAAAAAAAACTGATGCGTCTAAATCATAAAACAAGAAGCAGTGAAAAACAAATACCGGTCAAACGTTGCTAAAAACAGATCTGCAATGTCGGCACAGTAATAAAAACAGTCCTGGTCGGCAGAAAAGTTATTTTTTTTTTTCAACTGGATTCAGACAAGTAATATTAAGCATAATTCCAGTAATTCAGTTTTCTGGTGGTTAAACAGTCTATTATAGCACAACAGTCAGTATAACTACATACGTAATTGAATTTCTAGTTCTGTCAGCAGTGGGCAGCAAAGAGGCGACAAAGGCTGGGAAAGCAAAATCTCTGAGAGAAGAATCAGAGTGAAGTGTGATTGTCATTATGGCCATGAGGACTGACTCACTGCTGCCAGTCTCTTCTCGGCATTCTAGCATATAACCTTGAGGTGACTTTGATTACTTTGCATTTCTGTTTAATAAACTTTACTTTTTTTATTTAAGTACAAAGCAACATCAACCATCAAAAAAATTGTCCTTCTGTACCGTCACTCGAACGCTCCACATTCCCAGGCATGAAGAAGCAAAGATCTGAGGTTTATGTCTCATAACAGCGGCCTACTGTAGATCACAGCCAGAGGCTTTGCTATATTTAAAGCACAGGAGCAATATAAAAGCCACTAGTGAGCCAGAAATAGTTATTAAAAAGAGTGTTTTTCTGGTATAATGGAATAAGCGAAGCGATGGTGCAATCTTCAAATAACCTCAACAATGCATGTGAAACAGGAGATGATAAAGTATTCAAAGCTGCGAATTTCGTTTCTGTCTTCTCCGTTTACCGCCATTCCCCAGTATGGGCTTTAATGAAAAAGTGAGAAGATCTAATTGCAGACAGTGAAGTGATTCATCTTAGTCACTTACAGAGAGTGAGAGTTCAGCAACCACGGAGAATTACGCCTGTCAGACGCTCTCCAGGCTTCCAAACCGTATTCCTTCGTGCTGAGCATCGTCGTGAATCATAGAGAAACTGTCTTTTGTTAAATCGTTGTCCTTCTCTCAGGTGAACTAGGCACAGATGGACAATATGCAAAGACACGTTCTCCTCCGCAGCCCTTTTGGAGAGAACGTGGCATGTGATTGTCAGAAGGACAGGAGAGATGTGAGGGATGAGGAAGGGTCACTGGCACTGCAGAGCAGAAATACCAGCCAGCAGTGTGACCTCTCCCCATCTGCTTCCTGAAGCCAACGGAGAATTGTTCAGCCTCCTGTACATCAGTTATCCATGACAACGGAGAAGTGCAGCAACAGACACAACACATGGACGTGCAAACCAGTAGAACTGCAGAACAGACAGAAACAACAACGTCGACTTGGTTTTGGGTGACTTCTATTGTTTCAAATTGACCCATTTCTTGACAACTGGATACTTTTGTTGCAATTTTGTGTGTGTACGCTTGTGTATGGGGTCGTTGTTTAATGTGTATACAATTATTTAATTGGCATTTAAATACCCTTTAATAGGCAACAGGGTGGTGTAGTAGTTATTGCTTTTACCTCACAGTGAAAATGATCCAAATTGAGACTTTCAGGTCCGGTTGGGATGTTTCACTGTGTAGTTTGCATTTTCTGTTTGCAGTGGGTTTCTGGTAGTACAAAAGTGTGCGTTTCAAGAAATTTGGAGTTTAAATTTTGGCATAGTGTGAGAGTGTGAATGTGTGTGTCTGTGGCCCGCTGTGTGATTGGCTGGTCACCAATCCAGGGTGTTTGTCCCGCTCACAGGCTCAGAGTTACCTCCTGTCACTCAAAAAATAAATAAATACATAAAAGTGGTTTAATAAATGGATGGACGGATTAAAAAAGGTTAGTTGGAAGGACTGCCAAATCAAGTGTCAAAATTGGCAGAATAGGTGGTACTAGTAAAAGTAATGTTGACTATTTTTTCTACATTTTTTATTCACGTGGTGTAAAAAAACACAACAACATTGAAAGTTTATATTAAAAGGAAATCTCCACTGCATGTGCATAAGGAATAGTGATTTATTAAACACTGCCATCTCCTGAAAAACAGTGGTCATTGTCGCAGAGCTAAACATAAGTTAAAACGTGTCGTCGCAATCTGTTTTTAACAATTGTATCATTCAATTCAAATGTTATTGAAAATACTAATAGCGTATTTGTAAGTACGGGATATATTGTATAAAGCACGTCAACTAATTTAGTTTTTGATGCAATTTTGATGTGGCGGTTCTTAAACAAATCAGCGTTCAAACGAATCAAATAAATCATTATCTTCCGATGCTTTTTGTTCAAAGATTTAAGAACCAACCAATAGAATTTTAGCAGAATGAGTAAAATTACATTTCATTGGCCAAATCTAAGGAACACACACGCCTTCTTACAGAAGAGTCGATTCTTTGAACTAGACGTAAGGAAGAATCGTTTGCTAAAGAAGAAGCCCCTGACTCGCCTAAAAGACAGTGATGACATGTTTGTTCCGTGTGCTACGTCACGTGAGTCTACATTGTTTACGACTAGAAAAAGTTGTGTAATGAAAGCAGCTGTTTCAAACGTAAGAAAAAAAATGAAAACGTAAGAACGTATTGATTGTTGATTGTATTTTCATTTTTTTTTATCTGACAGACCTAAAGACAATTCGGCAAAACTTCTGCTCCTCCTTTTTTTCTTTTTTGGGATGGAGCCTCTGTAAATTCCTAAACTAGCTGCTTACAAACAACCATCTGCCCTCTGATCAGCGATAGTCAATCATTGATCACTCAGTACACAGCTTCCGTACTGCAACACAGGCTGAAGCTGCAAAAAAGTGCTTTACATTTCTTTGGGTCGGTGCAGGTACGTCGTCTAAAATAAACGTTAAGACAACTACAAACTCTCGATTTGATTTAGCGGCTAACAAATGCACGGTATATGAAGGACCGATGTTTGAATGACATCATTTACTGCATTGTATTTAGGTAGTGAAGAAATGCACTGTTGTCGAAACAGTCAACACTGTGTGTGTGTGTGTGTGTGTGTGTGTGTGTGTGTGTGTGTGTGTGTGTGTGTGTGTGTTTCATAAGAATGACATTTTCTGTCATGTTTCTTTCAGTACAAAAAACATATATATTTCAAATTTCCAGTTGCCATTATCTAAAAATATGAATGATGAAAAAGGATTGAATACAAAATATGAAAAATGATTCCCGGTAAATACTGCCTTTTTTTCATGTTTGTACTTTTTATATAAACGTGTATTTTATGTTTTTTGTATCATTAATACAGTATATATAACACTTTTAACCTTTTACATACCGTTGACTCCTGTTAATTGAGACACATTCAGGCACAATCATATTGACCCAATAAAGCAGGCAATTATATATATATATATATATATATATAACTTTTATATTACTTATATAAAATACTTTTTGTAAGTGTACCTTTTTATCTAGCAGTTGTAAAATATTCCACTGCTTTTCATAGTGTATGACTGTGTTTGAATTTGAAATGCGATGACCTGTTTATTTGATTTCTTTTATTTTTAGGATTTCCTGTGCTGTGGAAAGTTTGATTTGTTTATGGCTGGGATTGTTGCTCTCTCCGGTTCCTTGCACCTGCGCAGGTCACTGCAGGTGGGATTAGCATCATTACGTTCTCGCAGCATGTCCTCATTAGAAACAAGAGCCCGCACTGTGTTTGCTGCTGCAGTGGAAAGCGTGCAGCCAGACATAGTGGTCCGCAAGGGGCTGGAGCGACATGAGGACAGAATACTGGTGGGTGGGCAGAGCTTCGCCCTAGGTAGTAATCTTTATATAGTGGGCTTTGGTAAAGCTGTGCTAGGCATGGCAGCAGAGGCAGAGCGAATTATAGGGGACCACCTAGTAAAAGGAGTGGTCAGCGTTCCTCATGGTATTCAAGACACACTCCGGTCACATGGAAAAGAGTAAGCTTTTTTTTTTTACCTCCCCAAGCATGTTTGTGTTGTTAAACAAATTTCCCAAAATTCATAGTTGTACGTTTTTCTAACATACTGTAATGTTCGGACTATAAGGTGCACCATTAATCAATTTACTAATCCTTTTTTTCACATGTAAGATGCACCATAACATAATTGCATGATTTGTTCACAATTATTCCAGCACACTCAATTTTGAAACACTTAATTTATGAAATATATGTGATTTGGTCATTTATTTCTGATATAAGCCACAAAAATAAAAAAAAATATGTCTGTTCAGGAAGATGCTATTAAAGAGTAATAGTAAAATTACAGTCATGGAAGGAGCAAAACACAACTTACCTGATATAGATGCCCAGAAGTCGGCGGAGTGCATTCGACAACTGGCCAGTGGTCTCACGGCAAAAGATCTGCTGCTGGTGCTCATCTCTGGTACTTGCTTTCCCAACTTTAGACTCTTCACAAGTATATTTCGTTTTTAAAAAAATAAAACAAATCTTCTTTGAACCTCTTTTTACTTTTGTCTTGATCTAGGTGGTGGTTCGGCTCTTTTACCAGCTCCTGTATCTCCACTGACCTTAGAGGAGAAACTTGATGTGACACGAAGACTTGCTGCAGCAGGCGCCACCATTCAAGAGTTAAACACAGTGCGGCGGGCCTTGTCTCTTTTAAAAGGTGGAGGGCTTTCTCAATGTGCCCACCCAGCCCAGGTATCAGACATTATGTTATTTATGGATGTAAAGAGCCTTTCAAACACGTAGGTAAAAATATGCAAATTAAAGTGAGGAGAGTATCTAAAGAAATCTACTGTATAATATATCTAAGAATCTGACCGAGAAGGATGAGATGGATTATAAATAGGATGGGCCCCAGGATTGAGCCCTGAGGCACACCACTGCAGATGGAGAGGGATTTTGATTTGCTTATGTGGATATACAGTGTGTAGAGATAAGAATTTAATTATGAGAGAACTGTGCCGGAGAAGTTAAACGGCTGAGTAGGATATTGTTTGCGATGGGGTTGATTAGAGGTAAAGGACTACAAGTACGTAGAGTGAAAATAATATACCGGTAGATTCTTTCTAAATCCCAATGTTTTATAATCATCTCGAAACAACTATTAGTTCTTATCAAGCTCCATGATGTTATCTATTCTCAGTTAATCTCCTGACATAATGTTCTTTTATAGGTGATTGCATTGATTCTGTCGGATGTCATTGGGGATCCATTGGATTTAATAGCCAGCGGTCCAACAGTTGAAAATAACTCCAAGCCAGAAGACGCCGGGGCAATATTGGATCATTTTAAACTCTCAGAATCCGTTTCTTCTTCCGTGAAAGAGCTGCTAAGTAAAACCAAGTCCGAGCTGCAAAATCAGTCCCAGGTCAAAGGTCACGTGTTAAATGTGGTGATTGGATCAAACACTATAGCTCTTGAGTGTGCCGGTCGTAAGGCCAGTGAAGTGGGACTTCGGCCGGTCATTTTATCACCAGGGGTGTGTGGAGATGTTCGCTCTGTTGCTAAACTCTATGGGCTGCTTGCACGCTTTGCATGTTCTCCTGAGAAGGAACTTCTTCCAGACCTTGCTGCAAAGATTCTTCAGCTTGGCCCAGAGGTTGGAATAGAAAGCTGGGACCTAAGTCGTACCTTGAAGGTCCTTGAGGATGAAAGGAAGGAAGGCTGGGGAGCAACGTGCTTACTAGCTGGAGGAGAGCCCACGGTCCAGCTGATTGGCAAAGGCAGAGGAGGACGGAACCAGGAGCTGGCCTTGCGGGTGGGTCTTGAGCTTGGTGATGGAGAGATGAAGTGTGGTCCAGTGTTTCTCAGTGGAGGAACCGATGGACAGGACGGGCCCACGGGGGCCGCAGGTGCCGTCACTGATGGAGAGCTGAGGAGCGAGGCCTTGTCTCAAGGTCTGGACATTGATGGCTTCCTCAAAAACAACGACTCGTTCACATTTTTTTCCCAGCTCTCTAAAGGTCAAAGGTTACTCTCACCTGGACTGACAGGCACCAACGTGATGGATGTGCATATCATGCTGTTGCCACCTCCAGCTCAAAATAACTAATATCTTGATGGACACAAAGTGAATATCATGGCAGCAATATTTCATGTCTTTCAATGGACCAAACAAGTTGAACACAGATGGTTTCACGTCTGTTTAATTCATTATTTGTAATTGCAATAAATAACAATCAACAAGAATGCAAAAATTACACATGGTATGTATTATAATAAAGCATGAGACACCCTGTCGGTGGTAATCACAACTAATTTCAGTGCCACAACACTGATTTGTGTCATTCTCAGTGCAATAAATATACCAAATTAAACAGTAAACTTGTTGGACCTTTAACTTGACTAGTACTGCTGACTGATCAAATGTACAAGTCTCGATTCTCTTATGGAATCAAAAAGGTCTGGATCTAGAAAGAGCCAGAGCCGCCATAAATCCTATTATGATTTCCTAATGCACACAATTCGATGCACAGCACCACTATAATTGGATAGTTGTGTCTTGAAGATCTCAGTCCGTCACTAAAGTCTCTACCAAAAGCGGAGAACTTCTTGGCACAGGAACATACACGTCTACATTTTCTGGCGGAATGCCTTTCTCCATCCATCGTTTGTTCTCTCATTCCAGTGGCGGACGCATCACTTGCAGTGGGATTTAAAGCCATCGTGTGGTGCACTCTCCCTACAACACAGAAAATTCACGAGAATTAACAAAAGTTAAGGGATAAACTTAACATGTAAGCTGCCAGTATATGCTTCAACCAGACAGTGGAATTTGGATAATCAGATCCACCGGGACTGGATCATTTTGGTCTTAATAATCTGTTCTGTACGTATCATGAAAATGTCATTACGACCTTTTTTGTTCCAAACACTTATGCTGAATATGCAACTCTGTGTTTTACTAACTTCGTTTATTGAAAAATACATTTACATTTTTTTCAAAACATGCATTATACATGGGAAGAAAAACAAGAAAAATCTTCTTATTTTTACCTTTTTTTTTTTTTTTTTTAAGTTTTTAGGATCTAATACATGGAATTTTGGTCCAATACTGCAAAAACTATTTGGCTGATGTATAAATTTGCTTTGTACTTGTATTGCGTATTAAAATATAAGCTTTTATACTCTTTTACTTTTACTCTCTACTTGACTACATTTTTGATTGAGTATGTGTGCACTTTAATCCACTACAATTGAATGAACACTTACCGTTACTAGTTACATCTCATAGTTAGTGTCTGATCGGATGGGTTAAATGCAGAGAAAGAAGTTCCTCATGAGGGCCCAACAAAGGTTGAATTATTATTACATTGTGATTCTGCCTATTTGAAACATTGAGGTGTTACATTTCATTTCTATATTTGGAAATAAACCTCATAAATAAAGAACTCAGTAGTAAATTACTTAAGTTCTTTTAAAATGGGATAATTTACAATTTTACTGACGTCTTCTTGGAATTGGTGACTTGTGATGAGGTAATTTTTACAGTAAGGTACTTTTACTCAAGTATTTTATTGCCATTTGAACCAACGCTCGCTTACCGTCCGCTCAGGTGAGGCGCTGTTTTCGGTGCCCCGCCATTCTGTCCTCCGGTCCCTGAAGAAGAAGAAGCACAAACAATTCTCACAGTTCTTTAAGAGCGAGTTTAAAGCATATAATATTATTAACGTGTCTATTTCGATCAATGTCGTGCCCGCCTGACTGGATAAGTCGACCTTACCTTGCCTGTACAAGTCCATGTCGTTGACCGTGTTTCCGTACGTTTTCCAGGCAAAGTGAATAGCCACAAGACTGATGATAAGCCAACTGAACAGAATCTTAAACACGGCGACTCTCATGTCGCTTGCCAGCCAGTCGTCCACAAATTCAGACAGAAAAGACACGAGACCATCAACCACACGAGAGAGCAGTTCAAAATAGCACGATTCTTCCATGTTTGTTATTCAGATATCTCGCAGGACACGTGCCCGTTTTAAAATCAGATACCAAGAGATATCCGAAAATATAAATATAGCAGAGCTTTCATCTTCAAAGCGTAAACAAACGACGGATCATTGGTTGTTGTTGTTGTTGTTTCACGGTTGTTAGCATCCAAACCCTGCCTCTTCTTCTCACGCCGTGTTGTGAAAACGACGGGCGGTCGCCATCTGTTGGACTGGAGGAAACGACGCACACGGTGAGTGCACGAGTTTTTTTTTTTTTTTTTTTTTTTTTTTTATCAGGGGTGTAATGAGTACCGGACAGCCATACTTGAGTAAAAGTACAGATACTTATTGTAAAAATGACTCCAATACAAATAACAAGTCACCAATTTAAAAAAGAATTGAGTCAAAGTAGCAAAGTATACAATTTGAAAATAACTTGTATTAAGAAGTATTTTTATTTGTGCTCAATATAGGCCAAAAAAAGAAATGTGAAAACAAATCTATTGTTTTCCAAGACAGAAACAGAATGTAATCTCAATGTTTGAAAACTGGTAGAACGAAGTAGATAAAAAGAACAAAATGTCAGTCTCAATCACTTACATTTGCAAGTAGATATAAAATAAAATGATTAATCTGATTAGTAAATTATATATTATATGTATTATATAAAGTTATATATTATATAATAACATTTGTAAAACACATTTTTACGCCCCTAATTCGCGTTCTTGTGGTTTCTAATTCACAAATAGCGTCCATTACCTTCAGCAGCCTAAAGATGGCGATATTCGCCTCGTCCGCCCAAGAAATTAACCGCGGTATAAATCGATTCCAGCTTGTCGTGCACAATTACAATGTAACGAGTTACGATAAGTGTCCGTTCAAATGTAGTGGAGTGAAAAGTACTGCTACTCAATCACAAATGCAGTGGAGTAGAGAGTAAAAATTGCTTATATTTTTTATACTCAGTGCAAGTACGAAGTAGCCAAAAACATACTTAAGTAAAGTAACGAAGCACATTTACTCAAGTACCTTACACCCCTGCATTTTATACAGTGTATGTATACAGTATACATTATATACTGTACATGCCAGTGTATTTCATTTTTATATTAAATTGTAAAAACCTATTCTAAATAGTTTTTGTCTCCTGAATGCAGAGATTTAATGAGTACGTACTTGAGTAAAAGTACAAATACCTTGTTGTAAAAAAATACTCCATTACAAGTTATAAGACACCAATTCCAAGAAGACTAGAAGTCAATAAATATCTAATTTGAAAAGAACTTGAGTATTTTACTCGTACTGTGTTTAGGTTCAAGTTCAGGTTCAAGTTCTGAGCATTTGTAAGGCGCTTTTCACAATTTTAACTGTCTCAAAGCGCACGTGTGAATATGTAAGAAAATTGTTGCTTTTTATTCATTTGATCGTCTGGTTGTTGGTGTAAATGGCCAAGTAAATGGCTATGATTATCACTATGACTATGACAAAGTTTAGGCTCAAAAACACAAATAAATGATTTCTTTTCATGATTTATTTCATGATTTATTTATTTATTTTATCCAAATAGAGAAATTAAATTTAACACCTAATGTTTCAAAATGAGCAATGAACAAAAAAGATAAAAAAAAGAGCCAAGTTAACCTCAGTCAAATGTGCAAAATAGCACAAAATAGCTCATAAATAGCACCCAGTACCTTCAGCATCCTGCAGATGGCAAAATTGCTTAGAAATTAACTGCGGTGTATGCCGACTTGTGGGATGTAACGGTAAATCACAATGTATTGAGTAACGGTAAGTGTCCATTAGAGTAAAAGTTGCTTATATTTTTGATAATCAGTACATGTAAGTTTGTTTTATCATATAATAAAATGTCAAAACTTAAATAACAATTTTAACATTCTGTTGCATTGTTTTAAGTACTGTATTCTAATTTACACAATTTCCTTTTCTTCATAAATGTCACCATTAGTGAAAAGCAGATACACAACAAAAGTATGTATTTAAGTGTGTATTTCACTTTCAAAAGTAGGTTTATTTTTGACCGCTGTTGTTTCCCACCATTGTACTATATTAATTTCAATTTCTTTATGACTGTTTAATATTATTGCTGAATTTGAGGAATCTTTTTGTGAATTGGAAGAGTTTTGTCTATCTGCGTCACTTATATGGAACAGACTTTAGATATTTTTAGATCAAAACTCTCTTTGTGTGTGTGTGTGTGTGTGTGTGTGTGTGTGTGTGTGTGTGGTTAGGGGAAGCTGCACCTTATTTTGCAGTTCATGCTAGCTCATTAATATTCATTTTTCTTTTCCAATCAATTTTTTTTCCATTTAAAAAAACTTACATCAGAACATTTGCATTTTTAAAGTACCTTTTTGTAGATGGATGGCAGATTTTTGTGGATGTTGTCCACTCAATAGTATGATTATTGATTTCTTTATATTTCACACAGTGTTCGGCTGGTTAGCCACATCTGGGCTCACGTGCGCCTACAGATGGACGGTGCCGTCTCTGTCTCACGTGTGTCTCTGGACGGCGCTGAATCAGTAAGAAATGCTTGTTTTTGGTGCCCATCCATTGAGAGCGAAACACTTTTCATGTCATTTTGTGTCATTTTGTGACTCATTTTGAGTCATTTTGAGCCGTGCTTAACCTTTACTCTCAGTTTGTCATTTCATTGGATTCCAATGCCAGTCACAAGACTGAAACCCATCTTGCTTTAACGTGACATTTGACATTTAAAGAATGACAAAAATCACAATGTTTCAAGAAGAAGTTGATATTTTCCAAGTTACTGTACTGTTACATGATACTGTAAAGACATTATTTCCAAGGAAGAATTAAGATAAAAACTGGAAGAAAGTTTTTTTTTGGATTGGCTTCTGCTCCACTGAAGGAAGTGTAATTAGAAGTGTTTTTTAATCAAACAAAAACTATTATACTGAACTAATAATTAAATTAATTTGCTAACTTCGTAAAACTGACATTTTATAACAATAAACACAACAATGACATACATTCAAGAATTTGTTTGTGTTCATTTTACATATGCATAAAAGAAAAACATAAACAGATATAATATACATTATACAATACTGTATAGAAATATATATATATATATATATATATATATA
>CM051495.1:27254241-27270822 GCA_028031935.1 Paedocypris micromegethes | reverse complement strand
GTGTGTGTGTGTGTGTGTGTGTGTGTGTGTCATATGTCTGACATATATATTGTATTTGTCAGATTTTTTTTCTTGCTATCCTACATGTTTTTCAGAAGATTTGTGTGGGTGCATGGAAAGATCTGACAGTGGAGGACGTCACTTCGTGTGTGTCGGCCATAAAAGTCATACATATATCACAAGGTTTCAGTCTCTACTTCCTTTTCTTCTAGGCTTTGAATTCCACTATACTTCACCACTGTCATGAACATCGTCTGTCATTTTTATTGTTTGATGGTTTTTAGCATCGGACTTTCATTGACAAATGCATCAGACGTGGAGTGTTCACCAGGTACGTTAGATGTAAGCGTTCCAATTGACACGACTCAACCTTCTGATTACTAACTTTTACTGTCTTTAAACTTTTAGCACCTGAAATGATGTATAACGTCTCTTACATTTGACTAATGTTTATGTTAGGTGAGAAGAAGGACTACATGAAGAAGAAGTGTGTGCCATGTCAGAACAACACTTACAGGTCCACAGCTGGAAAGCAGGTCTTCTGCGAGAGCTGCCGCCGATGTTTACATGGTATCTAGACCTTCCGTTTTAATCTACTGTAATTAAAGAGCAATTTAGTAAAAAAAATGTAACCATATGAGGTCAAACTTAAGTAAAACATTTAAATTGAAACACTACCGGTATGTGTAACGTAATTGAGATGTTTTTAAAGACAATTAACATGTACTTAAAATAAAGTGATTTACTTTAGCAATTATTTAGCATAATTTAGTACATTATGGATCTAGCATTACAGTATGATCATCTTAGATTGTGAATAAATCAGTGGAGTCCATTACTATAGATACCTGATCTATAAATACTAAGGATTGCTGTACATTACAGATATATTAGTACCGTCTGTTAGTACTAATAGACTGTCTATTAATATTAGTAGCGGTTGATCATTATAGATTACTGCTCAATTCACCTTCAAGTGTGGAAAAGTCGTTACAGAAGATATATGAATACTGTAGATCATTGTACATTACAGATCTATTAGTACAGTAGATCACTATAGATTACTGAGCTGCCATTACAGCTCAATGATCAACCTAGATTTTTGGATACATTATTACAGTAGATTTATAGTACTGACGATCACCGTACAATACAGATCTATTAGTAGAGTAGATCACTTTAGATTACTGAGCAGACTGAGAAGTTCACTGTGGATTACGTATAAACCATTACAGTAGATCGCCATAGATTAATGATCTAAAAGTATTGTAGGTCACTGTGCATTGCCGATATATTTTCACAACAGATTACTGGTGTATTTTATCACGGTTGAGTACTGATCTTTTTTACAAAGATCTCGGTAGATCTGTGCAATGGTTCAGTACACTATATCACAGTAGATTACAAATATATGCCTACAGTAGATCAAAAGTATCAGTCTGATAGGACAGTGTAATGGCATGCATTATAGATCTGTTAGTACAGTAACTTGCGGTAGATTACTAATGAATGATTACAACAGATCACTGCAGATTTCGGACACATCTATATATATTTATACACGGTGTGTGTGATAGATATAGTAGATCACCAATTGTTGCAAAATCATTTGTACAATGTATGGAAACCATTTCAATAAGTAATTTATACAAAATACATACAGAGTGACTTAGTCTCAACTTGAAACAACTTAGAAAATATTTTTGTTAAAGACAATTAACTCAATTAACAATTACATAGTAACTCTTGAATTTAACAATTGAACTTGTTGCTATTAGGGAGATGGAAAATAAAGCTGACCTAGAATAATCGATTCAAAAACTACAAATATGAACATATCTACTGTATTGCTTTTGTGTTAAATGTTTGGGAACTGCTTCCTATGTTTGGGAACAATTTCCTGCCAATGTTGCTTCTCTCTCAGGTAGTGAAATGGTTTCCAAATGCACTCCAACCACTGACACTGCGTGCAGGTGTAAATCCGGTTTCACGCCCAAGATTCAAGGACGAGAAGAGTATTGTATTTGTGCTACAGGCTCTGAACTGAAAGGTAAGACTTTTTAAAATTCTAAAAAAAAAATTAACAAACTTATTGCATTCTGTTTTGCACTACATGAATCTAAAAAATAAATTTCTTTATCTTTCAGGAGATAAATGCGTAGAATGTCCTCATGGCTTTTATACAGACAAAAATCACACTATTTGCCAAAAATGGCAGATGTAAGTATAGTTTTTATTAATATGCTCATTTTTTCTCATGCATTTTATTTCTATTATAACATGAGTTTTGTAGCATCTTTTTTTGTTGTTGTTTTTTTTTTTTGCTGTTTTAACATTATAAAGCAGAAAATTGTAAGGTAAAATTTAACATATTAGTTAATAAATCCTGATTGGCCTTTTTAATAAATAAATACATAAATAAAATTGTACAACTTTTTTCTTATCTAGTTGCAAGTTTGGCATTCAACGGCAGGGCTCCAGAACATCTGATGCTGTGTGTGAACATTCGGCTGCTGAACCAACTACAAACACTGTTCAACTGGCCAAGCTTCCATCTTCCACTATCCTGGTGGACCATCTAATTTCATCTAAAGCGACTGAAGTTTCAAGGTCGGACGTCCCTATCAGAACATCCGACTCCACCCATTCTACTCAAAGGCCCAGCACTTCTACTCAAGCCCTTTGGATCAACACTGCCCCCTACAGTAGAGACCACTTACACTTGTGTACTTCCCTTTAACTGCTTTCAAGATCCTCAGTAAGAACGTTTCTCGTGTTCTTTCAGGTAACATGTTTCTTTGGACTTCTTTCAGGGCTGGTTCTGCTGTGCATTAGTGCTTTGCTCCTGACTGGACTCTTGTTCCTCAAAAGCAATGCCGCCCGCTGCCATCACAACCAAACGTTTTGGCTGTTTCGAAAAGGTAGAGTGGACTCTTATTATGTAATTGTGCTTTGTGTGCTTGTGAGACGGGCTGTTTTGTATTGACCACTATTGCGTTTGTCTTTTCTAGAGAGCATGTGCAAAAGGCCCGTTGAAGAAACTGGAGAAAAGTGTCTCTCTTTGCTAGTGTAGGTGCTTTTAAATGGCCTCAATGGTTTCGAAGGAATTTTCGGAACAACTGCAATTGTTCTGTGATTAGCATAACTTCATGAAAAACTTCATGAATAACAAGTTACATAACTTCATGTAACTTGTGACCTAAGCACACATACATTATTTTCTTGTAGAGAAATTTCATTTTGCCTCCTATGTATGAATGAATATATTTAATATGGATGGATAATTGGACAGGTATATGTATGAATGGATGAATAGATGATGAACAAAGGGATGGATTGAAAGCTGGATGAATATACGGATGAACGGTTTGATGGATGATCATTTAAACCAGCTGCTTGAGTGGATTTCAGTGTTTCTGACTGGTGGATGTGGTTTGTAAGAGCTGCTTGTAAATGCTGTTATTTAGTGATGTACCGGATCTTTGTCAGAATCATTTACCACACACACGTCAGTGACTCAACCCTTCCTGAGATAAAAACAAGGACTTCTGAGAATTTTTACCTCCGCTTCTTATAATCTACTGTCATTGTTTCAATTTAAAAGGTTTGAAAATGCAACTTATTTCTTTAGAACTGTTTTTTTTTACTTCATGTACATAATTTATTCCAGAAAATAATCAATAATCAGTGAATTTTCAGATTTTGTTTGCTTCTTTTGTTTAGTGAAAGTTAGGGGCCCCGTGACCACTAAGGGGCCCCACAAGTGTGACAAAGATGTTTTTTATGTTGTCATTTTTTTTAATCAATACACTCCTTAAAGCCTCGGGATGCTACAGTTACACTTTGACTGTAATGATTTTACCAAGTGCCGTTAAGTTAACTGACACTCTTGTGAGTATTATATGGTTTGACTATGAACAGAAAACATTATATTTAATAATAATTTGCAAATATCACTAAAAAGCTAATGAAATGGACAAATGTGCTAAAGAGATTTTCATGCTTTCTTCAGCTAAATAAATGTGTTTTATCTGAGTTTAGGACTCTATTGACTGTGAGAGAAACTGTTAAACCTCGCCAAAGAACTTTATATATACTGTATGGTGGCAATGGAGCGTCATGGCTGATGTCATCTCCTCCTACAACTTGCATAAGCGTGAGCTTCTGGAAAGACGTTGACTTTCGAAATCTCGAATAAATTCCATCCACACAGGAGCACTCACGCTCCAAACCGAAGAGCCTCACAGACTGCACGTGGTTTCCGGCCTTTCATTAACACCAGAGTTATAAGCAAGAACACTTTATCTTCAATAGCACTATACTTTTCTTTAAGTCCTGTTCACTTTTGTCATCAATTTTTATCATTCATTACGTGTGTGTGTGTGTGTGTGTGTGTGTGTGTGTGTGCGCGCGCGCGCGTGCGTGCGTGCGGAAAAGAGAGAGAGAGCGAGAGAGAGAAGGAGAGAGAGAGAGAGAGAGAGAGGGAGAACGCGAGCGTGGGTGTGCGCGCGCGTGTTCATCACCAACGTCAGAATTTGAGCGCCCTCTGGTGGATCCAAATTTATTTGGCGAACGTGAACTACCTCGTTTCTGAAAAGTTGCCATGCCTTCCAAGAGACACCGCAGCATTTATAGATACAATCTTGTGATATGAGAGCGCGGACAGACGGTGTTTGCGTCTTGGCTTCATCTCTTAGTACAACCACATGAATGGACCACATCCCATCATAGTCTCTGTGAAGATCAACTTCTGATGTACTTCCGTTAAGTGATAGAATTATTTCGTAGAATATTTTTATTCACTTAAAACACTTTTACGTAAAATACCTTTACTGGTAATTTTCTTATATGAAACTGCTTTATGTGGCAATCATTTTCAATTATTGTACAACACTATAAATTTAAAACAATTATTAAAAATAAATACAAAAAAAAAAACATAACCTAAAAACATAACTTCATGCAGGACGTGGTTCTGTTGGCTTCATCAGGACGTGATCTTTGGTGAGTGTGAAACGGCCGGGATGGGAATCAATGCATCCAAGTCCAGGACCATGATTCTCAACCGGAAATGGATGGAGGTTCCACCTGCAGATCGGGGACTGGGAGGGTATCTCGGGATCTAGTTCATGAGTGGGGGAAGGTAGGGTGATGCGGGCATCAGTACGATATAGAACTTGATGCAGGACTACTGAGGCTATCACAGTGTCGTAAAAAGTCCTCAGGAGTTGTCTGTCCACACCGAAAGACCTAAGTCTCCTCAGCAGGTGGAGGTATGGACTTTTTGTATAGAGCATCTGTGCTCTTAGACCAACTTTTACTCTTTACTTGACTAAATTGTTCATTGAGTATTTGTACTCTTTACTCCACTACATTTAAGTGAACACGTATCGTTACTCATTACATTTTGATGTGCACAACAAGTCGTATATTTTTGGGCGGACGATGCAATATCGCCATCTGCAGGGTGCTGAAGGATGCTATTTATGAGGCTTTATAGCCTAAATTCTGTATGATTAAAATACTTCAATTCTTTTAAAATTGCATACTTTACAACTTTTACTCAAGTCTTCTTGGAATTGGTGCTTTGTAATGGAGTAAGTATTACAGTAAAGTATCGGTAGTTTTACTTGAGTATGGTTTTCAGGTACTCTTTACACTACTCTTTATACTCTTTGTTTTTCAAGTACATTTCAGATATGTGTGGTGGATGTCACCTTCTGACGTCAAGAACAGGCTTTTTTGTTTTGCTGGTGATAAGGATCGGTTGGTTAATCGTCTTACCACGCAAGGTCTGATAATTTTCGCGTTGATATTTTAGCGAGCGTGTACACATGGTGTTCTTATCTCTGTCTCGTATGGTGCATCACATTGAGAGAAGAAAGACACATTTGTCGCATGTGGCAACCTTACAACTTATGCACAAAAACACTCTCAAAATCTCTAGACTCAGGAACTAAGCATCACTAACTCACAAAGATCTAACAACTTAAGACAAAGAACACAGACTTTAAATATCAGACAAAATTAACAGTAGGGGAGCACGTCACCATAATACAAATTAATAAGAACAAATACAAGGAACATGCACAAGTCATAAACATAAAAATAATTTTGTATTATTTGGTGTTATTAATGTCACCGCTATATTTTTTGGTTTCTATAAATGATGTTATGTTATATGTTAATGCTCCATACTTAAAAAATGTCCAAGACAAAAATGCTGCATACCTGTATCACTGTGAAATTTCCACATCAAATGTGACGTGCTAACCGTCATGTTCATGGACTGACTCAGGAACTTCAATTCCCAGGAGCCTTTGCTTCCTGCGTTATCAGTTCCACCTGTTCTTCATCTTGTCAGGTCGCACCTTCCTCATGTTCCTGCTTTTCTATGTATGTTTATGTCAATAATTGTACGTTTTCGTCACCTATATCGTAACACTAACATGGATACAGGTATGAAAATATTTAATTAAAACATTTAGTTAAAATATCTAATTAAATATGAAATCTGTGCCCACCTCTAATATGTGTGGGCTCGCATGTTTAATTTATTTAAAAATAAAATCCCTTTATTAAAATAATTTTAATACACATACAAAAATGAATTAAACAATTTCAGCATGATCTACTCCTCTAAAATTGTTAATAATTAAACATCATAAACAATCAATTTTTCATAATATCCTCAAGATCATTTTAAAGCGTAGCACTGAGGTTTTTATGTGGGCAAAGTTTTTCTTTTTTGTTTTTTTTTTTGTGCCATGTACAGTTTCGTCACAGATGAGATGACATCGCCCCGACTGAAGCAACCACAGTGTGAAGATCATTGTGGTCCTCAGCCCCGTGTGAAAACGTGTCGCCGTAGACCGCTTTAGTCAGCTGCTTTGAAGAGGTAACCTTTACCGGGTAAACCTTTACGCAAGTAACGGGGTGGATGAGATAAAACCACCCAATCACATGACACCACATTACTCACACTTCTGCATAAAATCACATATACAATTTCAAATATAAAGAACAATGTTTTAGATTCAGCATCCATTAGGGTGAAACTATAAAGCCTGGAGGAACAACGGGTAATCTAGTCTTTAGAAACAATCATCTCCACACAACCACACACACACACACACACACACACACACACACACACACATACACACATACTAAATTGGGTTGCCGGTTAAAGGGGCAGCCACTTTAATGGAAGAAATCATAAAGTCCAGATCATATCTCATAACGGAAAATTGTGATGCTTTATTGAGGCAAAATGGTCACGTCCAAATGTGTCCCAAATTAAAAGTTGACTCCAAATTAACAGGAGTCAACTAAACACTCCCACATCAGGACCAATTGTACTTCACTACAAATCCTTTATGTTTTTTTCCGGGTAATTGACACTGATTAATCTCAAGTCCGGAACCAAATTCTATTATTCTTATATCCTATTAATATAATAATTCTTATATCGTATTAATATAATTACCCTATTAATCCTATATAAATCATTGTCGCGCACAATCACGATGTAACAAGTAGCGGTAAGTCCATTCAAATGTAGTGGAGTAAAGAGTACAAATACTCAATGAAGAGTAGGAGAGAGTAAAAGTTGCTTATATTTTTGATACTGCTGTACAAGTGCAAAGTAGCCAAAAATACTTCCATTCCAAAATATGTACATTTACGCATGTTCTTTACTCTACTGCCTATTACATAAGCCTAATATTGTTGGCTTATTTGGGACATATTTCATCTTAATTGGAACAAAGAACGTTCCAAGAGAACAAGAAAAGAAGGCAAGAACAGGAAGAGATCGCAGATACAGTGAACATGGAGGTGAACACGTCCACCGCGCTCGGTTTCAGCAGAACCGTTTCCTGCTCTTACAGGAACTGATCTGGAATCAGTGCAGTGTTATTTTGCACATACACAAAATGAATTCAATATTTTCAACATTTTTAATATTTGATTGCTGCGTTAGATGAGTGTTCAGCTTCATTCTGTCAAAAGAACTCGTCAAGGCACTGGATAACGTGTGTGTGTGTGTGTGTGTGTGTGTGTGTGTGTGTGTGTGCGCGTGTATGTGCGTGTGTGTGTGGGTGGGTGCACAGTCAATGCTTACTTGTGTGACGTACTGTTTAGGAGACGTGCAGGCCCGTATCTCCACATTATACTTAGATGAAGTTTATGTTTTCATTCATTTGTGATTTGTTACCATGACACCGAAAAATATCGCCCGAGCCACATATTTGTCTGCTTTTAATCATACAAGACGGTCATCTTATAACACACAAAGATTACAAATACAGTACCACAGAGCTGCAGGTTTTCTCAGCGTTTTGTAAAACCACGCGTCCTATGACAAGTTATCTAATGTGACGTGTGCTAAGTGGAAGCCACAAGTTGGGTTTTTTTAGGCGTTCTTGTGGCTGTCTGTGTTTATACTAAAGGTCAGAGCTGAACGTACATTTCATTCTTACGCATAACGTGTGTGTGTGTGTGTGTGTGTGTGTGTGTGTGTGTGTGTGTGTGTGTGTGTGTTAAATTGTGGCACTCTTCTTAGGGATTTTCTTTAAAATAAAAGTAAGTTATGTAAGATAAAATGAGATCAGATAAGGGATGATTGTTATTGTAGTGTGTAGGGTGTCAAATTCAAAGACAGGCCAAAACCTAAAATACACAAACTTGGGACAAACAAGGCTACATTTTATAAAACACTACACCAAAAGCTAAACCATTTTCAAGCAAATGTATGGATGAAAACAGACAATAATAAATACACTTACTGTATAAGCAAATTAAAAAAGAAAAAACTATGTTCCAGATATGACAGAGGGATAAGATATGTGAAGTAAGTGATAAGAGCAGCACTGTTCTGACACAAGGCACTTGTTCTCAAAGACTGGCTGAAGTTTAAACTCCTAAGAAATGTGGTTTTGCACGTTGGGCTAGTTTAAATTAGGCTAGTTTAAATAGCCTAATATTTTCACCATCATACGGTAAAAAACTATACAAGTCAAGAAAATGAACAGGCTGCTAACAAGATATTATTCATGTGAACACAAGAATATATAAAACATATTTTCTATATTAATAACCATGTTATTATTCTTAGCCGTAAATATACAGTCATAATTCAGTTATTAAAATATGTAAATGTAATTTAATTCTGGTCCAAGTAAATTCTGTGGTAATAAAATGGAGAAACGTTGCTCGATGCTCATGCTTTTAAAGAAACCGGTTTGGGTTTGAGTGAGGCAGACCACAATGAATGAGCTAAATCCGCTTTTATTATGGAACTATAAATATGAAAACATCTAGGACGCCATGGAAAATTAATCAACACATTTGACAATTCAGTAAACAATAAAAAGAAAAAAATGATTCAATAAAAGCACATGTTAGAGGGCAAAAAAAATACAGGTGAGGCAACTAAAACACAAACTAGACAGATTAATCGGGGGAAAACAACAACAACAACAACAACAACAACAACAACATCAACAGACAACTGACAACACTAACCCTCCAACAATACGATCTATTGATATTTGAATAGTCAATTAACAGTTTTTAAAGTGTATGCGCAAATTAGTTCTATTTTAGTCAACAAAAAAGGCCATTTTTCTCTTCCATAGAATTTTCCTCAGGGATTAATAAAGTATATACCTACCTACCTATAGTAAATGCGTAAATATGTATAAAAACATTTGAAAAATGCTGATCTAATTTAGTCAGCGATGGATTCTAACATCCTCTAATACTTTCTTATCATTCATGTCTGATAAAGTAAATATCAGACGCTCGAAACGAAGCTCATCTATCTCTGTTCTTCTTGTGGTCTTCTCCTATAGTATATCTTTTCACTTTTTATACCTGGAATAATTCAGATCACAATGATTTAAATAAAGTCGATGTGTCTCCAATCTTCGTTTTCTGTTTGATCCTGGAAAAAAAAAATCTTTACTCTCTTCACAATAAATGTTTAGTAGTCTTTTTTATTATGATAATATAATATTATAATACATTGTTGATATATTATATTAGATCAATACAATTATATACTGTACATTTTTTTTTTCATTTATAATACAAGTATATATGTATAATAAATTATATAATTTAGGCCTAGTCACTGCATTTCATTGACTGGAACTTATGAGAATTCATCCATTAGTTCATCCATTAATTATATCTCTCACCAGAAATGCTTTACTATCTGATCAGAACCATGTGAACAACATGAGTCAAAACCAATAAAGAACACAACTGCTTACATTTTGGTTTTAAAACAATAATTTATATTAAGCGTTATATGGTGCAAGACAGAGTAAAATACCTCATTCGTTTGAGTGCTTTGACTTCCTCACATAACATCCATCACATGCTCTAAGGAGAAGGCATATGATGAACTTCTCTACTCCTTTGAGTGTTTTTCACACAGGAAAGGAAACCGCATCTGTGACGCAGTACTTTCAGAGCATAAAAGCTGCACGATGTTAGAAGTCATTTTGACCACTTGGAAGATGAGCTCCGCTAGACTCTGGTGTGTGCTGCTGTGTGCACATGGCTACTGGACATTCATTTTGGCCATAAACTGTGACTGGACAAAAGAATATGATCACGATGAAAAAATGTGTTGTAAGACCTGCCCAACAGGTAAGATTAATGTTATTATTGACTTTCAGGGCAGTACACACTGATCAAGATATAGTATGTGATTACACTGATCAAGTATAGTGTGCTAGCAACACCAGGGTTGTTGGTTCGATTCTCATTCAATCAGACTTGACTGCCATGCGTTCTATGTATTTTTACAATAATAAGTATTCATTGATAAATGGAAATCAAGTAATTCATAAATATATCCAACTTACATTATAAGCTATTAAAAATAAGACATTTACTAAAATTTGTATTTTTACTTTTTATCTAAAAGCATTTTATGGTTCTTTTTTTTCATCTGTAATCACCACTGTAATCTAGATCATTAGATTCATCTAAATGTGTGTCTAATTGTAGCAATTCACATTAGCTAAGGAATGTGTTGCCTAACTTTGGTTCTGTCAAGGTTTCCATTGGAAATTAAATTGTTGTTGTACTAATAATTTATTAGTATGTCCATACTAAAATGTACATTTATAACTGTACTGTTTGATTTTGAATGCTTTTTATGACAAAAACGATTTCCAGTGTGTGTGTTTTGGACCTTCTTCGCATGTGTTTTACAGGTCAGTATCCCAAAACACACTGTACGGCAAACCACGGGGAGAGTGAGTGTGAGAAATGTCCATCAGACGAGCAAGATGAGAAGATGAGCAAGTGCTTCTGCAGCAACAGAGTTTGCATCGATGAAGAATGCAGCAATTGTGTGTCTCCACCATCATGCAAACCTGGTCATCAGCTGGTTAGAACAGGTTAGCTGCTTCTCTTCACACAGTTTTTCACTCCTAGATCCTTTTTTATGGGTCTCAGTTTATTTTTTAGGTGATCGTTGGATTGATTGTGAAATGATGCGATTGCATTTCTCCTTTTTGTTTGCTTTTAAAGGGGCTTTTGATTACACGTACATTTGTCAGGCCTGCTCAGCCAACACTTACTCTGACGTAGAGAACAGCATGTGTAAAAACATCACAGGGTAATTCTACATTTCACATGTCTCTAAACTATTAAAAAATTGTTTTGTTTGTAATTTTATATGAATTTCTCAAATCAGGTGTTCAGGCCTTGACATGATTTTTCCTGGAAACAGTAGTCACAACTCAATATGTAAAAGTAAAGGTTGGTGTGTGTTGTTTACCTATTTACATATTAGAAAGGTGTTGAGATTAAATGAAAGAATGTTGATTTTCCATGAATTTCAATATGTTGAACTATTTTAGTTTTTCAAATTATTGTTGAAACTGTTGAATGTTGAAATTATTGTATGTTAGTTAAATCAGATGATGAATCAGTTTGTATTATTAAAATGTTGTAATTCTGATATATATACGGTATATATATATATATATATATATATATATATATATATATATATATATATGTGTCATCTCTTCATATTTTCTCAATAGATCATGTGCAGCAGAAAACAACTGAACCTTCAGAGCAAGAAAATCTGATGGCTCCTTCGTTAATAATAGCCTGTTTTACTGTTACTGTGCTAATTTGCTTAATTTTTATCATCAACACAATTTACCAAGTTGTCAAATGTCGAACGTCAAAAAAACGTAAGTGAAATATTTCTCTTCTTTCCATGAACTCCTGACTGTAAAAAAATATTTGTGAAGTCAAAGTTTGTCGTTCCATCATATAAAACTTTAGTAGAGATGCTGTAGAATATAGCATCTCAAATATATCATTTGTTTTCTTTCTTTGCTAATTGATTATACTTAGGATTAACCGATTAAATTTCTTTCTCAATAGTAAAAAAGCACAGAATGGTGCTGCCTACAGAAACGTGTGACATAAACTTATCCAAAGAAGAAAAAGGAAACAACGAAGATTGTCTTTTTCCTGTTTTTGGAGAAGTTGTGAGGCTGGATTTTGTTTGAAAGGATTCTGTGATCAGTGGAACATTGAGTTTTCTGATCCATCAGTGCTGCATTATAAATGGCAGAAGGGAAGAGGTGTTTAATGATCACCACCAGTTCTACAAAAACTGACGTTTGTCTTTTGATTCAGACTGTTACTGTTACTGAAAGCTCTTTTGAAGAATGAAATGAGAAATTTCACCGTTACCGGATTCTCACCGTTACCTCTTCACATCTGCAATCTGATGCTTCAGTTGATGAAGTTAACTTAAATGTTTTGGCATTTATTGCCTAAAATATGATCATTTTGCCGATTTTCGCCGGTTTGGCTCTGAAGATTCTCCGTCATCCAGGTGGATGGAAGGAGTCATATAAACTAAATTTCCTTTTTTATCATAGAAAGTTTCACCACCAATCCAAATGGCTTCCGCAGTCCGACATTAGTTAGATCAGTCCTAATGTGCATCTTTAACATTGTACCTTGTACGTGTATATATAGATAGATGCTTTACATGATAAATAGACTGCGTGTGTGCTGAGGACCATGTGCATCATTTTTGTATCTAGGCTCAAATTTGGTTGAAAAATCTCGAGTTCAACGTTACAAAATACAGCTGCAAGCAGCATTGGCAAACCTTTAATTATTTTGTTTATTGTTTTGAATTAAATTTGGTTTTTCGAGTAAATATTAACACTTTTGTTTTATGTTGTGAGTGTGTGCGGATGTTTTTGAGTTATTATGATTTTGTTTTTTTTTTATTGAAAAAAAAATATTTTTTTTAAAGAAATTAAACTGAATTGTTATAATACGTTTAATGTTTTCCTTAGATATCGATGTGCCATTCTTGACATAAAAATATTGTTTAGTGTTTAAGAATGTCTACTCTTTTCATTTCATGAGATTGTTTGTGTTATTTTTCTCAAAATTCTTTGTCTTTTTTTCTTCTTAAATGAATGATCCTAAAACATTTCTGGGGTTTTTCTTAAAGTTCACAGTATCTCTTTCTTTTCTTATACTGGTACTGATATGTCTTCATGCTTTGGAAACCTTGACCTTTTCAAATAGAATAAAGGACCGTTTGATTTTCAATTATACATTTAAATCTTCCATTCATTTAATCATTCATTCTTCCATTTTATTCCGCTATTTTTATTTCTGAGTTTACAGGGAGCCAATCTTCATTAACGATAATTCTACCGCACACACCGTGTATAATGTTCCATTAGCATTGATATACTGTATTAGAATTTTTTTTCTTCTTTATGGGTATAAATAGTATAATAAAATAATAATTAAAAAAAAATCTTTGACTTTGAAATTTGCCTTTTAAGAGCATGGAACAAAAATAATTTCCCCAAAAGGATGAATAAAACATTTCTGATTCAGATTTATTTGTTATCACAATTTGTTATTTTAAACTTCTCGGCTGCCGTAAGACCAAGCAAGCACATTGCGCACACGAAGCGCAGCTTTGACCTGAACAACGCTGATTAGCGTATCACGGTCATATGACACGGGTCGGTTCCTCCCGAGCATTACACTACGCTTCTAGCGGTATAGAAGGTTGCAAACAAGCATAATCCAACATTGACATTAAAACCAGCGTCAAAATGTTGGCACTGTTTAACCGCCTCTTAGACTGGTTTAAATCTCTTTTCTGGAAGGAAGAAATGGAGTTAACACTCGTCGGGTTGCAGTATTCGGGGAAAACGACGTTTGTTAACGTGATCGCGGTAAGTGTTTGGATCGAACTGTGGCTAATTCTAGAAAACCCAACAGCCCGTCCGTTGTCCCTATAAATAACACACTTTCGCAACAGAACGTAAACTGGTTGGGTCGCGTAAACTTCTAGAGATACTTGGTATGATGCGCAGCTTAAGCTAACTGGCTAAACGGCTCCTAGGAAACATTCTAAACAATATACCGCGAAACCTTTGAACGTTTCGAATATCTGAAGAAAAATATTAAAATACATTCTGGTTTGTTTTTGTGCAGAGACATACGAATAAAAAAGCTATTTCTACGCCAGTGAAATATTGTTTTATCGAGCTTGTATTTGTAACGATTAACGGTCATACTAAGCCGCAAGCATCTTGATATGTTTGTTTTAAAGTATTTGCTTTTAATAAATAAGCGCAAATATATGACATTTGGGTGTATAAACAGAAAGCTTTATGTTTAAGCAACTGGCCTTAAACTTGTTTCCAACCTTAAACGTGTTTTTAAACACAATTCAGCGGTTATATGTAACTTAATGTGCTTTATCAACAACGAATAGAACATCAAGCGCTGGCATCTGCTTTATTATTTTTATGTTATTTATATGTGAATCCAGATGTTACTGGCAGTCAGGGAGCTGCATTATATTCAACGCGGCCATGTTGACGTCACGTGACCCCCGTTTGACCTAGTCACCCCACACTAGCACAGAGACAGTTCGGTTGACTTTAACCAGCCTGTGTACGATTAATTAATTTTTTGTTCACCATTGTTGAACTAGCTTTTTGTGAACAAGCTCTACGTTTGCTTTTTTGAAAAACTTTTTGAGTTTATGTACATCAGTGGTACCCAGCCTGGCCTTCCGGCCCATCAAAGTGTTACTCTGTTGGCTCACTGGTTTTATTTACATTTACATACCGTTTAGGCATTTTTCTGTTAAGGACACATTTAGAGGAAAATCTGAGTTTTTTTTTCTGAGCTGTCAAGTCCACAGTGTTTGCAAGCTTATTCTGAAACTTTCTTTTCAATAGACTGATTTTCAATATCTGTACTACATTTTTTTGTGCGATGTGGTTCAGGAAATTCACAGCAATGTCAAATTTAGCCCCCACATTGTGAAAGGTTGGGCTCCACGACCCATATAATG
Source organism: Paedocypris micromegethes (assembly GCA_028031935.1). Taxonomy (NCBI): domain Eukaryota; kingdom Metazoa; phylum Chordata; class Actinopteri; order Cypriniformes; genus Paedocypris; species Paedocypris micromegethes. Next base: position 27,255,422 of record CM051495.1, on the reverse strand, counting down.
TTGTAATACATGGAGTTTCAGTGCCGCAAATTTGTTCTACGCAGTTCTATGTAAATTGCTCTATGCAATAATTTATTTTATTTTATTATTCCATGTTTCACCCAGAATCTCCTTGCTCGTCTTGATTGGTGGCGTTCCATTAACCATAATATTAATTGCACAGTTTGATATTCTGCATGGTTTCTGTCATACAACATGTGACATGCATGTGGCTGGACCACCCCTGGGTCTGCCCCCCAAGACCAGAAAGATTGAAACACTGTCAGAGTTGTGTACTTTTTAGTGCACTTTGTAATTTAGTGTGCTGAGTAGAACGTCTGTCTCAGTTCAGGGTCATTTACTTTTTTTACATTCTGAAGCTCTAAAGTTTTATGTCAGTTTGTATCTTGCATGGACTCCTTTAACTCATGGTGTTCTGTAGGATGTTTCAACATTCTATTGTGAAAAAGGAGGAATAGTTCTCTTCTCTGAATGTGGATCTGGTCAAACACCGTCGTGGTTTCTTGTGTTAGTCACGAGATGAGCTGACATTCTGATGGTTTTTTTTCCTGGTCCGCTGTCATGTGATGCACGAGCAAACATGCGTTCACGCACACACGCATGCACACACAATCATAATCACCACTTCCTTCTTTCTTTCTTTTTTTTGTGTGCGACTTTAAGAAACCCTTTTTTATTTATACGTTTGGGGAATCCCAACAGACTTGTACAGTTGAGGACAAATTATTACCCCCCCCCCCTAAAGAATTAGTCATTGTTTTAAAAACAATTTCTAAAGTGCTTTTAAACAGAGCAAAAATATAAATGAAAAATGTAACGCAGCTTTTTTAGACATCCTAGTTAAATGTCTAAAAAAATGATTTGCTCTGTTTAAAAGCACTAATAGTGTTTTGGGGCTAATAGTTTGTCCTCAACTGTAGCAGATGAACACACACTCACATAAGAAATAACCAGCAAAGTTTTTATTTTAGTTTTTCTTATAAAACTTTTTTTTAATATGAAAATGTAATGTATTTATTAGTCTAACGAATAATATAATTATTATTCTTATTCTCATATTCAGTGTCAAATATTTCATGTCATTTTGTAATCAAGTTTTTTTATACTATTGTTTCAGAAAAGACTTTATAAAGTCTTTGTTTAATGGATAGTTGTCTTTGTTTCTTTTATATATATATATA
>CM051495.1:27230086-27251925 GCA_028031935.1 Paedocypris micromegethes | reverse complement strand
TTTTTTTTTTTTTACAAACGTGAGTGCGTGTATTTGGAAAAGTGACCGTGTCACAGCTTATGGTGTGCTTTACTTTTAGCTGGGTGATGTCTGAATCATGTTCATAAGCTGATAGATAGAAAGAGAGAGAGAGAAGAGAGAAGGTCGTAAAGTGCCTTGCGTAGTGTATCTGTCCCTTAAATGAATGGGTGTTAAACCAGGTGTGCCTGCCTGGAATCGATTGAATAAAGATTAAAAACTCAAGGCATGCTTTTAAAGGTGAACTATTGTAATAACATAAATTCAATCATAAAGTAAATTGTTGTGCTTATGTTGAAAAATTCACTATTATCAATGCACTTTTGTAAATATTATGAACTAATAAATAGATTGTCAACCTGTAGAAGGAATCTTGTATTTTTGTAGCCTATTCCATACTTTGATCTTCAACCCAGACTTTTAACTTGCAGCAAAAAATCACTAAAATAAAATAATCAAAATAATTTAGAAAAAAAAAAACCTTTTCCTAGAACTTGAGAAGTGTCTGAAAAGGCAAGTAAGAATAGGTGAAAATGTGATTTCGTTTTGAACAGAAAGGCTGTAATTCAGGAATGACGCATTCTGAAATGAACAGCAGCTCATTAAAATAATTGTAATTATGGTTATTTATAGTTTGTAAACAATCTAATGCAGAGACTGACCTGCTTATGATGAACTTTAGATTAAAAATAGCCTTGAAAGTTAAAAAGAATCAATGGTTGTCTGCAAAGTATTTAAAACAAACTTTCTAGACAAGAATAATTGCGCTGATTTTTTTTTTTATTCAAATGATTCAGAGTTTTGTTTTCCAGTTGTGAATAACAACAACGTGACGTATTTGTTTTTCATTCATTGGCTCGAGTACACCGACACTTGAAGGTTTGCTGCCACGACATCTGTGTAGCGGCCCGCCCACTTGACTGACGCCCTCTCCACCTATTCGTAATCGACTGTCTGACGTGAACACGATTATCCAATCCGAATGGAGAAACAGGGAGGGGCTGGTTTGTTGACAGGAAGTGTGCGGAAACAGAAAGCAGGAGAGTAACGCTTGATTTTTGCACTTCGACAAGAGGCAACGTCGAAGTGAATTATGACGTTTAAGGTTAAAAAAAGGCAAAGATGCAATGGAGGTCAGTAGTTGTGGGTCTTCTAGTCCTGAGAGTGGTTTTGAATTGCGCCGTGTGGCTTGTTTTCGGACTGGGACCCAGCTGGGGATTTGATTTCCCCATTAAATTCACGTTCAGATTGCACAGGACTGAACTTCTCAACGATGACGATAAAGCCCCCAGCAAATCTCACGCCTGGTCGCAGCTCTACGAAAGCAGAAGCCCCCGGGCAAAGACTTGCTCCACCGTTAGTGGGAATTCACCAGAGAAATCCTACCTACGTTTCTTTCAGGAAGGCAGGGACGACTATGAAAGAAGGTACCGCTCTTTCCCGCACGCGCTTAAAGTGAAAATGCGTGGAATGGCGCGAGACATGTTTTATTTCGGATACGATAACTACATGAAGTTTGCCTTTCCCGAGGATGAGCTCAACCCCATTGCTTGCGAAGGTCGAGGGCCTGACGTGTTGAACCCGTAAGTTACTGAGTAATCCATCTCATGTCTTGCCTTCAGAAGAACATGTGTTATGACACACTCACCTCTGTTTGCATCATCTCATTAGCTAGAGGTAAACAACTTAACTACTAGGGTGAAAATAAAAACTGCAGTGAAAATGGCAGTGGTGTAAAGTACTTGTGTAAATAAACTTCATTACTTGAGTGTTTTTGGCTACTCTACTTAATCAAGTATCACAAATCTAAGCAACTTTTATTCTTTACTTGACTACATTTTTGTAGTTGTACTCTTTACTCCACAACATTTGAATGAACACTTACCATTACATTGTGACCAAGTCGGCATCTGCAGTGATGTTGCCATCTGCAGGATGCTGAAGGTACTGGTTGTCATTTATGAGCTAAATCACGTGAACCTAGTGAATTGGTGACTTTGAGTAATTTTCACGATGTTACATGTACATGTTTTACTTTGTAGAAAGAACTTGTGTGTAAAGAATTAGTGCTTATGTTATTAATGATTCTAAATAATTGTACAGAATATTAATAATGTGTGATTTTTTTTTAAATATCACATGTACCTTTATCACATTATAACTTCATTAATATTTGCATGTTAATAAATGAGCGTAATTTGCGAGTTATTGTTTTTTAACTCCTTGGAAGCACAAATTTTAGGACAACTTCATTAAGATTTAAATAGGAATATTCACATTTCTGCCATGCTATTTCACATTCACTCCAGATATTTGTTTTAATTAAGCCTGTTTTTGGAGATTTTTGCTTATCTTTTCTACTGAAAGAAGTGAACCAAGGTAACAATTATTTCTTCTGTCTTAGGTCAAATATCAACATTAACGACGTCCTTGGAAACTATTCCTTGACTCTTATCGATGCCCTTGACACACTGTTGGTAAGCAGAACTGGATAATCCAAACACAACATACACATTCCACGAATGCTCGATGACCTCCATGTTTTCTGTCTTAAAAGGTCCTTGGGAATGTGACAGAGTTTCATCGAGCTGTCAAGCTGGTTATCGACACTGTCTCTTTTGACAAGGACTCTACTGTTCAAGTCTTTGAGGCCAATATAAGGTTCAATTCCAAGCTTTTTTTCCTCTGAAAATAAAACATTATTTTGCTTAATACAGGCCAGAAATATCTTTTCTAGCTTTATTTTAAAGTTAAAATTTTTGTGAAGGAGGACGTTTTTTTGCATGTAAATGCACTAATCTGGTCAGTAGAACAGGATAAGAACAGTAGTTTGGTTATGATAAATCTGTGTTACGTCCTCTACGTGGCGCTGTTTTTTGCATTGCCTATTGCATCACCTAACAGGATGTGACTGCACTACATTACCCACAGTTCCCTGTTTAGACACAATGGTGGAATGCAGCAGTGGTGGAATGCAATAGTTTCCATTCTGTGCAGTAAAATCAGTTTCTGTCTCTCGGTTGCCGTTTATAGTTTTGTTATGGGAACAAAATGTATTTTATGTAAATTAAATGGAGAAATATTGTTGAATACCAATCTTTTGTTATGAAATGTAACATTGATAAATTGTATAAATAAGCATCATTTTATATGTATATGCATTTATTTTATTTTGTCTACTTCCCTGATGTTTTGATTTCTCATGATCCCGTAACTGGTTTCCAATCTTTTATATCTGAAAAAGTCATAAAAAATCCAATGTTTTGCGTTAAACGAATTTGTCGCTCTTTATTCCACGCCTGTTCAGGATCCTCGGCAGCCTCATATCAGCTCATATTCTGCTGACGGACCAGCGACACCCGTTCGGAGACGTGGGACTCAAGGGCTACGACAATGAGCTGCTGCATCTGGCCCATGACCTGGCTGTTCGGCTGCTTCCTGCTTTCGAGAACACAAACACGGGCATCCCGTATCCCAGGGTCAGCATCTCATGTTCGAGATCTTTTCAATCATCTAAAACCGTCCTTCTGTTCAGGTGAATTTAAAGAAAGGCGTTCCTCCCGACAGCATCAATGAGACGTGTACGGCTGGTGCCGGCTCTTTGCTTGTGGAGTTCGGTATTCTCAGCCGCCTGATTGGTGACTCCACCTTTGAGTGGGTGGCTCGGCGGGCTGTTAAAGCGCTCTGGAGTTTGAGGAGCAATGAGACAGGCTTGCTGGGTGAGCTTTGGTGTCCCGTCTTCATCTAAATGGTTATATTCTTCACTAAATTTATTCCGATTCTCGTTTTTAGGGAACGTGGTCAACATTCAGACGGGTCAGTGGGTGGGCAAGCAGAGCGGTCTGGGGGCGGGCATGGACTCGTTCTATGAATACCTCCTGAAGTCTTACATCTTGTTTGGAGAGAAGGAAGACTACCGGATGTTCTCTGCAGCATACGAGAGCATCCAGAGCCATCTGAGGAGAGGGTGAGTGTCATGTGACTTCCTGTTCACCTGCAGAGAAGTGGGTCACCCGGAGTATGTTGTAGCATATGCATCATTTACAGTCAAAGACTAATCCTGTAGTAAAAGTATAGTCTAAAGTTGTATCTTTTTTGACAAAGTTTACAACTAAGATTAATCAGTTGGTTGATATTTATTACGTATCTAACACATTACGTATCTAACTGCTGTCCACCCCACCCCCTCTTTCTATCGTTCACTCTCCATCCATATCTCCATCTCGCTCTCTCTTTTTTGCTCCATCTCCATCTATCTCTCTTCATCTCTCTCCATCCTCCCTTCTCTCTACTTCTACTTCATCTCTATTTCCATCCATCTCTCTCTCGCTCTCTCTCTCTCTCTCTCTCTTTCTCTCTCTCTCTTTCTCTTTCTCTATCTATCTCTCTCCCTCCATCCATCTCTATCTCACTCTTCATCTCTCTCCATCCATCTCTCTCTTCATCACTCTATCTTTCTATTCATTCTCTCTATTTCTCTCTTCATCTCTATCATGTTCATTTCTCCGTCCATCTGTCTCTCTCCATCCATATCTATTTCACTCTTCATCTCTCTCTTTCTATTTATCTCCCAGTCTTTCTCTCGATCTCTCTCTTCATCTCTATCTCAACTAAGTATCTATGCATATTAATTACTTAATTTGCTTAGTTACATAACTCGAACCTTCAAGGTTTGTGCATACATAATTAGTCTGTGCGTCCCACTTCCAAAAACATCTTGAACCCGTGAAGTTTGTGCGTAATTTGAAGCAAAATACAAGCTAATTATCTCCTAATTCATTCATTACACACAGATTATACTGACCGCTTTACATTTGTTTGTACACAAGTGCAGTGGCAATAAATTGAACCTGATCCAACCCTTTCACCTTTCTGCAGAAGAGAGGCGTGTAATGAAGGAGAAGGCGACCCACCACTCTATGTGAATGTCAACATGTTAAACGGACAGATAATGAACACGTGGATCGACTCTCTCCAGGCCTTTTTCCCTGGTCTGCAGGTCCGAGCATCCCTCATTTAGCTTCGGCATAGCAGTGTCAGTTAGTTAGCGATGCGGTTTCTCTGTTTTCAGGTTTTAAACGGGGATGTTGAAAATGCCATTTGCCTTCACGCCTTCTACTATGCAATCTGGAAGCGCTTCGGTGCTCTTCCTGAAAGATACAACTGGCAGCTCCAGGCCCCGGACGTGCTGTTCTACCCGCTCAGACCTGAGCTAGTAGAATCAACCTACCTTCTCTATCAGGTACATAGCGTTGATTGTAATTACATGGTGTTTTGCTGCTTCATGGTACAGTGGGAGCAACAACAAATGCTGTTGTTGTTGTTGTTGTTGTTGACAGGCAACCAAGAATCCATTTTATCTCCATGTTGGAATGGACATTCTTGAAAGTCTTGAAAGGAATACCAAAGTCAGGTGTGTGTGGCCTTGAGTGACGGCTTTCAAGCTGATCTTGCTCTGATTAACAGCCTCTCGTGCTTTTTCAGATGTGGTTATGCCACCCTCCATCATGTTGTGGACAAGTCCAAAGAAGATCGAATGGAGAGTTTCTTTCTCAGTGAAACCTGCAAATACCTTTACCTGGTCAGTGATCCACAGTTTTAGAGTAAAAGTGAAGTTATACGTTAAACAGAACTTCACGTAGGTGTGAATCAGGAGTAATTTAATACTCAAGGTGTAATTTTATATTCTGACCTCGCGGTGACCCGATTGCATCTTTTTGAGCCAATTACATCCTTGAAAAGCAATAACAATTGTAATGCAGAGACTCCATGAATATTCTGTTTTCAAGTATTATATTTTTTAAACGTTTTCAAATATGTTATTATATAAAAAATATAACTCAATAATCATCGTTTGTAAAAAAATAATAATATTTAAACCTAATATTTTTTTCAGACTATACTATGCACATAAAATCCTAAAAAAATATTTAAAAATCTACTGTGCATTTTCTAATCTGAAAAAAAGTTTGCTTTTATATTTGAAAAGGCATCAGGAATTAGACTATTAATGGAGCACCTCAATATAGTCCAATACACATTACAGTTCAAATATTACAGTAATTGGTGAATTTAAGTAAAGTAAATGCAGAGAGTTTGTTCTGACATACTATTATTTGAAATGTTTTCATGTATTGTTCTCAAGATGTTTGTTCCATTTCTTGTGGTGTTTTTCTTCCATTATCTTGATATTTAAAGACCCAGTGATGAATTGCAGCCATTTTCTTCCCTGGATCTGCTTTCTGAAATCTTTCCAAACCTCCACAGCTCTTTGACGAAGATAACCCACTGCACAAGTCTGAAAACAAATACATCTTCACAACAGAAGGCCACGTGGTTCCAATAGACCAACGCTTCCGGCAGAAGAGTTGGGAAGAGCCTGTCCCGTGCATGGAGTCCGGCAAAGAGCCACCAGCAAACACAAGCAACGTAGGAAATCTGATGAAAAGTGGAACAAAGCTGTATTTTAATAATGTGCTTTTTTTTCTCAATTAGTGTGAAAGGATTTCTGAAGAGCGGCGCTACAGTCTTCCACTTAAGAGCATGTATATGAGGCAGATTGAACACATGGTGGGGCTGTTCTGAGAGCAGCCCCGCCCCCTCTTGACTCCGCCCCCTGGAGGGGTTCAGGAGCTGTTCAGGTTCTTCAGACGTCAGAAGAGCACAGCTAGCGCAGCTGAATCTCGGGTGATCTCCATGTGCCATGTGTGATGAAACTTGATGTCGTATTACTAAGGGCTGAAGCTGAGAAACCTTCTGCATGTTCTCAAGAAATACACTTCCTTCTCTAGAAGCCATCCATCACCTCTCAGAACTTTTTGAAAGGCAGGGCGACGTGTCTTTCAACTTCATTCAGGATTCCACGTCGCAGACCTGTGGTGTCGCTGTATTATGATGGAATCACACATTAGTCTTTTCATAGAGTTTTGCACAGAATCTTCAAGATGTCTTGGAGAGTGTTGGGTTTATTTTTTTAATAATTTGTTTCCATTTTGGAAGGGCAAATACGGTAGTAATTCTTTTGGACCAAATCTCACACAATGTGAGATGAAGATCGTGCCTTTAACATGTTGACTTCACATCGCTCAGGATTATTAGCACGTCGATTTGTGGCTGGTACAATGTGACTTGCATGTGATGCTGAAAACGTTGTTTTCTGATGTCTTTGTCTCGGTGTCGTTAAAAGGTCGCAACACGTTCTTAACGCGGGAGTGTAATAATTCCATCAGGTGTTATGATCGTTTTGTTAGTGTTGCGGATTCTACATTGTGCCGAGAAGTTTTTAGCCGTCTTTTCAATTTAATCAGGTTATATTTTGAAAGTGTGGGTTCTAAGAGACGTTGTGTTTTATGAAGTCAAAATTAAAATCAATGACACGCCACCATCATTTTGGGTGTCTTGTTTGTTTGTGGCACGTCTGTCAGAACATTACTGTTTTGTGGCTATAAGTTCAAAAGCCTTGTAATACATTTCAGAAAATAGACAAATGAATCTTGAAACATGCATATGAAAACGATAAAGTTGAGTGGTAACGTAAGAAATAATGCTCATATGCGGAGATTGTGCAAAAGAAAACATTTCTGACTAAACGATAACGTTTAAAATGCAATGAGAAGAGTATGCATCAAACCAATTATTGACCATTCAATAATGACAATAATTTTAAAGCTCTGGTGATACACTTTCTTTATTGTCAGATTACAGGGCCTTAAATTAAAATTATGTTTAAAAAAACTTGATAAATTCAAACATACACTTGTAATACATAATTTGATCACCAGGTGATCAAAGTTCAATTCCATTGCTTAACTCCATTGCTTTTCCACAGCAGTGACCACTAGGGGAGCCGCTCCAAATTTGGACATATTGATTTTTTTTTCAGATTTTTCTAAAAAACTAGTTTTTGAGGTCTAGGGGGGAGAACAGTAACATTTTAACTCACATTTTTAAGAGAAGGGTTGTCTGGTGGGTTGCTATAATGTGGCCTTGGTAAATTATTGTGATTTAAATTGTAAGCCTTTTCTTTATTACACATTATATCTTCTGGTGATACGTTTAAAATTATGTTAAACATTATAATTACACATATATATATATATATATATATATATATATATATATTATATATTATTTTATTTTATTATTTTTTTTTTATAAAGCTTACCGTCTGGAAATCACCAGTAAAGTAAAGGTTAAGTAGCGCATTCACCTTTCTTCTGTCGCTTACGGCCATACCACCCTGAACACACCCGATCTCGTCCGATCTCGGAAGCTAAGCAGGGTCGGGCCTGGTTAGTACTTGGATGGGAGACCGCCTGGGAATACCAGGTGCTGTAAGCTTTTACTTGCTTTTTCGCGCTCATTGACTTTACTTTAACTGATATTGAACTAATATTTAACTTCACCAGTCTATAATTAGTCATTTAAACAGGTGTAAAGTGACAGAAACGTTTTCTCTAGAGCAACAATGCTTGAGTCTATCACTAGAGGGAGGTGTTGAGTCAACATCGTTGTACATTGTTACAGTTAAAAATGTTTAATCACCTTTTCTTCTGTAACAGTCCAAAAAAACACGCAAAACATTTCTTTTTTCATTTTTGAGAATTCTGTCACACATCGCATAAGTAGCCAAACATTCTTATGTAAAGTAACAAAGTACATTTACTCAAGTACTTTACACCACTGATTCCAGGGGCAGATGACACAAGTTTTCACATTTTATTAGATTTTTCTTTCATTTTCCATTTTTTTTCTGATATGTTGATCTGGATCTTCTTTAAAAAAATATTCTCTGACCAAACTGCCGTTGTCGACAACAACCCAGTTTGGTTAGAGAGCCAAAGAGAAACATGCTAAGGATGTCAAACTTGTTTCTGCCTGACTCCCAAACCAAATGCTGGGACAAGTTTTATTATCCATATGAGCAAAAAAATCAAACAAAACAACAAAACTGGAAATGGCAAAAAGAATCGGAACAAAGTAGGCTTCTCCATTAGCAAAAGAACAAAGGGGAGAACAACAAACGATGACAAATTTGCATCAAACATAGAATGCTTCAACTTAAGCAAAGAGGGACTTTGACTTGGACCAACGATAAAAACATAGACTATAAATTTTAAGACTAATTAGAGAATAAAAATGGCACAACGGGAGATTGAGGTGAACAAATAAGATTAACAAATTCAAACCTGAACAACAGACAATAGTCATTGACTGACATAAGACATAATACATAGAAAACACATAAACTCAAACCCTGGCAAGGAGCCAAATTGGTTTTCAGGTTACCCTAAACATATTGTCTATGACTTGAATTTAGAATTTAGAGCAACATCATCATCTTCAACTACAGCATCATTAGAGCACGCACGCTCTTCAATTTACCGTTTTTTCTATTTACCGTGGAAGGTGTATTTTCTGGTGGCACAAGCTTTTTAAGCGTCCTTAAAAGTTCCTCTGTGACCTCGCCAAACTGGAGTTGTACTTCTTCTTTTAATTTGGGCAAAGATCCATCTTTCCAGGATACATGCTTCTGAGTCTTTGCAAGCAATTTTGCTGTGACCTCACCAAACTTGAGCGGCACCATTGGCTTCATCCTTTGGAGTTGTGTAGATGCGTCTTTAGAAGCCACACGGTTTTCTGTCTGTCTTAGAAGTTCCTCTGTGACCTCGCCAAACTGTAGTGGCACCATTGTATTGGACTCAAGCAAAGATCGGTCCTTGACGGCCGCCCGCGTCTCAATCTCCGTAAGAAGTTCTTCAGTGACATCACCAAAGTAGAGAGGAACCGTTGTTCTCTTCTGTTGAAATGCATTTTTAGAGCGCAATCGTTCTTCAACATTTCGAAGAAGTTCTTCTGTAACCTCACCAAACTGGAGGGACACCATTGTCACAGGCACAAACTGTTCAGTCCCAGCCTGGAATTGTTGAGTCTCTTTAAAAGCCACACAATCTTCATACTTCTCCAGAAGCTCTTTTGTGATCTCGCCAAACTGAACCTGCACTTTTTTCTTTACCTTAGATGCATCTGGAGGCACACGCTCTTCAATCTTCCCAAGAAGATCCTCAATGAACTCACTTAACTCCAAATTACTCTCATCATGGACATTCTCCAACTCGGGCATGGTGTGGAAAGTAGGCAACTTCTCTGCTTTCTCATCCAATTGAGTAATGTCTTCACGCTCCATCCTCTCAGCAAAACCCTTGAATTGATCTTCAAGGACCTCAAACTCTGTGACGGCTGCTTCTCATGCATAGCATAAAGCTTTACAAGTACGTACTGCAAAGTGATTGTTTCGACAAATTACTCCAGATTTGTAATGGCCCACAACTCACTAAGTGGTTTTCAAACACCACTCCTTGCTGATATAATTGAATGTTCTTTATCATCAATAAAAAAAAAACCAAAACAACTTCACCACAGTAACTTCACAACAAATGATCTCATCACTCCAGCACAAAGTCATGGAAACAGTGCTGACAAAAACTCAGTTGAAAACATGACAGTAGAATATTCACTGTCATAGAAATTAGGACAAAAAAATCAAATGACTTCATATGTCTGTTTATGCTTGTTTTTTAATTCAAGGTCACGTCTGAAAACTTAGTTGCTTAACCAGCAATAGGGGGATTCTTGATGAAAATGAGTCCTTGAAAACCATATTTGAGTAAAAGTACAGGTAACTTATTGTACAAATTACAAGTTACAAGTCACCAATTTCAAGAAAACTTGAGGAAAAGTCTGTAAAAAAAATTGGAAGAGTTGAAAAAAAGAATACCATGGTATTTTAAAATAGTTTTTAGGGTAAACAAAACAAGCTATGTTCTGAACTGAATCCTAAAACTGTATTTTTTTACAGTTACAGTATAGACAGTTAGATAGGTGGCACTGTAACCCAAACTATTGAAACACACACACACACACACACACGCACACACACACACACACACTTTATTAGACACATTTCCAAGTTCACTTTTTTCTACAGAAGCTTTATTAATTTATTAGAATTTACAGCATTGGTATTGGTAGCACTGTATAAATAAAATCAAGTTAAAAATGTATTTCTGTCGTATTGACTATAAATCTGCTTCTGAGCAAAGCAACGTATTAACATAGTTATATTTTGCTACATCAATCGTATCCTGATCTTAAGCTCTTTTGTGAAATTACTTTTAATCCAGAGTCAGATCAGTCTTGTGAAACATTACGCTGAAGTGCATCTGCAGGTCCAGGTCTTCGATTGTATGTTCTGCGTAAGATATCCTCACAATCCTACTAGATATATAATGGCAAAAAAACTACAAGAAACAAACACCATTTATGCATGTGTAGTCGTGCAGCATGTTAAATGAAACTCTGCTTTGGTATTTATTCATGCTTGATTCCGATCAGCAAAATCCATTAGCAAATTCCGATTTTCGCTGGTCTTAATATGTTTGTGTGTGTGTGTGTGTGTGTGTTAGGAGGGAAACAAACATCTAAAAGAGGGCAATGGGTAGTATTGAGTGTTGAGTAAGAAGCTGCATTTCTGTAAAAGAGCAAAATTGATAGATTATTTCAAAAGTCATTGTTTATTTAAGACATAATAAGACAATAGAAGAATAATGAATGTGTCTTATGTCTTTGTCTCACCTGGTGTTCCAAACTGTTGTTTAGAATAGACCACAGTCTTTCAGATTTTCTTTGATGATGATGTCTGTCACGGCATCAAATACAAACTTGACGTTCTCTGTATCTGTTGCACAGGTCATGTGGGAGTAGATTTCTTTCACGTCTCGTCTCATGTTCAGATCCAAGAACTGCACCTTGATGTAGTTGCCAGCGTCCTCATAAGTGTTGGGGCCTGAGGATGGATTTTACCATTGTGATTGTGATCACCATGAAGAACATTCTGAAAATACGTTTTTAGTCCTGCATGACTAAAAAAAAAAATAATAAAAAATATATACACACACACACACACACACAAATATATATATATATATATATATATATATATATATATATATATATATATATATACTGGCATTTTAAATAAATTTTTTAAAATACTTTTTTACTTTTCAAGTTTTCAAATAATTTAATAGTTATTGTGAAAAGCAATAACTATATTACCATTATATATATCCAATATATCCATTGTTGCTTAGATGAAGGTAAGATATCCATCGGTGCAAACATTTAGTACATTTTACATTATATTATATGATATGCACTTTATTTTATGCAACATTATGCATAAAATATAATGCACTATTATGCATACATTTCTTTAGGAATTAGAATTTTGATATTGACATTGATCGTTGTGAAAAGCAATAACTAATTGCTATTGCCATTAACATATCCATTGGTGCTAAGATGGAGTGAAAATCTTAATGAATGAATGAATTCCAATTGTCAAATTGACAATTATCCATTTTTGTGAGCATCTCTGTATATAACACACTTTTTTCTTTCTCTAACTGACTAAGTTCCTTTGATACATTATATAATATGTTGTGCTTTACATCTCACCATCATAATCTGGGAAGCACATGCTCAGGTGAGCTTTCTTGATCTTCTCCACAAACACGTCCTTCTTGTTGAGGAAGAGCACGATGGAAGTCGTGGCAAAGTAGCGGTGGTTACAGATGCTGTTGAACAGGTGGAGACTCTCATGCATTCGGTTCTATGTGGAAGAAAGAACGATCTTAGTAATGAGTAATGAGTGGTTTTGTCTTTGTAAAGAAAACTCACAACTTCATCATCCTCCACCAGCACCATGTCGTACGCGCTCAGAGCGGCGATGAAGATGATGCAGGTCACACCTTCGAAGCAATGGATCCACTTCTTTCTCTCTGAACGCTGACCACCCACATCAAACATCCTGTGGACCATGATAGTGAAACACAGACACCAAACACATCCATCTAGTTTTTGAGCAGTTTTCCATTTCTGGGTCACGGGGAACTGAAGCCAATCACAGCAGCTCTGGACTAGAAGGTGGGACACACACTCTGGATTCCGTTCCATCTCGATACAATAACATGTATTTTCTACATGTTGTTATTTTCAGACTAGGTGGATTATAAAGTCCACGAATAATAAAGGACATTCTAGTTTTGAAAATTGATACATTTTAAAGTTGATACATTTCTTAACCTGTTATCACTTTTTTTTATAATTTTTTTTCTGGATAATTATATTGTTCTGTATAATAAATTGTTACATTTTGGGTAACAAATACCTAAACTGTTACAGTATTTAATTACATGAGTTATATTACTTCTGATTTATACCTGAAGTTGAGATCTTTGAAGGAGAACTGAGTCTCAATGATACCAGTGGTTTTCACTCTTGATCGGAGAACGTCTTGTTCAGTTGGGACGTAGCCAGGCTGGATCAACCTCTCCAGGTCGTTCAGATAGCTTAGAGGAAGAGCACGAGTGACACATAAGCACAGTCCAGCTTTCAGATCAGCGAATACTTGTTCTTTAAGGCACGTACTATCCAGCAGAGTCGTTGAGCTGGTATTCCGAGGCTCTGTCGAAGCAAGCCTGGATCCCCGAGTCCTTCCACAACCTCAGGATGATGTCAGACAGCTCCTTGGGCATGGTGCCTTCCTCAATGGTGTCTGCCAAGTGCATCAGCTTCCTTCCATCGTCCTACAAGACGTCTGGAGGGTCAGTCATGTTATGATGCTGGTGAGAAAGACGTCTGACTACAGCACCTGAGCAGCAGCATCTCCATAGGAAATGTTGAGGGTGGTCATGGCCCTCACAATGGCCAAGATCGACTGAAGCGTGTTGCTGTAGATGATGGTAATGAACTCCAAGCATTCTTCGAGGGAATAACCATCTTTGTGAATAATTCTGTGTGGGACAGTTTCAGGAAAATGATATTAGGAAACCTGCCATCGGCTCTTTCCATAAAACGTATATAATTGACTTACTTCATCTGTTTGACAATGGTGCTTTTTCCTGATTCTCCAGCCCCTGAATGAGACATAAAATAATAATGTAATATTATACACTGTTAAAATACATTTATATATGGACAATTATGACATAGTGGTTGAGAATTGAATCAAAAGTTGTAGGTTTGAATCCTGAATGGTTTAACAACTGATTGTTGTTAACTCAGCTGTTCCTGACCTTATACATCCAAACTAGTCTAAATGTTTACAGTAGACAGTTGTGGCCTGATATATATATTATATATACACACACATACTTTACATAATATACATATTGTTGAAATTTTTCTTTACTTTTTCCCAACGCTTCATGTAGAACCTCAAAACCACTGACTCCATCGCTTTTCACTGTGTTTGTTTCTTTTGTCAGATTAGATTAAGAGGATTGTGGCTGATTATTCTTGTCTTAAGCCGTTACAAGCCTGATGTTCATAACCCTGACCCATATCACCGCATACAAAGACACGATGAACCCAGATAAACAGAAAGACCAAGCACACAGATTACACTTTTAGGCATATGTCTAAATATACAAAAATTAGCACATTTGCCTGTTCAGAAACAATCGACTAGCATGTTTTCCCATTTCTGGAATTCCAACATGACTTCCAAGTGTTTGTAGAGTTTAAATGCACACGAATGAACTCAGCTCTTTTAGATGATTTTGTTGAATTATGGTTTGTAGAATTTCAAGATTGTATCAGTGGAAATTGAATTAATTAAATTGATAATTTCCTTTACTAGCTTGTTTCTTCCAAAAAAAACATCTTACGGTCTTGTCAACATTGTAACAACGATACTGAAACACATATGTAACACAATGATGCATTTGCTCTTTACCCGATAGCTATTTACAGTATTCTCCATTCTGCTAAAAATACCAGCATAAATAATGAAGACTAGACTGAGATGTTTCTACAATAGTTTCTCAGCAACGGTCGATGGTATTTCACATTGGTGCACATTTCAGCTCGATCTCTACATCGACGTTACCTAGCAGCAGAAGTTTAACGGTCCTGGCATCTTTGTCGGCGTCTTCCTTCAGCTTCTTCTCAAGCTCCCTGGAGTGCTTCTCCTCTGCGCTCGCCCCGGCCCCCATTCTGACTCTCGATTCGGGAAAAGAAGTCCTTCTGGACCACCACTCGCTAGCTGTCACACCTCAACTGCTTCTTGATGACCCAGTGAATCGTTCAGAGTCTTAGAGGGATTTTGGGGACGTCTCTGACCACCTGGGTTGGTGAAGCCAATGAAGAGCAAGGACAAGAGGCCTGGATGGTGGAGTGGCCATTTAACCTCAGATTTAGGAGAAGGTGCTGTGGTCAGCAGAACAGGCTAATCTGGACTGGACTCGTAAGAGGGGCGAGTCATGAAGCTTCTTTGAATGTGGTATGCATGTTTAATGTGATAAAAAAAAATTTTTATGACTACTGAAAAACCGTAAAAGTCCTTAAAAGTTTTGGAAATTTCTTAAAAAGGATCTAAAATCAAACCAAAAATACTTTGTGACTATGATTTTGTATAGTTGACTTGTTTGACACAACTACGATGAGTTGTTGAAAAATCAGATGGCGACAAACTGTTTTAGGAACGATTTCCTAGAGGAATAAAAGCTCCACGAGCGAATCTAATCTCACTTTCCCACTGTAGTCATCAGGTTCTGTTCACATTTTCCATAGTGCACACGGTGAGCGGCATTTAAAGAGCTTTAGTGTTTTACTCGACAGAGCTCATTGACCCCAATCTGAAGATTGACATATTTTAATCCACAAGCATCGTCACGCAGTGCAATGCCGACTTTTTGCCACCTTCTTTTGAACAAACTAGAGCTTTTCAACCATTACAAAAGAGTAAATCGTGATTTATTTGAACGTATCAAATTTATTCAATAACTATGGATTATTAAATGTTTGAAGACTTTTAACTTTTTGATTAAAACTTACATGCAGTAGATGCCCTTGAAATAAGTCTAAAACTCTTAAAGCATGTTATTTTTTTGTTACAGTACATAGAACTTACTGTGAGTTTAGTCTGTGAGAAAGGAATAAATTAAGATTTGGAGAAAGACCAACCTATATTTGCTATAAAATATATAACTTTAATCAATGACAATGATGGAAGAGCAAACAATTAAAAAATACATTACTATAACATTAACTGTTCATAACATCTAATTCTGATCTTCTTTGAGTTAGAATATGTTTTAGAAAACAAAAACAGAGAGAACAAAGTGACGAACCACGTGACGTATCAAAATGAAGGGTACATTTCTTTTTTCACGACAATCCCATCCGCTCACCGACAATCCGCAGAAAAAAAAAACGCATGGCAATTCCGAACCACGTCAGCTTCCACACAAGAACCTCCAGTCGATGGCGGCTTTTTCACACGCTCCTTAAGAGAAAGACCGTACACGACACAACAAATCCAGAATTTTCACTACATGACTTTACAGTACTAATACATCTCATGCAAAAATGAATCAAGCCTCTCATGGGCCAAACCACCTCTGAAAGTCCCAGGGTTTCAGCATCGAGCGCTGAAATTCCACAAGCAACACGTTAGAAAAGCGACTCCAGACGATCGCGATGTGATAACGCTGAAACCTGGCGAGAAATGAAAAGGACTGATGTCGGTTCTGTACAGGAGGCTGTGGGGCAGTCAACGTCCAAACACACAGAAGCAGCTTCTATCCAACACACATTAGCATAGCAACAAATGGAAGATCGAGGAGATTAAAACCGTACAGAAGTGTCCGCAAAGTCTTTCTTCGAAGATTCCGATCCAGGTCCACCGAGCTTAAAAACCCTCGTGTGATTCGATCCACGTCGAGCGCAGTCCAATGAGGCTTTTGTCGCATTTCCGCTGCGTATGCAAAAAGTCTCGATGACACTCAAACGGTGCAGCGACGGTGTGAACACCGAGGTAATAAATATGCTGGAAGTGACATTGATAACAAAAACCTATTCACAAAACGTCTCCTTTGCGTCTCTATCTCCACAGAATCTAACTATGTACAACCTACAATAAATACGTTCTATTCTCCGGATGCTGGCGTGCTCTGTTCTTCTCGGGTGGGGTGGATGTTGGGATGGAGTGGCAGTGGTGAGATCTTCTCAGCTGGAGATCTCATGTCTCAGCCGTGCTGCTCTGATCCTGGTGATGCCTTCGGTTCCGTGGCTTGCGAATGTCCTTCTGTGCCTCTTTGAGATCTTTCTTCTTGTGGACGTTGGCCGAGGGGTCGTCTCCCATCTGCCAGTAATCCTGGCAGTACTGGTTGATCAGGCCCATCTCTGGCTGGCTCAGGATGGTCAGCAGGTCTTTGTACTGCTCGGCACTGGGGGTCCAGGCGCTGGGTGGGACGGCTGGAGACGTGATTTCGCTCTGGATGGTGTTGACGGTGCGAGAGGACAGAACCACCAGCTGAAGCTTCACCAGCGTGTGCTTGAAGTTCTTCTCGGTGGAGGTGCACTGATAGACGCCTCCATCCGAGAGCTGGAGAGAGCGAAGCAGGAGACCCTGCTCTGTGCGGACCACCCGGCCGTCGCATCGGATCTGGAATGCGATGGTGTGTTAGGTGAGTGTCTTTGTGAAACATGGCCAGGAAAGTGGTGAGATCCTTACCTCTCTTCTCCGATCACTGTTCTCCTTCTGGAAGTGCCACTTGATGGACACGTGTGGAGATCTGGCCTGGCACTCCAGAAAGGCGGTGCTTCCCTCCACGCCGTACTGCACCGACTCCAGTGTGTTCTTATTGGCTGTGAGGAGAAAAAACACTTCCTGCTTAATGGACACTTGCTGTTTATATACCCATATTTTATATTTTTTTTCTTATTAACATAGGGTTATTTTTTTCCAAGTCATAAATTACTCATAAATTACTATATATTTAGAAATACAATTATATTTTTACATCTAACAAAATACTTCTAAATAAACAATATTTACCTTCATACCGTTTTTTTGGAAATGCGGTTATTTGCCTTTTGTACTTTTATTGTATATTTTTTTTGTATTCTTGTATTTTGTATTGCATTCATAAACGTATTTTGACTTTGCCTTTTATATAAATTCTTTTATCGGTTAAATAAATCCTTTTATCAGATTTATTTATATTTGGTTTTATCCAGTGTGGATATTTTTACTTTAGAATATTTTGAATTCACATTTTCGTTTTGCACTTAACGAAGTAGCGCTCCCAATTTCATTGTAACTTAGTGATGCAATGACAATAAAAGCATTCTATTCTATTCTATTCTATTTTTTTATAATTATGGAATTTTTATATTTAATTTCTTTTTAGTGCTGCTTCGGAGTCATTGCTGTGTCTGTTCATGGTATGTGGAAAAAAATGAATTTGAATTTTAGACTGTCAATCATGTTTGATCAATTATTTAAGCTCGAGTCATGCAGGAAAAAGACATTTCTTACAAACCGAAGAGCATAGAATTGTTCACAATGTCTTGGTACGTTGAGTTCTGCTAACTTGAGGAGCACAATTTGTCTCTCCAGACTAGAGCAAACTTTACTTTACTTTAATTTATATCTTATTACCTGCTCCAGATTCAAGTTACATCGTGTTTTTGCACTTGAAGATTTTTGGCTTGGATGCTGTTGCTCTGTCAAGGAAAACTATTCCTAGAAGCTCTTTTTAATCTCTTGAAATTCCCACCACATCTTTGTTATACCACATTTGACAGTTGAGTGTGAAATATTTAGGAGCGATTCCTAATATTTAGGAATTTCACGACTGGATTTCCTGCACGTTTTTTGTTGCCATTGTAGCATTATTACATTTCCATGATGGTATATAAAATAGTATGCATAACTAGTCCAAGGGAGCCCAAATACTTTTTTTGCGTATCAGACTTCTTCCAGGGATTAGTCTACTTGAAACTTGTTTTTTTTTCCTCACCGTTGGAGTTGTAGCCCCTGCACTGTCGTATTGGGTTTCCATATTTCACATCTTGTCTTCGGCTTCGCCTGCATAATTTAACCCACAAAGAACAATAATGTCAACTGTTTCAATTCATAAGGTAAAATGAAAATGGAATACATACGGACTCAGTACAAAATAAATCTCTAACCTTTTCTGGTTTGCCGAGTAGCGGGAGCAGGTCTTCCCATCCCAGGCGCAGTAGGGGTCTCTGGCCAGGCAACAGTCGGCACAGGCCTCGCCGTACACATCACAGCGGTGCAGAGGCAAGTGTGTGACGCCCACCGCAGAACTCACGTACAGCTGTTGCTGTCGAATCACAAATAGAAAATGTAAATTTTCTGAAAAGTTTTACATTTTAGACATGTTTAAAATATATTTCCAAATTTGTACATTTTTACATGAACAAATGAAGTACTACATTTTATGTAAAACTAATAACTTTGACCCCATAAAT
This sequence comes from Paedocypris micromegethes, assembly GCA_028031935.1. Classification (NCBI taxonomy): domain Eukaryota; kingdom Metazoa; phylum Chordata; class Actinopteri; order Cypriniformes; genus Paedocypris; species Paedocypris micromegethes. The sequence goes on along the minus strand of CM051495.1, from coordinate 27,232,557 downwards.
TATTGTATATGTCCATAGAAAAGCAATTTATGGAATAATGTATCAACTGCTTAAATGTATACCATACACTGAATCAACATATATATTTTTTGTTGTTTTATTATTGTTTATATTTTGTGCAGATAATAATGATAATGAAATTGATAATAATAATAATAATAATAACAATTATTATTATTATTATTATTATTATTATTATAACAGTTATTCATATAATGATAACTAGATGCATTGTTTAACAAGTTTATAATTAGCTTAAACATACGCGTTTTGGAGATATCTTCATTGTAGTAATTGGAGTTGGAATCTGTAGAAAGAAAGCAATACAATTGAAAAACAAACAGGAAAAATGCCACAAAGCTGACAAAGTATTCGCTAATTTTGATTTTGAAAAGTGAGAAGGTTATGTACGTAGACAACATTTACGTAAGAATGATTAGGTAAATGTAGTAAACGTAGTACTTGTTCTTCGTACGTATAAATGTAGTATACGTAGTAGTAGTAGTTGTTCCTACCCTAAACACCTCCACTTCCTCCAGAACGAGCTCCTCTGTCTGAAGGTCATCTCTGGGCAGGACAATCACTTTCTGAACGCTTCCTCGATCTGTAAATAGCCAGACACAAAAAAACAAAAAACAAAGCCATTATAAGAAGAAACTTAACATTATTATACTATTATGAAAATATATACAAATATATAAGTTTTGTCAAATTTAAGCCACACTTATTTCTTCAAGAAAAGTCACCTGTTCCTAAGAAAAGAACTTCATAGTTGCCATCCGCTGCAGTGACTTGGTCCACTGTGATAGTGGTGAACTCATAATCCACATTTGTGCGGACCACCAGAGGGCGCTTGTGCACCGGATAAACAGAGTTGAACATGGTGGGGTGGCTGCGCATGAAGTTGATAACCTCATCTGGGTAATCTTTGGTAGACTTCATGTTCGGAGTGAATGTTCCTCCGGGACACTGGAGAAGGTATGATTTCAATTCAGTCGTTGTTTTAAGTTAAGCTTTTCCTTAATGACACTTACTGTTCCTGGCCGAGGATATGGGATTTTTCCCTGGTAGGCAACCCACTGGTAATTTGGTCCTTCTTTGTGAGCGAAAGGTCCATTGAAGACCATGCGGACATCCGCCATTGAATACACACATACAGCTGAACCCTTGAACACAGACCTAATGATGAAAAAAAATTGGATCAGAACGAGGCGAACGGTGGAATTACTTGGCTAAATAATCTCCATGTCACATTTTATTATGTTCAACTGTAAAAAGTGACAAAAGCGAAATGTAATCAAAACACCCTTAACTCTCTATGGGAGAATTAACATCTCTTGTCTGCTTTTGTGATTTTCCTACGCTGTTCCGACTGGAAAAATCAATAGTCTTCCAAATATTTCCTAAAAACGACTGCATCTGTGAAATGACTTCAGCGAATTTCCAAGTATTTTACTTCTTAACCACTGGCCTTCAAACACCTGGTCTGAGTTTGGATTTAATGCATAATTTGAAGAGTTTAACCAAATCTCAGAGGCTCTAAAAATACTGATTACTACAAACTAGCCAGTGAACATGTCATTCTGTAAATGTAATACAAACGCTAGACGTGCTCTTTCACACAAATGAGGGGGGAGGGGGGGGTACCAGAGAGTGAAAAAAAGTAAGTGCAAGTAAAAGAGGAAGAGCAAAGGTGAGAGAGGGAGAAGATGAGGGGGCGAGTTCAAAAAGTGAATGAGCAAAATAAGACAGACCTCAAGAGAGAGATTGAAAGAAAGAAAGTGTGTGAAAGAGTGAGACACCAAGTTAAAGGGAGAGTAAAACAGGAGGGCAAAGTGAGAAATAACAAAATAGACAGAAAGAGTAAAACAGAGAGTGGGGTAGAGAAAAAGATAGAAAGAGATGGAAAGAGATGGAAAGAGAGAGAGATAGATGAAAAGGAAAATGAGAATAGAGAGAGAAGTGAGAGAAAGAGAGAGAGAAAAACTGAAAGAGAGAGTGAAAGTAAGTGAGTGAGTGAGTGAGTGAGTGAGTGAGTGCAAGTAAAAAAGGAAGAGCAATGGATAAAGAGCAGGTAAGAGAGCAAGAGAGAAAAGAGAGAAGAAAGTGAATAAGCAAAAAATGATAAACATCAAGAGAGAGTTGTCTCAAAGAGAGAGAGGGGGAGAATAAAAAGAGGGAATGAGAATGAACAAAATATATAGAAAAGGTGAAACTGAGAGAGAGAGAGAGAGAGAGAGAGAGAGACTGAGAGTATAAAAAGAGGGGCAAAGTGAGAAAGGGTGAGAGAGAGAAAGAGAGAGAGAATGATATATAGTGTAAAAGAAAAGGTGACTGACAAAAAAAGACGAAGCAATACCTAGACAATGAGAGCAAAAAAAGAACGAGAGAGAGAGACAGAAAGAGAAAGAGAGAAGTGAGAGAGAAAGAGAGAGAGAGAGAGAGAGAGAGAGAGAGAGAGAGAGAGAGAG
>CM051495.1:27205145-27230072 GCA_028031935.1 Paedocypris micromegethes | reverse complement strand
GAGAGAGAGAGAGAGTAAAAGATTAAGCAAAAAACAGCAGGTGAGAAATAGAGGCAGGGAGAAAAAAAATAAAGTATGACCGAAAAGAGAGTGAGAGAGATTGTGAGAAAGTGAGATTGTGAGAAAGAGTGGGAAAAATGTTAAATCACTTGCTGTTAGACACCACCAGTGCAGTTTTTGGGTGTAAAAACCACGAAGCTTAGCTGGTTTGGTCCAGAACAGACCACCACACCCCGTCTAGGTGCATTTACACTGAATGATTAGCATGTGGATTGCGGACCCCATCTGAACCGCTGACCGACCCTGGCCTGACGTTTTCACCCAATAGGAACGTCACGTTTCCCGCATCTTATGTAGATAAGTCCTTTAGAGAATATCGGCTCTCGCATTCAGAGAAACGCTCCTTCCAGTTGGATGAGCTGCACTACTGAATGTGGAGACTGCCAAAAACTTTTCACTTCGGAAAAACAAGCACTCCGGATACGTGGAACGTGAATACGCAAGAGAATCTTCAGGAGCTCCATCAACGATCTAATAAGTGGCCTGATTTACATGAGGCGCTGAGAGAAAGTGAATTGGCATTTCAGCTGATTAAACTGTGAACTTACGCACCCCGACACAGAGAAGACGCCGTAGATCACTGGATTCTTGGTGTCCTGGGTTTTCTGGATGTATACGTCCCCTGAAAATGAAGGAGAGGTTGGGTTTGGTTAGTATTTGGATCAGCCCACGAGATGCGTGTGTGTGTGTGTGTGTGTAAGTGAGGAAGAGTGAGCGAGTAAGAGAGAAATGGTAAAAAGTGTGTGTGTGAGAGAGAGAGAGAGAGAGAGAGAGAGACAGACAGACAGACAGACAGATAGATAGTGTGAAAGTTGATTATTGTTGATTATTTTTTATAACTGCATAGCGAAACAACACCCCACAATAAACGTACACAAACTACACACACTTGACGTACAGCATCTTTTGCAATAAAACCAATTTGGTTTTATTTTATTTGTAAGACGTGCGTTTTAACACGTGTCCTCATAAAGCATGGCTGACACTTTTATTAATTGCTCTTTGTGTCCTGAGGTTGTTTTTGGCCTGGTCTTGAAGTTTCCAATACCTTTTTGTTTTTTTTCCTCTAACGTATATAGGAGCAGTGATAGCCGGTAAGCCAAAACAAGAGAGATTGAAACCCCCGTTGGGAGAAATAGAGTGAAATGGGAGGAGCGGAACTGAATTCTGGGTCCCACTGTACAAGTGTTTAAGCACCGTTCACGCTTCACATGAGGGATGCTGAGAACCTAAAAGTGAGCGAAAAAATAACCCCAGACATAAAGTTTGGACAGGCTAAGAGGTAAAGGAACAGACAGATGTACCATCAAATCCAAAAAAAAGATGACCTCAGACAGATAGTCATGCGAGGAGATCAGTAACAGACTGAGTAATCAGGCTCTGAAGGAAAATCCAGCACTATAGTCGACAAATCTCTCTAGCTGAGCCACAAAAAACAACTCATAAAAAACCTCACTGCCCCTTGGAGAACGTGCAAAAACTGCACGGAGATTTCCAGAGGCAGATTGAGGGTAGTGAGTGTGTAAAACAGGGCCGAGTCCAGCAGAAGGTCCCACATGTGCGTTATGGGGACATATGAAATGTGCAATGAAGTAAATGTGAAACCATCGCTAACAGGATTCCTGTAAAATCGTGAGCCAATAAAATTCAAGCATTCAAATTTTGAACGCGGTTGCAGCTGGTTTATCAGCTGATCTATCCCACCCTGTCAATCACACACACTCCCACACCAAGAAAGACTCTGTTTTATGTAAATCTGTAAAATCTCTGCTTACATGAAGGCTTAACCTCAACCATGTGCCCATAAAGCACCGTCAGTACTTATGTGTATATATAGGAACTCATTTTTCTTTTAATTCAAATTTGGTTTATTCTTTTTGCAATTGTCAGATTATAGAGTAATGCATCATTTGTCATTAAAAGCTCTATATGAGCCACAATTTCACACTTGGAGACTTTGTGTCTCTATATATTTCTCACAAGGGCACTTTGGCACCTTTACTGATACTACACCCTGCACGTAGAGGAAAGGAAGGAAATTACTTTCTTCAAGTTAGACCCTCAGGAGAGACATATTCATTGAACCATCAGGCTCAAGCCATTTCCACAAATGAGGTATATCATGCCCTACGCTGAAATCAGAGGAGTTTTTATTTTAGCAAGTACACCTCGCCAGAAAACATTGGCCCCAGGGCAACAACTCACTAAAAATATGGATTTCATCCAATCGCTCTCTGTTGAAGCTGGTATTTATAAAAAAATATTGGCAAGATTGTGGACAAAGAATTTAAAGTAAAGGCATATCAAATTTTGTTTCATGGTTTGTATGAACAACGTTGGTGTTTTAAATAAATTACATTAATTCAAGTATTGTTTCAATAAATTAATTATTTAATACCTAACATTTAGAAACTTAAATTGTATAAATTGTATAAATAATTGTATAAATATGCATTAACTAGAGTTGGGCATAGTTTAAAAAAGTGGACAATTTTTTAATATATTGTTTTAGTTTCTAGATTAGTCTTGAAATCAATCTTGATTAATATCTCACACATTTATTGCATTAACTAATAGATTATTTGTGCTTATGTGGTACTTGAGACTGATAAATTGTCCCTGAAAATAAAAAACACGTGGCTTCATAGCTGCTTCCATGTAAATAAAATAAATATTCTTAAAGTTCCTGTTTGTGATTAGGACTGCCACAAGATGTTACGTTTTGATATTTACCTAATGTGTGTGTTTCAGAGAAACTGAAGAACCTTGTTCTGAATGTTTTCACAAAAAAGCATTATTCTTTTGTGAAATTCTCTTCTGAACAATTGAAGAAAAGAAGAGTAAAAAAAAGAAATCGAATAATCCCTAAACTACGGCTTCACTCAGAGAGAAACTTACGGAGCTCATCAAAATGCGTCTCGATGCCATCAGAGCCAGTCACCGAGCAGATGAGGCGAGCTTTGAGGAAGGTGCTCCACTTATTCACCAGACAGCAGTGTCCTCCATCATCGTTCTGAAAAGAAAGGTCACGGTCAATGTGAATATTCGGTGTTGGACACCACGCAAACTGAAATAAAGAGCATTTTGATGGATTCCTGTCAAGCACAGTTTGTTTCTTTTAAACAAAGACTTTTCTACGACATCTGTCCGTCTCATGTCTATTTCTGTGCTGTGCATTAACTGGCTGTGACTGAGTTGTAAACATTGGCTCCTCGTACCACTCAGTCCCATCTGCTATGGACACACGCCAACTTAAATAATGAGACACAGCAATGACCAGTGGCCGGCAGCTACCCACACGTTACAAGTGTGTCTCTTTGATTCTTACTAAATCAGCAAAAACAACTAAGCAACAAACAAAGTTGGTTGAAACATGAAGAATTGCAAAACATGTATCGTGGTAACATTAACAATTACATTCTGCAGTATTTATAATTTTGCCATTTTCCAGACTTTTATAATTTGGCCCGCATGCCTTAGACATGGATAATATGGATCTTACATGTGAAAATTCACAAATTGAATACACATTTAGTGATTTTAGTCCTTTTGGAAAAAGGAGTCAAGTCCAGAGGTGTACGTTAAGTTAAAAAGAAAAAGAAATAATTTATTTCAGTAGTTCAATGAAATTATATACAACATCGGTCTAAAATATCAATCTAGTCCTATACCATTAAAATGGCATTTTATAGGGCATTTCTTCCCTTGAATTAATTTTACTTTTATACTTTTATCTTTACTTACTATATTTTAATCTTTACTTCTACTTGAGTAATGAATGTGACTACTTTTGACAGCACTGGTTAAAGCTGCATACTAATATTGGAATCATTTTAGACTGGAACAATTTGAGACGGCCTTCAGATGACTCTGAAGGACAAATTTAAGATAAAATTTCTACCAGACATCGGAACAGCCATCAGTAGACATTTTAAATTAGCGAAAAGAAATCCTGGAAACACAGCGTGACCACAGCGCACAAACTTTCTCTGTAATAAAGAGCAAAACACGGGTCACATTCTCTCATTACAGACCATCGTCTTCCTTTTGTGCTGGGAGTCAGTGCGACGAATCTTTACTTAAACATTTCTGAAATATTACCGCAGACATCGCACCAATGAAATCTGTATCAGATGGTGTTCAGATTGAATTAAATTTTTTCTCATGATTTGGCAACTACACAAACTTTAAATAATTATACTGTGAACCGTGAAATTCACAACCAAGTCAAGATTGGCCACCATTAAAGTTTGAACACAGCTTGCAATATATAAAGTTTCAAAACCAGGGAAACTACTGAAAATACTGGACTGCTTTTCTATTTCTGGGTCATTGGGAAATGGAGCCTATCCTGGAAGCACACACACACACACACACACACACACACACACACACACACACACACACACACACACGCCAACCAATCACAGACTGGTACACATAGACACACACATTTACACTCTCACTCATAACTGTCCAGGCTCTAATTCTCCAGAACACGTGATTTTGGACTGTGAGAGGAAACCAAAAGCCTAGAGGAAACCCACGCAAGCACAGGCAGAACAAGCACCGGGCCTCAAATTATATATAATTGCATATCAGTTTCCTCTAAAATGCATCATAAAGGAAACCGAGAATGTTCAGGAACATTTAGTTCATGACTGAACTGTTATTAAAAAAAATTACTCAATCAAAATGATTCAATCATAAACCATTACAATCACTTTCTGCTGCTTAAATCTTTGCCTTAAGCATCTGGTTTCTAATGGCAACTGCTCACTGGAGAAGCTGATAAAAAAGACTCGGATGTAACCGGTAATTTCTTCTTTGTTAAATATAATTGAATCTGAAAGGGCTTGAAACTAATGAGAGGTTCATGGCTGGAACTTCCTTTTTTATCCTTCACTATTTGCTTGAGAATGTGATATTTTTCATACATATTAAGAACACATCTCACCAGACAAATTCGGCCAATTCTGGACTGAGCCATGGGAGTCTGACCCATCTCTGAAGCCTTTTCACGGAAGAAGAAATACAGCTTGTCGTCATTCTTCTCCGCACTATCAGGAATGAGCTGCGCGTGGACAAATGTGGGATCTGATTGGAGAAGAGATAAAAATATAAGGAAGAAAATGGAGATTAAAAAACCCATAGGATTAAAAAGACAATTCCAAACCAGTCGAAGATGCAAAGTCAAGACGTAAAATAATTATTTCAACAAATCCCAGTCATAAACCACGATAGAATACCAATCGCACTACAACAGCACATCTGTAGTGCATTTCTAACTGGGTGAAAACTGCTGACAGATGTGTTTTCTGTAAGTACCGTGGAGCCAGCGAGAGTTGTATTGGTCCGTCCTCATGGCCGTGTGTTTGCCCAAAGTACGAAATATGGCCGAATCTGTTCCCATAAAATCAATGTAAACGCCGGCGTACAGCTGCCCATCTGCCAGACAAAAGCAAGAGGGATGTAAGAAGAAAGATAAGCTCAGATAAGACGAGAAAAACGATGCGTTTGAAGCAACAAGAGGAAGTGTGTCACGCCACAATGTATCTAATTACATCTGTAAGGAAAAGAATTCCCAATGATTGCTGCACATTCGCACACTACTTACTAATCAAAGCAGAAACGCTGTTTAGTTTGGGGTCATAAGGGCATTTCCCTTTTCCGGAATCTACTTTACCAGGCTCCAGTCGGAAAATATATTCCTGCAATAAGAAGAGCACGATTCATTAAGGAAAGGCCAGTAGATGAGCTGCGCTGATTATACGATTCATTTATTTCTCCTAGTTAAAAGCAAAAAGGTCAAACCAGGAAATTAACTGCACACTAGTTTATTAGGGGACACACACACACACACACACACACACACACACACACACATGACGTGTATAGGACCCATAGGATCATGAAAGAAAGTGGTAGGACAATTTTCACAGGACAATGTGATTGTGTATAGTTTTTTCTTAACAGTTATTTAAAGATCTTTTTCAAATTGTGAGTGTGTGTGTGTGTGTGTGTGTGTGTGTATTGTATAATCAAACAATTGGGAAGATCCAATGAACAAAATACCCATAAGAAAACATACATACAATGTATCAGATCGATAGGATAAAACAAAGTTTTAATAAATTTTACATTTAGATAAGTAAACAAATTAGATTTTATTTTTATGCAGAAAAGACAAGAAATATATTTGTCTGTGTGTGTGAGAGTGTGTCGTCCCTCAGTGAGTAAATTCCAGTGAAGTCAACAGGAATTGACAAAAAAAGCCAGTGTATAAAATATATAAGAACAAAATAGTATAAGATAAGATACAATATAAGATAGTAATTATTTAGCAATTTTGTAAAATGGTATATTGTAAAAATGTAAGATAAAAATGTTACAAATGTCACTTGTATATATACAAATACTTTTTTCTGATGAAAAGGAGATATTAAATATATATGACTGTGTGTGTGTGTGTGTGTGTGTGTGTGTGTGTGTGTGTGTGTGTGTGTGTACACGCATCGCTGATAACACTAATTTAATGCAATTTCAACCACTGCTTAATAAATAACAATCAAAAAACATATTCCTTTAGCTGTTTTGTTCATTAAAATAATCAGCTAGAGTTACAGAGGTTTTCGTTAACATTTGTCAGAAAGCTTGACATCTGAGCCTGAGTAACAAACGTTAAGAACAATCCTTCTGCACTCACGCAGTTGCCATGCCAGAAATGCTGCAACAATTCACACCTGCAATAACAGCGTATTTAGGGAATACGCTTGTAGAAGACAAAATATATTTCCAATCCGTGCAAAATTAATACCCTACATGTTTATGAGTGCATTTTTTTGCCGTGTTAAATCGTGCTTTCCACGCCACAGTAAGTCATCAATACATTTTGTGCTGACTAACCACGTTCAAGCATGATGAAGTCTGTGGATGTGGGAGTAAATCTACACGTTCCGCTACATTTCTGTGCCAAAGTCTTTAGACAAGTGCAGGCAAACTTATGAACGAACGTTCTCCTGATAATCTCTCAACAACAACAAAAGAGCAAAATGTTTCCCGAAGCTACTGAACTTCTACTATAAATACACCCGGAGTATACGAAAAAGACTGGATTCAGAATCAGATTGGCATGGCTCTTTGCCCACCTTGGGTGCGTACGGTTCTGGAGAGGCACTAGGGTCTGCAGCGCGGCTGGTTCGGCCTCCAGCACGAGGCATCAGATCTTGCAGGAAGGCCTACAAAACAAGGTGTTCGCCTCAATAAAGACGCAATGAAGACTCGTGAGAATGAGCCCGGCTGTCTTTGATCATGTGGCAGATCCTTTTTAGATATAATGCAAATATAGTATATTTAAATAATGAAGGCATTCAAGGACCAAAAGATTAGAGTTCAGATTAGAAGGTTTCTCCATGTGCATGCTGGTTTCAGGCCGAGCACATGCAACACAAACAAAGTGCAAACATGCATCTATGCACCTTGTAAAAAATAGACAAGGAAAATACGTGTTGTTGACATCCATTCAAAAATAAAAATGCTCAATGGATTCATTTGAATATACAGTACTATACACCAGTGTGTGTGACCCGCCTTCAGCTCTAGAGTTGCTGTGATTGGCTCTATACTAAATAATGTTAATTACAATTAACTAGAATGTGGTAAGTGTTTAATCTTAATCATTATTATTCAGTTCATGTTTTTGTCTTTCATTTTTGTTCTTGTTGTATTACTTAAATTATTTTAATTTGTATAACTTTCACATTTGCACTCTAGTTACATATACGGCTAAAAAAGCTCAAACCCGCAAATGTTGCTCGCAAATATAATTATTACTAGATTTTTGTATTAATCCATAGAGCATTTGTAGCATCAAAAACCAAGAACATAATTCTTTATAGAAAAGGATTAACAAATATGACAATATTTAATATTCTACAACATAATCATACATTTAATAGTATCTACAGTACAGTAGAGCGACAGCTATTCAAAACAGTAGACCTTTGAAAACACATTGATTGTGAAACCATTTCCAACACACTGTGAACAATGGCTAACACTGAAAGATGTTCAGGGAAACAGAAGAAGGTGGATTTTGCAGCACGTATATATCTACACGATTGCTCTGCTAAACACTACGAAGAGTAGTTCGAGACAAGCAGATGGTAAAAATTATCCCGTTTGATCCAAGCTACAGAAACATTCCATACTAATGACATAATACCTTTTGACTAAGGTAGCTAACAGATTGAACCCTCGACCTCCAAATAGTAGCAGGTCAACTGGGAGCGATAGTTTACCTGTGACCTCTGACCTCTGTCCACGTAGGTACAGATGGGGTTGTAAGCTCCCGTCCCACACACATACAGGTGAGTTCTGTTCCACGGCTCAATGAGACGGATGAAGTTACCGCACTCGCCCTGTTGAAGCAGCACAGAAGGAAGTCGCCCGGCTCAGAGAAGCTCTTCTCAACGCCAACAAAAATCCAGTACACATTCTTACGTTAATGTCCTTTCCCGAGAGGACACACTCGGTTCTCCTCTGAGCAGCCACAGGCCAGTGAATCTGAGGAGAAAAGGCCGCAAATAAACAAATGCCGGTCATCCGAATCCCCCGCCACCAGGCCCGAGCCACTGCCAAAGCTCACTCAGCACTTTCATTTGTTGTGATTTGTCTCAGAGCGAGCGTGGAACTGAGAAGGCTTACTATGAGGGGCTCTTTGTTGATGTCATTCAGGTCCAGAGACAGGATGTAGTCCTTGCTGCCCACATACATGCGGTCGTGGTCCTCATCCATACGGAGGATTCTGTAGTCGGTCGAGTTGAGCAGGAAGGCAAAGTGATGTGCGGTTCCGGTGGACTTCAGCTCTGAAACAGAACGGTGGGAACTTTTAAATGCTTTTTATTACATGAGAGGGAATTTGAGAAGCTCAACTTGTGGCTCAATCACTGGCGTTCGCCACCTCAACATTTGTGGGTTCTGTTGCCAGGCATGACATTTTTCAACACTTCATTTGTTTTCCCCTCACTGTGTTAAATGTGAGTTAATATGGCAAATTTGACAAGTTGTTAACTTGATCAGAGATGTCAAGTAACAAAGTAAAAATACTTGATACTACTGTAAAATTTTGGCTTATTTATACTTTACTTGTGTAAGTATTTTTCACTTACTTTTCACTTCTACTCTTTACATTTTTCATGCAAATATCTGTACTTTCTACTCGTTTTTTGACAAAATAGATTTTTCAAGGCATTACTCCCTTTTCACTTGGGTTAGTTTTTTTTCTGCATTGTCACAGATTAAAAAAAAAAACATTCAGATTAATTGCGCAATCTGGTTACTGTAAACTTGATTGTGGTTGGATAAGACGTATGAACACGTATCATTCCGACATCCTATTGGTTTGTGCGTGGTCCACCGCACCTGCGCTACAGCCAATGAAATGGCTCTTTGAGAAGAACTTTGAGAAACGGGCACTTTTGTGACTGAACAAAGATTATTGATAATTCTTTGATACCTGTTCGGTGTTTAAATTATGTTATCGCTCCAATAAAGGTCATTGATGACTAGTATGACTTGACTTATGCTGACTTGACTCAGCATAACTAGTCATCACATTTTTGAATCTGAAAGACATGCTATTGCTTAGTAGTGTGCATGTATGGTCCTTCAATGTGTTTGCATTGTAGAAAAATTCACATTTAATTCAATTTGATTGTAACATTTTAATATAAAATGTAACTTGTATATAAATTGTAACCTATAACAATTTATCTTGCAATACTTTTACTTTTAAACTTCAAGTAGTTCTCAAACCAGTACTTGAGTGAACAGGCTGAGTTTATGCTTTTACTTCGATCTTTTTCTTTCTCTAGTATCCATACTTCTACTTGAGTAATGAATGTGACTACTTTTGACACCACTAGCCTGCATACAAAAAATAGTTGTTGTGGAGGTTTAAATGGCTTTACCATTGTGCTATCCCATTAAAACGTCCTCATTATTCTGTGACTCCATGCGCCAATCTCCCCAATACTGTGAAACCCATTTCAAGTGTGTAGATTCCGAGTAGATTAGGAACTCCAACCACAAGCCGTTTAAACTTATATTACAAGCTGTGAGCATTAGACGACAGGAGGCTAACACACATTCATGAAGACTGGGAGGCGACGGAATTAATCCGTCACTGACGCCAAAAACGCTTTGAATTCTAAAACCGATTCTAAAGGTGAAGAATTTAATCAATTTGTGAAAGACGCGTGAGCGTTAAATGTTGTTTTGTTTATATTTGTTTTACAACGGAAAAAATTTGAACGCTATTGTGAATGAGATTAATAAAGTTTGTTTTTGAAAGTTCTCACGCTTTATAGTCCAAAAAATATGTTCCTCTAAATCTAAGCCTAAATCACACTATTGTTCTTTAAATTAAAATGAATGCAACGACGGTCTAAACCTCCGGAAAAGACATCACCACTGAAAACTTAAATTTTTTTTTTTTTAACTTTTATGTGCTCACGAATAATCCAAACAGCACGAGCAGGGCCAATTCACAGTAGTAGCTCAATAAAACAGCATATGTCCACATGAATGGACGTGGCTCGTCTGCGACGGTTGCTGAGCTGACCATTACACTGACCACATTCCTTATATCCTTTGTTTTTATTACAGTTACAGCCTGTGTTGTTCCAGAGAGGGTTTCTTGGGGATTTGGGGGTCTTGCAGGGCTCTCCCTGACTCTTGTCTACCAGCGCTGTGATGTCACCGCTTATTTTTCTAGTCTTAAACAGCTTAGCTCGCTTTGTTGAAAAACGAGGCCAATAGGACTTTGTTCATTGCAGGTCATTAGTTTTACTACAGCAAAATGCAGATAATAATTTGATAGGCTGTGCTTTGAAGTTTGCGGTGAAGTGCCTTCGGATGGCTTGATGTTCTCCACGTCCAGGTTGGGGAGGAAGGAGCGTGTCGAATGGCAGTGTTGCAGAATGGAATGCTTTGACTCCAGTTACTGTACAACCGCGCGGTTTTGACTTCTGTCTGAGATGAGCGTGATAAAGACTCGCGTAGATAGAAACACTCAATCAAAGCTGCTGGGGGAAGTAATGCATTACCGGTCAAAAGAGCACTGCAAAGTCAACACTGAAAAGATAGTCCATTCATAAACTCATCCACTTCTGGGTCGTCGGGAGTCAGGATTTGTACTGGTGTGTATGGATATTAAACATAACCATACAGATTCATACAATTTGATTTTAATTAAATATATTTGTTTTCTTTGTCATGATGGGCTCTTGTTTTCTTCTAACAAATAGTTGCTATGCAACTAGACCAAGGAGAAGCAGGTCAACTGCAAGTGATGGTTTATCTGTGACCTCTGACCTCAGATTTTACTTATAATAATAGAGTAATAAATTATGAATATTAAGAGAACTAACCCTGTGATCAAACATGTTCACCTTTGAGTTCTTGTAATTCAACTTTTATTCTTTCTATGTTCTTGAGGTTTAAGGTTTAAAACCACAAGATTTCCGAACAAGGGACTCTGCTTGGCAAATACATTCCACTTTCATATTTACTGAGGAGAAAAAAATAAATACATGTATATAGAAAAATGTATGCCTTGGAACAAGACTGAGCAAAATAAACACACCACGATTCGGATTTGAATAATACAAAAAGAAAATTAATTTCACGTATAAATATACCATTTAAGTTATCTTTAAAATTGTAAACATACAGTATAGTGCATTATCAGGACACAATCTTTTTGTGTCTTGGAAAGATCCTTCTTATATCTCCTCTGTCTCTGTAATAATAATAAAAATAATGAATTAATTTAATTTACTGTATAGTTATTTGCAATCCAACAAATGTTTGATCGAAATTAATTTTTTAATGATGTTATCTCTACAGCAACAGGAAACAGCAGTTCCTTTCACCTGAAACGTTCCAAGTGGCTTGTGAAAACCACAGAGAGAGACACCCAAAGTACCAGTATATAATATCCCATCAGAATGCAAGATCTACTTGTGATTTAGCACTGGCAGAGAGTGGAGACGACACCTGCGTGGGCATTCATGGCACATAGCTGGAATTCCTCGCCTCTTTCTCTTCAGAGTCGTAATTAAACACAGGAGCATGTCGTCTCTGTTCCGACAAGTCTCGTCTGAGTCTTTACTGTGCATCTCCAATACAAACAGACGGGAAATAATAGACAGAGCAAACAGACGCGCCTGTTCTTTATGGAGACTTTTTCTTGTGGCACAGTCGACTTACAATAGAAAGAAAACGTTGAGATGAAAGAATGATCAAAATGTGTTTTTATGACTTAAACTTATCTGTACATTCAGGATTTAAAAGGAAGTTTGCTTTTAAAGTGTTAAGCAAGAACATCAACACGCGGAAACGTCCTGAGGTTTTCAGTGGAAAACATTATCTTCTCTCCACAGTGACAAGAACTACAGTGAAAATGTAATCTTGTGACACATGGAAGCAAAGCTTCGCAGATTGATCTTTATCTTCAGCCGGTCGGCGTAAATAATCTTTTGAAGATTAGGTTTTATCTCCAGGCATCAAGGGGCTGTCGCTTGACCTCTAGTATGGATTTGAGTGACAGGTTGATGCTCACCAACATGGGGGTCGTGGAGAGAGAGAGAGAGAGAGAGAGAGAGAGAGAGAGAGAGAGAGAGAGAGAGAGAGAGAAACAAGAGGAGAGGTGAAAGTGAACCAAAGAAAGAAATACCATAAAAATGTTTTATTATATTTTATTATATTCAGTTATTAGTAAAAACTGTAAAATAATTAAATAGAAATAGAAAGACAGAAACAGAAAGATCCATTATAGAGAGAAGTTGTGATTGAGAGAAAAAAACAGTAAGAAAGAGAGATAGAAAGTGAGAGGATAAGAATAAAGAAAAGAACGTCTAAGATTGTGAGAACGAAAAAGAAAAAAGTGTGAGATTGAGAGAGTTCAAAAAAGTGGGCATAGAAAAAAAGAGTGTGTGACTGAAAGAGATTTTAGGTTCATTTATTTTAACAGCCTCATCCTGACAGAGGATTACAGCATCTTCCTCATCTGCTCTTCATCCTCTGGCCGGACAGGCTGTGGTTACAGCGAAGTCATACCATAGAGACCGGACAACTCCCCTGCCAATCACATTCCAGCAACTGTGCACTGAAGTAACTGTGCTAACCAATCACAAAAGCCGAAATCTAAAAAGTCTTTTTTGGGAGATTAGCGAAAATCAGTTATACAACATTTTACAATTTCAGTAATAAAATGTAGATGCACTAAGCATTAAATAGAAGTACAGGCCTAAGCAAAAGCAGAGAGACATGTTAAAATATGTATCAATATTGGCTTGTGCGAATGCTCTGGGAGTGACGGGAGCCATGTTTGCTTTGGCCCACAGTTTCAGTGAGAGTAAAGGTCAAAGGTCAGTCGTACAGACACCACCGCAAACCGAAGAACGAAACCACACTACTTTAAAAAGCCTGTCACACTGGCCTTTCCGCAGTCAGTAGTTTAACAGAAGAGACATGCTAATAATTACCAGTCCTCGTTCCAGTTTAAAGAGCGTCAGGTCCGTGTTCACTAGATCACACACTACTGTGACTATTAATTCTAAATCGAGATTTAAAAGGGAATGGACAAAACCTAAAGACATCACAAACATTTAGTTAATTTAGCTAAAATGATCTTTACGTTTAGATTTGGCCTACATTTCCTTCAGAACTAAAAGTTGCTGCTAAAATTTGTTTAATATTGAATAATCTCTACAAAACAGTGTTTTACGTAAAAATAAAAGTATGTAAAATAATGTAATTAATGTAAAACAAATGATAACGTGCATTTGATTTGACCATACTTTTTGTCAACTGTTGTGCTGTTACTTGCTTTATATCAGCTTTAGCATTAGAAGCTAAGTACTGTAGCATCTAATGAAGCTAACATGCTAAAATGCTAACAACACACTGTTTGACATTTCCATTGATAAACTTTTTTTTTTAACACAAAAGGTCATTTTCAGTTCAAAAACATGTTTGGGAAGTTTTCAGCTCCATCTTGATCTCCTCGATTAGAATTCTCTTCATGTTCACGTAGACGCGTTAGAGGCCTTTTAGGTGTCTATCACAAATCTCTTCTGAAAGCAGGGAGAAATCCCACCACCAAATAAAGTTGTCTGCAAACACAGACTGATAAGCACTTCTCAGCGCTTCTTCCTGTTTAGTGTGATCATCATGGCGGTGGATCAGATACGTGCGGCCAATTCCAATTGCCAGCAGAGATCTAATCGAGACTTCCGACTTTTAACACGTTGCAGGATCAGATGATTCCTGGATCATGGTGCCCAGATCTCACACTCTTTATATCGTTATCTGGCAAAGATGATTGACTGTGAATTTATCCATGCAATTGACTTTTTCAAGGAAATTATGAGGGCTTGTTTAAATGCAATGATTTTGAAATGACAAAAATTATATTATAAAATAAATAAATGCATGGAACAATGGAAAACAGAATCACAAAAGTGTTTAACATGTTAACAATCCATCTTTGGTACTAAAGTATTAAAGTTATTAAACATAATATATTTAAATGAAGACGTTAAGTAGATGTCCTCCTATATTGTCTATAATTCCTACTCAAGGTTATTGGAAAAAAAACAAAATAGTAAACCAACAATATTTGTGTGTGTGTGTGTGTGTGTGTGTGTGTGTGTGTGTGTGTGTGTGTGACTAATCTCCTCACTGTGGATTAATAAAGTTCTATTATATTATTTTTTGTTCTATTCTTTACTTATTCTGTATTGCCACATACCGTCACAATGCAGTTTTCCAGACACAAATATCTAAAAAAATTAAAAGCAAACCAATCTTTTGTGTGCTCAATATTGCTTTAAATTTTAATTTAACCTGGTTGGGTGTGAAAATCAGTCTTTTCAGAAACCCATTGTGCCTCAATCTCCGTGACACCACTGAAGCGCTCCACACACAATGGCTGTGCCAGTGAGCGAGATCGGGGTCACAGGGTCATGAAGGTTATCAGTGACACTAGTAGTAACTGAACTCCAGCCAGGGGCCGCCATTAAATATAGGGTCATTGGGTTGACCACTGGATGCTCAACACACATCCACTTGACCTCTGTTGCTTAGAAACAGGGGAAAGGTCGTCCTGGACGTGAATAGTCGCTGTGACCCGTATCCCAATAAAAGTCCTTAACGGCATGTGACAGGCGAGAAACAAGCAAATGAAAGTAGAAGCAGTGACTTTGTGGTTGATTAGAAATGTGTGTGTGTGTGAGAGACAGAGTGAGAGAGAGAGAGAGAGAGAGAGAGAGGGAGAGAGAGTGAGAGAGAGAGAGAGATTAAGAAAACAATAGCGAAGAGAAAGAAAGTAGTTAGAAGAGAGAGAAACAGAAAGACAAACAGAGAGAGCGAGAGAGATAGAAACAGAGAGAGACAGATGAAGAAAGATAGCGAGAGAGTTTAATATGATTATCTTTACAATCCATTTATTAATTAAAAGTCTTCCATTTTTGGTATTGATTTGATTACAAAAATCTCTATAAAATTAATAACTCTATTAAAATTAATAACAGTATATTTAGATAAAATATATCTATTATAATAATCAATTTACTAAGTTATATATTAGATATACCATACTATCAAAAAAAATCAAAATGTATAACTCTAGTTCACAACAAACAAATCACATTTAAAATTACAAATGAAATAAAAAAAAATTTAATTAATAATTGGCAATCAATATTGGGAATATTGGGTCAGATAAAAACCATCATTATTCATAAATGGGAACAATATTGGTGACAATTTTTATTAATTATTAATTATTTTATTCTATGCAATATGCATGTTTACTGAATACGACGTCACCTACACAAATTGCACTTTCTGGAGTCGTATTCATTCAGCTGTAAATCGCACAAGACAGGCATCACACTCCCTTTCTGTGCAACAGAACAAACAAACCTGTCGTTCCCGTCCCATTACACGCACAGACACACGCGCGAGCGGATCGAAAAGCATTAACATACCTCTCATAGGAGAGACTCCATAAGGATGAGAAAGCGTAAGTCGACCTCCTCACAGAAGGTGTCAATCAAAACGCATTTTAACCACTTAAGGCACTTAAAATGCCAGGAAGAAAAAACCTGTCTGGAACGACTCTTTTATATTAAAGCCTATTGCAAGGAGCAATAAAGGAGTAGTGCTAGAAGTGGTTGAAAAAAGCTAGGAAATAGACAACAAATTAAAAAAAGATACAAATTACATAAAAATGAACATTATTTGAAAGATAATATTATTTATTAATACATTATTATATATTATAGATTGTTTGGGTGATTTTGTTTTGTTGTTGCACAGAAGTATGTTCATGATAAAATGACGAACCTGTTAGTGATAAGGCAATGAGTATTTTTTAAGCTAAAACGGACGCTCCATCAACATAGTAAATGCTGACAATTTGAGCGACAGACCAGAAGTTTCATCGGGAGACACCTCATAAAAAACGTCCCCACGAGGAACCAATATGTCAAAAACACACACTTTATGTGATAATGAAAAGCATGGAGCTACACAAATCACACTCACAGCAAATTCTGAACAACTACACAGCATCACAACGCACTTTGTAGATGATTCACACAACATTAATTTGCCAAATGTGTTATTCTTTTATGTATAAAATAAGTCTTATATGCCAACAAATCATTTTCTTGATCTTGATGTTTTAATGCATGTCACAAATAAACATACATTATAATAAATAAGCATTGCTAATATATTTAAATGAGTGTATATTACTGGTATTACTCTATTAACACTATTCTTACTCTGTATTACTCTAATAAACTTAGTTACACTAACAAACTTAATTATTTTTTTTTTAATTCATAGTTCATTTTCTTTGTTTTTTAACGCCTTTCGAGACCCTCAATTTAAGTGATTAGATTGAGTTTACTTTATTTGATGGTTTACATTTCAAATACCAAAGGAAATTTGATATTTAGAACTCGGATTAATTTGTTTAATAAAAAATTAACCAATTAGCAGCACCAGTCCAAAAGTTCTCCAACTGTGAAGTAAACTTTAAGCAAGTCTTTACTGTAGAGCAAAACATCATCACCTCAATGACAACAGACTATAGATAAAAAAAAAACTTCATTCCATCCTTGAGTGAAAGACAAACGTGGCTTGTAACTTTATGCATAATTGAGAAAAACCTCTGTTGTTCAGTATTGATTGACAACTTGACAAGCCAATGGATTAACGGCTGCATGAAGATGACAGACAAGCTAACCCCGCCCACTAAAGCAAAGCGCTACCTTGGCGATAAAGCCCCCTTTCTCCGTTGACCGACAAGTGGGCGGTCTTTCCAGTGACCCGACGACCTCTGAGCACTGATAACAAAGATCATGTGATTAGCTGAGAGTGATGGCATTGAACTTTTGTTACCGAAACTCCTGCTGTCCAACTCCAGCCTTTCACGGGGCACTTTCCACTGACAATATGAAGAAAAACAGAAGGGGCAGTTGAAAGAAACTGAATAGCTAGTGTCTCAAAACGGCTGAATTGCTGTTATTAGCATGATGGAGATTAACATAAGCAGGGCAAGCATTTAAAGTGCTTTTAAAATAACAAGCGCCGCTGCCGAAGTAAAACCTTGGTGGTTTGACATCTACATCAGATGCCAGAGGTTAGGTGTGACCCGATGATACACAATGATTCCCCAACATGTTGTCGCAAGGCCGATCGTTTAATCCACGCAATTAACTCCAAACCAGCCATGAAATTATCCAATGGGATTGTCTCTCGCTCGGGAAACTAATTGGAATCGCCAGCCAAACGAAACACGCGAGTGATAAACGGCCTGTGAAGGAAAACAAGACTTCTAGAGATTAATACGGAATGCTTTGGTTTGCAAAATCAACATGATCTGTCTTGAGGTTCCATGACGTGGGAAATATAGCGCGGGATGTCTCAGCATGAGGACATTTTGATAAGGAAACTGGCTTTTAAATGTTCCACAAGCGTAGGCCCATCCATCTCCATTTGGCTTCTTGGGTCTTTTCTTTAAGTTTGAAGTCGACGTTTAATAGCTGTTCAAGGTAGTGATGGTGCTCAAGCACACACACAGTCCTGTCAAAGAAGAAGCTTGGAGAGCCGTAAATGTGTTTTCACTTTATTCTCTCTGTAACAAAATCAGCAGACAGAGCAGACATCACGTTCAAAAAATGGCAGAAACAGATGTTCGCCAACCCTAGACAAACACTTAACACATTCCTGCTGGCGTCTCTCCACCATGCTCCTCTCTTATCCTATTACGCGTTTTTACCCAATACATCCCATCTACATTTCCATCTTGTTATCGAGTCAGTACGTTCTCGGTTTACAGGCGACACACAAAGTGACTTCGAATTGTGGGGACTGTTTTAGCATTGCTAAAAAACGCATTTAATTTTTTCGCCGTTCGTCTCTTCTCCCTCAACGTAAAGGTATAGTTCAGCATATCTATTTTGGAGCGTCTCAGTTGGGAGAAGTTTGACAGATTCAGGATTTAGGCTGTAAGTCTAGTCTAAAACGAAAAGGAAAAAGGAAAATCAGCATACCCGGTGTGTTTTTTTTCCATACACACATGCTCGTTTTTTCTTAAACGTGTCCAGACGATGAACGATGATCTAAACCATATACCGTATTTACGTGACTATAAGCCTCATTTTTTTTCAATTTTAGACGTTCAAAAACTTGGGGGGTGCTTATATTCACCCATTTCAAATAAAAATGTAAATATAAGCGCACTATTTTCCACACTTTTCTCCACTAGTCACTAGTCAAAAAAACAAATGAATCACAAATAAGCAGAAACACGTCGCCTCTATGTAGTGGTGCGCTTCTGTATTGTGTCCTCTTTTCTTTTATTAAATAATGGTTCCGGAGGCAGACATGCATATGTGCTTTTTTTGGCTCAATAGCAGAAAACAATGAACATTAATCACGTAATAGCAATAGCTACTAGTTCAATAGCTATAGTTCACTGCACTGTGTGTATGTGCACTTTCACGGATGGGTTAAATGCAGAGCACAAATTCAGTATGGTCCCTAGTGGCCGTATTGTCATCACCTCACTATCCTTGTTGTTCCTTGTTGAAACCAAAATTTAAATAAAAAAAAAATAAACAACACATTTACCTGAACAGCAGAATAAAGAAACAAAGTTACGCAGTAAAAGAGTCAAAAGTTGGGCTTTTTTTTTTTAAAGAAGTATTTTAAGAGAAGTAATTTATCAGAAGGTATTTAGGTTTTTTTTTGGCATTTTTATTCAGAAAAATCTGGCGGTTGCTTATATTTGAGTAAATACGGTATGTGTTGTAGATGTGTTTAGCGGGCTTTAAAGTTGTAAAAATACACACAGAATCCAGTCCAATTGCTAAAATAGTAAAACAAAGCCAAAGAAAAACTCTCCTTCTCGAACAATGATTCCAGATCCTCAACAGCGTCGTATTATTGGCAGCTTCAGGCGCGTGTCTGTGTGGGATTCTACAACCTCTGTGTTGTCAGTGTTGGACGAAAACAAAGAAGCGTCTGAGAAAGAACAGCAAACAGCTCCATGTTTTTGTGATTTCCTTGACAAATCTTTCCAACCGTGTTCATGACATCAGTTTATTGCAACACAACATTAAACAGACCATTGACTGCCACCACAGGCCATGCCAGCAAATCCAACAAGGCTGCACATGAAGTCATGACGCCACTTGAGGCTTCAGCTAGAATTTGGCGCGGAACCACTCGTCCGTCTTTCCCAGCTGGATGGACTGCAGACCAGATGTGTTCCCCCTCTGAAGTGACAAGGAACATCTGGAGGAGCCGCTCACCTGAGAGATGCACAGACACGCACGGGTTCGCTCTCCCCGCTGAATTAAACATGAGGAGATCGCCGTACAGTGATCATGATTTCTCCAGCTTATCGACTCTATCATTAAATTGTCAAACTGTCCTTCAGCCCGACTCCTGAAGAGTCTAGAAACCCTGCTGACGTCTGTGACAAGCGCAGTGAAATATAATGATCGCTTCATTATCTTCACATGAATATTCAATAAATTAAAATATGCTTCCAAAAGTTCCAGAAAAACACTTCCAGAGGATCATCTGCTCATATCATATGTATGTCACAGACACACACACACACACACACACACACACACACACATTTATATATAGATTGTAAGAATAAAATAGACTTACACAAAGTAATTCCCTCAAAAGCTACATAGTTTATGGTTATACCTTTTAAAAGATTAGATTAGAATACATTTACTTTATTTATCCCCCAAGGAGACATTTCTGTAATTTACAACAGCAAACCAAAAGAAGCAAAACCAAAAATAGCGTAAATACCAGAAGAAACACCATCAGAAAAATGAAACAATGACAGTGAAAACAATTGTGCAAAAATAAAAAAGCAACAATATATAAATGATGCAAAAATACAGCAGTAGTGGAACTACATAGTGCAATTGATGAGTAACAAATGTGCGTCACTGCATTGCTTTATGATAAATAAATAAATATGAATTACATTATAATAGTCTCTTACTGTATTAAATAATTTTATATTACATGTGAAGTATTTAAATAATTATACATACAGTTTTTATTATTATTATTATTATTAAATAAATAAATGAATACATAAAAACAAAATCTTTCCAAACAAAATATATACATGTTAAACGTGTTTACCTTTAATCTAATTCATGTTTTGTCGTTTAAAACAAACTGTATAAAAATATTTTAGTTTTATTTGTTTGGATACAAGTCAGAAATCAAAATATATATTG
The DNA here is from genome assembly GCA_028031935.1 of Paedocypris micromegethes. NCBI lineage: Eukaryota > Metazoa > Chordata > Actinopteri > Cypriniformes > Paedocypris > Paedocypris micromegethes. Next base: position 27,209,148 of record CM051495.1, on the reverse strand, counting down.
ATTTTGTTTTGTGTTTTTTTTCGATTAGAAATAGTAGAGTCTTTTCCCCAAGAGAAGAATGTCCTCACACTTCATTGGTTCCTCACACTTCATTTGTCAGCAATCTACTGGCCATTAGACAGATTCAAAACAAGAACAGTTGACGATCATTCACAGTCAATCCAGATTTGGTGTGGATTCTCCGACCATTTCCAACATTCAGATCATTATCTTTTCTGATCATCACATCTCGAAATTGTCATTTATTTTGCCCTTCTCTCCGTCCTTCTCTGAAGAATCCCAGCCAGTCCAAGATAGACACATTTTTCCTTTGACCACCCCCATGACCCCTGTGGTGAATTCCCGTTCTGTTGCCTCCGTCCAGTGGTGTGCTTTCACTAGACCTGTCTGTCTCCCCCTATGGTTCCTCGCCATCCTAAAGCTTTGGTGTGTCAGTGCAGGTCATTGTTGGGGTCCGAGTGCTGCGGTGGTATTAACGCCGTGCCTGACTGACAGATGGTAATAAACAGTGTCAGTCTGAAACCCTCCCTTAAGGTCAAGCATGTCTGGTCACCTCGGGCTGTAACTCCCACACCAGCTCCACATCTGGAGGGAGAATTTCCCCCTTTGGCTTTGACGCGTATGTGAGTTGGGCGATGCAGCTCGCCTCCTGATTCTTGTCAGCTCTGAGTCGAGCCGATCTGTTGTCACTTGCTTTGTTTTGCTTCTGGTCCAAATGTTCCTCGTCTGTTCTGTTACACTGAACCTTAAAGTGAAAAAATCTGTGAACTTGGTGCACAAGCTCTCGCCGAACGCCATGTGAAATCTTCCAAAACGCAGTGACAGGTAACAAAGAATTGCTGCCATGGCAACCGGAGCAGAAGACAGACAAGGAAAACACATTGTCTTTGCAGATGGAGGGAAGGGTGGATGAGCACAGAACCATTAAATATCACCACAGAAGCTACAAATTAAGCAGGTAATTACAGTTTCGAATATGTGTCTTGTGCATTATCAAATGTATTTGATTATAATCTCCCACTGAGATTAAATATTTGTGTAATATGTCATCAATATGTCTGTGTGTAAACATTCATCTGTCCCTTTATTTATCCTATCTATTTTCATATCCATCCATCCATCCATCCATCCATCTATCTATTTATCTATCTATCCATCCATCCATCCATCCATCCATTCATCCATCCATCCATCATTCTATCCATCTATCTATCTGTCCACCACCCCACACAAATATATACAGTACATCTATCTACTTTAACTATTGGATTCATTTGTGTATTTTTTCCATCCATCCATCTATCTATATACATACTTAAGAATGTACACAATGCTACAGTAGACTCGTTTGTAGGTATCGATTGTATCAATTTGTGTTTCCATCCATCCCTCCATTCATCCATCTTTAATAGAATCTGCTCTTCTTGTTAAGCTGCTGACTGCAGGTTTCTCCGCTGGACACGTCTCTAACATTATGAAAATCGTCTCAATAAGTTTTCCTGAGTGTACAGAAAATGCTACTGGGGTCCATGTCTGGGGTCCGGGGAAGCTTCCTGTTGACAAAGCCCATTGTTACCTCTCATTACAGGACTGAATGCAGCAGTGTCCTACTGAATCAAATCATGGTGGCCCACAGTCTTTGTCTTTCTCCGTTTGTGGTGAAAGACACAATGGGATGAGTCAAAATGGATCTTTCCCTTCCTGGTTCAAGCAATTAGGGGCTGAGAGCGACTGGAGCCTTCAGGAACAAGAGAACAGTTCTGTCACTCCGCCTTACTGTCACCACACACTTGTTAACAAGGAAACTTTAACTTGTAGCACAAAAATAATATTTTAAATTTTAATAAAAAATGTGTATGACATTTTTTTTTTATCACATTTTGTGTTTACATTTTTAACTACATCATTTTTATATTATATAAATGTTGTATACTTTATACTATAATCATATTATAATATTTCATAATTATGCTATGTGTATATTTTTTCACAATGTTTGGCAATTCCATTGTGTACTTACAAGGACGTCAAATGATTTTCTTTTCTATTCTATTATTTAAGATCTATATATTTACATTGTACGTACGTACATTCTAACTGTAAAATGTCTTCATTTAGTAAGTTATTAGGATATGTAAATATGACAATCAATTGCATCCAATTATTTTTATTTTTATATATAATTTTAGTCTTTATTTTTTGCTATTTCTTTAAAAAATAAACAATTGGCGTAAAAGGAGTGTATATGTGTATATTCACTAAAATTAGTGTACAGTATATTGAAAAAATATCCTCTGACTCAACCAATCAGAACTTCATATTCATTAAACACGACCACGTCAGCAGGAAGAAACAAACATGTTTTTCTGCTTAATTCAGATTTTCCCTTTTTCTCCAAAGCTGCTCTCTGGGATTAACAGCAGCGAGATTTATATATCCCACACTAGATTTAAAAATTATGGTTTTCATTTCAATACAACTGAGCATCACATTCCAGAGCACACAAACTTTGCCTCCAAGCTTGCTTTTTAAAAAGCAGATACAGTATCAAGGAACAATCTAACACACGTTTGAAGTCAATTGTGTGAAAGAAAAGATGAGCTACAGAAAAAAGCTCAGCACTGATAGTGACAAAATCCAGAAAAGGTGAATCTGACACCTGATTAGAACCTGCTATTAGAGTGTTATTAGACCAATCGGGCTGCTCGCAATGTTCCAGAAGAAGCTGATGGCAGGTGAAATTGCAAAATGCCAACTTTGTTTCTTCCATGGGAGAGATGTCCAAACTCCACGTTGAGCAACTCAGCCAAGCAACTAGTCTGCAGATTTATTTTCCACGACTGGTTCTGGCAACCAGTGCAATGTAAAAAATGAACGGTATGACCCCGCGTCTCCTTGCATAAACCGCGGTTTGGTTGAAATTAGCACTCAGACGCTCGCAGACCACAGCTAGCCCACATTACACTCAAGCAATGACTCAACGGAGAAGCTCTGACCCAGAACTCCAGCAAAATGAATGCCTGCACTCATTCTTGCCTCATGGGGATGATCCCACACTCCTTTGGGGGGACGTGTTAGAAACCTCCCCGTGGAGAGGAAGAAAATATACGGCAGAGGAAATGAAAAGAGAGTGAGGTCCAGGACAGAAGAGAGTGGAAACAGCACACAGATTGAGACAATACACAAAAATACTCGCGCAGCAAACTATAGAACACAAGGCATCAGAATAAAACATCAGTTATTATAACAGCTGACATTTATCTATCTATCTATCTATCTATCTATCTATCTATCTATCTATCTATCTATCTATCTATCTATCTATCTATCTATCTATCTATCTATCTATCTATCTATCTATCTTCTACTCTAATTATGATTTACTTATGATCCTCCTTCAGGCCAAAGTTATTTTCAATGTAGACTGTTGTACTTTACAAAACATTTTATGAGTTCATCACTCAGATTCATTAATCAAACACTGTAATTTTTTCTAATTCTCGTCATATTCACTCTGCTTTTTGTCACAGACGAAGTGGCTGCTGCGCGAATTTTGGCAGCTTGACAAATTGACTTGGCTGATTGTCAGTGGCTCATGTTCTGCGTTCTCAGTGGCGCTGAATGTTTAAAGAGCGTGAGAGGATGATTTAAGGTTCACATGATTAAAACAAGGCCGTTTGGGGGAGGCTTCCATATTTTGCAAGCATTCGCTTTGGAAAGAACCATGATAAACGCAAATCTAAAGATTATTAACAGTTACAGTTTTTGTGATAGTGAAGGAACTTTTAAAATCTAGTTTAAAAAGCATTTACATAAGTAAAGTCTATTATAAAGGATGTTTAAGGATGACGATGATGATGATGATGATGATGATGATGTCTATGTTCCCCTTGGAAAGCCATATTACCTAAAATGTGTGTATGTGTTTGAGTGCGTGTGTGTGTGTGTGTGTGTTTGTTTTTGTATGTGTCTATGCAGGTGTGTGTTCATGTGTGTGTGTGTG
>CM051495.1:27073984-27205130 GCA_028031935.1 Paedocypris micromegethes | reverse complement strand
TGTGTGTGTGTGTGTGTGTTATAAACCCTATAAAACCCTATAAAATCATAGCACCTGAAGCACAAACTTTAGTTTTTCCTTAGTGCTAGAAAAAATAAGAGAGAAGAAAACAGCAGAGGGGGTGTATCGGTGCGGATTCTCTCTATATTTAGCCTTGCTGCTGTCACCACCGCTATACACTCAATGAAATCATTTAGATCCAGCACCACCGCACAGATTCAGAGGCGCGAAGGTCTAAAGATGCTGTTCCTGTTCACATAACCCACTTAACGGAAAATAACGAATAAAATCCCACATATTTCACATGTTATTACAGCACACCACCCTTCGGCAGAAAGAACAACAAAGAGCGGAGAACAAAGAGCAGGCCTTCCCCGTCCAGCCCACGCCTGTCTACCTTTAACGCAGCTTTTTCTAAGTGATTCTTATGAAGCTGAAACTCAATGTTGGGTCAAGAGGTTAAGTTTATTACTCTGCCAAGAGCTCCATTAGAGAAATCCTCATGGGAACACGCTAGAATAATGCATTTTAGATGATTCCAGCGGCTTTGGGTTTTTAATACCGCGCTGATACACCGCACTGGTTTCACTTATCAAGAGCTCGACTAGGCTTTATGGAAAAACACGCAAGCCTTGTTAGGTGAAGGCAAACATGCTGAGATGTTTCTCAGGTAGATCAGGTGATGCACAACTGCTAGAACAAACTCAATTTCGTAATCTTCTGATCATCAACAGGATTGATGGCTTAAAGCTCCATCAATCACTCTGTTTAACGCTCACAAGGAAACGATTAGCAACGCTACCGCATGTGTCATGTCGTCACATCCTTCAGTGCTCACAGTCTCGCTGTGTGTTAACACATGAGTGTGTACTATCAATCAAGCGGCATTTTGGCTTTCCTGTGGCTCCATCGAAGGAAAATTGATGTTTGCAACACCCAGATCATGGGTTCAAGTCCTGTGGAGAGTTTAAAGTAGTTTAAATGCGTAACCGTAGAGCAACATATGTTGCTTTGAGCAAAAGCTCAAAGCTGAAGAAGAGTTTTGTTTTCCTAGCCATTGTCGCCTTCCTGGTGCTCACTGCTTAGTCATGACCAATAGTCTTTGTAATCGTTTAGTTGTAACATTTATCACATCTGCTTTGAGATGGTCTGTTGTGAAAGGTGCTTTATAAATGAGCTCCACCTTGCCCAAAAGCCCAATTTAACCGTGTTTTTAAGACAATAAAGTGCACCGAAATATAAAGGCACCATTATTAAACTTAATTAAACAGAACCACCATTCGTTTTTTACATTAAAGACACTTTTTTCCCAGATTGTTGTTATTGTATCTTTGGTGTGCGTTATTGTCAGAAAAATACAGTAATGTAAATGTCTCCCTGCAATAGGCATTAATTCAATGAGATCAAATCTGCCTCCATATCCACAATTCAATAAGAACATTTCACCAACAAACATGTAGAATATAAAAACTATACTAAATTATAGAGGAAGCAAAACACGTTCCTGAGATAAAAATCTTTCAGCTTTATTCATTTTTCCCAACACAACTGAGACATGTTTGCATCCAGGTGTCTCGCTAAAATAGAAAGCACTGAAAACTAGCTAAATGCTTTTAAATAGGACTGTTTATTGGTTAAATGGGCATTTTGGAGGGTCTTGTCTTTTCTCTCCACACTCTTTCCCACAGAGTGGATCATCTTGACAATGACCTGCTTCTGTTTTGGAGGTCACAACCTCAGCCTCTGGCACCCTCACGTAGTCTATTATTAGCGCGAGTTTGAAGATAAAAACAGGGTTCAAGCCCAGAAGAGCAACTAATGCACACGCACATTGTGACCTGGTCAATTTAAAAGCCCCTCACAATTTCAAACCTCCTTAAATTGCAGAGCAATTCAGCAAGTTCAATGGTGCCTCAACTGCTTTGGAAAAGCGTATTAATGACGGATGATTACGCTTAAGCACAAATAAAATACACTGATAATTTGCACAATTCAACACATAATGCGTATGCAATTAACACCAAATACAAAATAACCAAAAATAAACCTACGAATGCATATGTATGTTTCAAAAAATGCTTATGTGTGTGTGTGTGTGTGTGTGTGTGTGTGTGCGCGCGCGTGTGCGTGTGTGTGTGTGTTCTAATAATATAATATTTAAAAAAATGTATCAACTTAGCAACTTTTTTACATTTTATATACAACCCAGCAATAGTCTAAATCCTTTATCAGTCCAAAAATCTATTCAGAGATATGTATAATCAGATTATAACCAATTGGATAACCTAAACTCCCATATACCTCTTAACCAGCGCCAATAAGCTTCAGTTTCCCATTATAAAACCACACAGGCTTTCACCTCCAGAGGTACTTTAGGAAAAGTGCTTTTAAAAAATGTTTCCCAAGCACTAACACGCCGCTGAAAATCAGACCTGCTGCTTGATATGCCTGATTTAATTGTGATAATATATGCTTGGCTGTCTGCCCTTCCTTGCCGTCTCCATGCACCTTGAGGTTGTTTTTTCGCTCTCCTAACATTTGCCTAGATTGAAAGAGAACAAACTGATGGAATCTAAATTAAAGCAACATGCCGCATAACAACCCTGATTGTTTTAATGCGCACACAAATTTACACAAGACGAGTGGATGAATACGGATGGAGATATATGGCATTGTTTGTAGGATTTCCTAACCAATGTTAAATGAGATTATATACATAAACATACCCATAAATCCACCGTCACGTCCAAAGACTGAGTCATGAGAGGAGGTAAAGACACGAGCTAGCCATGTGCGAGTCCTGTGGGAGTTCTGCACATTTCAGCATGTAAATCCCAGGCTTGCAGAGATAGAAGACGGGATTTAATGAATAAAATGAGAGAGTGTGTTCGTGTGTGAGGGCAAACATAATATATCAAAATTAAAGAAAAAAGAACCATGGAAAAGGAGAGAGAGAAAACCCAAAGGCAAGAAGGCATGTGCGTGTTGGGGGGTGGGGTGGGGGGGGGTACTGTAATAAGTCATATCTGATACAGAGGGCCAGACCTCAGCTTCCTCGGATGTTCCTGTGGTCTGGACTGTCTGTAATGTGTCAGGGTACAAGACGACACCAATATTTGCTCTCTTAACTCACCGACCCCACTGATCGCAGCCAAGTCCTCCCTCAGAGGAGAAAACCGACTCTGCCTGGCAGCGTTTCCTGCCTGCTCCAAATGCTTGTACGGGAGAGTAAAAGTCCATCAAAATGAGAGATATCTTGGCTTGTGCGCAAGTGTGGGTGTGAGAGCGAGCATGTGTGCATGTATTATGTTCTTCAGCATTATATCTGTGGGATTCCTCAGAATTCAGGAACTGCTGTCGGTGATACTTCTCAAAACACACTGATCACATCTCCTACTTGACTCGAGCTGAAAGGTTAAAGTCAAGATAATGCAACAGAACACGGTGTCTTTAGGGAGAGTTTGGGGAATGGAACTAAAACTTTTCATATTATTTTGCTACATAAATCTTAAAGAGTTGCCTTCTAAAAGAGGGAGAGAGGGAAAGAGAGACGGAGAGGGGGATAGAGAGATAAAGTCAAAGAAAGCAAGAAATAGTTTGAGATGGAGAGAGAGAGAGAGAGAGAGAGAGAGAGAGAGAGAGAGAGAGAGAGAGAGAGAGAGAGAGAGAGAGAGAGAGAGAGAGAGGAGAAGAGAGAGAGAGAGAGAGAGAGAGAAAGATATTTTGGTCAGATGTTTTAATAATTTTCCAAAGGCAAAAATTTAAAACCAAACATCTGCATGTAGGAGAGCAGGAAGTTTAACAGTTTTAAGCCCCAACAAACGCAAGCCATCACAACATGTTATAAGAGTTTGGACAAATCTGTTTGGCTGGGGAATAGAGATTACACAATGTTAAAATGATAATCCACTCAAAAGAGCAACACAAAACTCGGTAAATCTTCCCAAGCTTGTTTGGTTTTGGTTTCTACTTTGTTGCATTTCAATCTATGGACTAAACCCCCCAGAAAAATCCCTTTTTATTTCTTTAATAAATTATTACAAGTCTACAGTCGATTGTGAGTGACAGCGCATAAAAGTCCTGGGAACACAACCAAACCAATATTAATATAATAGTATGGAATATCAGCCTTACATTAAGACCAGAAGTCTGTAAATATATAGCTTGAGCTTAAAAGCAAACATTGCTGTTGTATTTCTGGGATTTTAATGAAACCACATAGACATTTCCGAGACAGCATTGAGATAACATAAACACACAAAATATTAATAAAAGTGGAGAAACCCAGGGGAAATACTGAACTAAAAACTAATTGCATTGCTTAGCCAAGCAAGAGCCGTGCACAAAACCCGACAGACCCGACATGAAATCCAATTCCCTCAGCAAGGGTTAAACTCCAGTCACCAACGCTCACGCAAATGCCCAATTCTGGTTCGCGAGGAGTGTTGGAAAAACCAATTAAAAGAAGCACAATAACAGCCAATAGCGAAGAAAAGGAGTTCAGGCAGCAGACTGTGAAAACTCACTGGATTAGACAGACAGGTGACAAAAGAAAGAAAGGAAGAAACCAGCTCAGCAATTTTTCGGGAAAAAAAAAAAAATGATTGGCTTATTACTGTAAAGGACATTGCATGTGAAAGTTTATCGTCACTGCCATTAGTGAACGGTTCATTGTGATTGTTTGGATGCTGTGGTGCAGATTACATGTTTCGATTATTCCTTCTGCAGGGTTTTTTTGCATCCACGGATGAAAAGCATCCTACCTTTGAAGGACAGGAAGATCCGTGGAGCAGAAGCGGGTGGCAGGGAAGACAAAGAGCTGCCATGGACTGACACAGCTGAAAACACAGAGACCAGAAGGGTCCCCAGCACCAAAGTCCCGGACCCCTGCATGGCTACTTTATCCCAAAAATATGTGTCCTGTGGGGCAAACCAGGATGAAATGAGATTACGCAGGAATATATTGAGCTGACGTCTTCTTGATGCATTTTTATTACAGTACTTTACTGAACTGTTTAAATAAAGCCAATTAATGACTTCTACTAAACTGAGATTTGCTGTTATCCATTTTTACTTTCAGTGATGACTGTTTTTCCATTTAAATAGAAAACAATACAGCTGGCTTTTATTTATAGTGCCTCAGCTACTGATCTAAGATGATATAAGCCATTAAAAGTATTTACAGCATTCATCATCGTTTATGTAAGGAATGCTCATCATCAACAGCACCGTTATTTTCAGTAAAACAAGTCTCAAAAATCCCATTCCTCGGATTTAAGTGACGTGTAATGGACTGATCCTCTTATAATAGTATGTAAAACAACTGCAGCTGGTTTTGAGAAAAACAAATAGATGCTATTTTTTTTTCTTTTTGCAAACACACAATTCAAGTAAACCATGAAAAGGGATGATAAATCAGCAGCACTCACCTATAAAACTTCCGCGATGAATGATCTAGTCGGTCCCGATGGGAAAACCATTGGCAATCCAGTGCAAAATTCTTAAAGATCATAAATGTATTCGTCCTGATGGGAAGAACAAACACGTGCCCACAAAGTAGTTGCTCCTCTACAGGCTTTTCTGCGCGCGATCCCGCGTGGGCTGAAACCGGGCGCGCGTGTCCCTCTCGCGACTGGAGTTTGAAGCCCTTCGCGTGTATTTTGGTCCGCGCGCGTTCGAGGCTCGTGGAGTGTGTTCTGTGTGTTCTTCTGTGTTCCGCTGAGGCGCTGTGGCAGGTGGATGCATCGCTGCCGCTACTCCCTCTGGGCGGAGACATACCTTCAAAGTCACACCCATTCAGAACTAAGCCTTGAACTGGGACAACAAATCAACACAAATATGCTTGAATCGTACTAGCAGTTATATAAAAGAATAAAAAGAAATCACAAAAAGATGTGTTAAATAATTCGCGAATATGCGTACTGACCTGTCAATCATCCGCTGGACAACGCCCCCGCACAACAGTTGGACGTTTGCGTAGACAAATTGAGAAAACGAAAAAGAAAAACTATTTGAAAGAAGGGAACATGTATACATCTATCCCAAACACATAATAATGTACGGTTGTATGCATTTAAAGTAGTTCAACACATATAAATACGAGTAAAGAGGTCGTAAAATATTGGATAAATAATAGGTTGTGTCTTGATGTTTTATTTGGTCATCCATCGCAATGCACCAATCTACAGAAAATCTTTAAATAAAAAGTTTTATGTGGCTTGATTCGCAATTAAATTGTTTAGACAAGGGGAAAATATATTCTGAAAAAAAAAACTTTAATAGGTCTGTGATAGCTGATGCACTTCTAGAATGTGTCTGCTATATGCTACCCCATTCCTTCACTCTCTTTCTCCCTTTCTTTCTCTCTGTCGCTCTCTGTCTTTCTTACCCAATCTCTCTCTCTCTCTCTCTCTCTCTCTCTCTCTCTCTCTCTTCTCTCTCTCTCTCTCTCTCTCTCTCTCTCTCTCTCTCTCTCTCTCTCTCTCTCTCTCTCTCTCTCTCTCTCTCTCTCACACACACACACACAAACACACACACACACACAAACATGCCACGCATTTTATGATTTTCTCTCATGAACCATGCAGATCATCTGACGTCTTGAATGAGTATAAGCACTAAATCCATTGGCATCGCAAAAACAACCCAATTCCCGAACACACCAGTGAGAGTTTGTGAAACACAATGAGTTCAGACAGACAAATAACAGGTGTGAACCAGGGTGACAATGACACGCAGACGCCGAATGGCCTTGATTTCCACACGTCAAGAGAAGGCAATTACCGTCCTCAGCCCACCAAAGCACCTCATTATTTCTGTATCAGCAGTCAGTCAAAGCCGGAGCTTGTGGGTATATTCCAATTTATTTTATGTAATTTTCCACAGATGCATGAAATAAAGATTATGAAAAATACTGGATGGATGAATTATGCCTGATTTATGGGATCTATATCATGCAACGTGTGGATATACCATTTACTATGTCAATCGATCAATCAATTGATCAATCAATCAATCAATCAATCAATCTATCTATCTATCTATCTATCTATCTATCTATCTATCTATCTATCTATCTATCTATCTATCTATCTATCTATCTATCTATCTATCTATCTATCTATCTATCTTACGCACACATACACGCATGCACACCTTAAAACATCTTCCTGCAAATTATACAATATAATAATATATTATTATTAATATATTATAATGTGCATGTATTTCCCTGTCCCTCACGTTTTTAATAGTATTCTCTTAACCCCTTGAGCTGCAGATGAACGTACTTTAGATCATATCCTGAAATTGCATTGGTAGTTTGGCTTTCAGGTATGTTTACTGTCCTACTATCTCTTTCCGTCTCACACACACAGACACAGGTCAGATCTCGTCTGGTACGTGTAATGACTGATCATCTACTCAGCCCCAAGTCGCTGCTGCGTTTTACCTGTGAGATAAGACATTAAAAATGCACGGCCTCTTGTGCCTCTCTGTTCATTAGCATTTAAATGGGAAAAGATAGCCATGTTTGCCTGCAAGTCATATACCTAGCAAAGAGCTCAGGGACTTTAGTGGATTTACCCTCCAAAGAGAAAAACTACAAGAGCTGCTTTTATCTCCGACCGTTCACAACACACTGCTGGATTGTAAACAAATTAGAAGGACAGTCACATTGTGAATTTGCAGTTTACCGAACATCACGGTTGTTTGTTAACATCTGCATCCGTACATCTGCATATTGAGATTACAGTTCACAGGCTTTGTCTATTGTGTGGTAACTTGAAACCGACATTTTAGGCAGTTGGGTTCCTTGTTTGAACTCCAAAAAAAGTGATTTGATTTTTCTTACTTCATACTCATTTAAGAGTAATCTAAAAAAAATTGTTAAAAAAGTTAGGTGCAATTTGTTTAATGTGTAATTTCATTTAATAGTTCAGTTGTACATGAGTTGATTATTTTTAATAACTGTGGCCATGTTTAAGATGTTTAGCAATCAGATTAGTTTAATTTTGGTTGACCAAGCAAAACCCACTAAGCATGACACTTTTATAGACAATAGTCATTGGATGTCCCAAAATGTAAAAAATCTAAAGCTGTTGCTTAAAAAAAAAACATTTTATTTACAGTAGAAAGTAACAGATCTGAATTGCCATTGCATTATAAATCATAAATGTAATCAAAAAATCACAATAAGAAATCTTTCATAGATAAAAATGAAATATTTGACTTTCCTGTCCATCTTATACATTTCTACTTAGCAGACATTTTAGACACTTTAAAGTGATTTCCCTTACATTTTAGTTTTTAGTCAAAATCAACAGTACTTTGAAATGAAAGGAAAACCAGTATATGAAAATGTAATGAAACTAAACCTATTCTACATCGACAAAATTCATGGTTTTGTTTTTAGGTTGATTGGCTTTAAATTGTTTTAAAAATGTTCAATGTTAAACTTCTTGATTCTGACTTGTCAGTCTTATTGTTGAGTTAGAGAAATGATGCAGACAATTACCAGCTCAGGCAATTGTGCAATGGTTGTGGTTTTGCTCAATTCAGTGTAATAGTTGTGAAGGGGTTTACATCCTACAGAGCCAAAAATATTCTACATTAAATATACTAGTCTTCCCAACAACACAATAGTTCTTTTTGGTTTTGTTTTAGGTTATGTAAAGCCATGTTCCTGTGCCAGAAATTTGTATGTGTCAATCAATAGAATAAAAGAAGAATACTAGAAGAAGGCTCTTGATCTTTTTCACACGCTCCATGACTAAAACACGAGTCTTTTTTGAGTCTCCATTACAGAGACATCAGGAGGTTTCTCAGATGATGAACCCAAACTAGACCAAATACAGTTGCAACACACTGAACTCATGGGCTTTTCCATTTTCCCAAAGCTCATTTCCGTGGTCACATGTGGATCCAATCACGCCTTTTACAAACAGAGGTGTCCTACGAATCACAACAATGGTTTCGTTTTCAAAAAAATGGCCCCCTGTCAAAAGGAACACGCAGCGGCCAGTGGCGTTGTGTAACTACTGGCCTGTCAGAGATGACTGAACGAAACTCTCCTCAAACTTACTCTACACACCAGAAACCACAGATGGCCCCTTTTGGAGGAGCAGTGGTGAACGCTGAGGAGACAGGCTCCAAATCTGAACTATGCACTATATATATACAAAATAAAACAGGCTGGGGACATAAAAGTTTCGCTAAGTAAAAGTGGTGCTTACAGGAAAGAAAAACATGGTTTGGTTGTTTGGATTTATAGTGGATGGGGATAAAATTATCCAGGAGCAAGATTTTACAAGTTTAAATCACGTTGGATTTATCAACAGATGCAGCCACACATATGTGTAATAACCGTTTTTCAGTTTCTGGGTTACGGGGTGCTGGAGCCAATCACAGCACCTCTTGACCTATCACACTGATCATGTGACCAATCATATATCTGGACACACACATTCACACTCTCACTCGTGTGGGCCATTTTCCAAACCCTAATTCTGGAGACCCAGAGGAAACACAATTAAGCACAGAAAAACATACACAATCTATAATAAAAATTGTAATTGATTATTATCATTAAGAATGTTTTTTCTAGGTGAAAGACATAATGACTTGCCCCTTAATAATTCATAATTGTTTAAAAATATATAGTTTCAAAATTAACTGAACGTTTTTTTTGTAGAACATGTATGCTTTTTGTATACATAGCTTTATTATACAACCCGCTTCCGTTGGCACTGTGGTTGGCACAGAACTAGGCCAATGAAAATGACTGGCACTTTAACAGTCCTAAATCACTAGTACATGTTTAAATCCCTGCGAATTAATAAAACTTAATCCTTCTTCCAGCGGTGGAAATAAGGGAGAGCTTTTGTGAAATAGTGTAAGAATGTGCACATTCTTACATATGCACCTTTTTTGCCATATGTTTTCTAAAAAAGTTTTAATTAATCCTATAGAAATGTTTCCGCATTAATAACTAGGCTGAAATCCACTGCTATGTCTCTTTGTTTTTCTTTTACTGTCTTTCATTTTTGTATAAATATATATTTATTTATAATTAAGATTGCTAATTTTGCAAAACTAAAGAACGAGTTTCTAGAATTGACTACAACAGCCCATACACAAGATAACATTTGTAATTGATTTAACATAAATAAAAAAAAATCAATTAAATGTTGATTTTACCCTTCAATTCAATACAAACAATGAGTGTTTAAAATTGACGTGCGCCAGATTGATTACATAACTTTGATATGAAAAGCCATAAAAACACATGACAAATGATAGTAATGATAAACGTTGCTACTAATTGAACAGCAACATATGAACCAGCAATTCCACATTTCTGGAGTCAGCAAGTATTTTTAACACATTCCAGATGTGAAGTACAGTATCACAACATTATGTGCATGTCCGGATTAACAAACCAAAATCTCAACATGTGGCCCTGATCTCACAGTGATGTCACAGCCGCTCTTTCCATAATCCGTCAGGAATGTTTGTGATTGGTTACAACATTTTAATGGCATAAACCTTGGGCTTGATCTCCACTGCTATGGATCCAAAACTCAAAGACCTCTCAACGCATTACTGATAATAGCAGCAGTCCGTCCTGAAAAAGCAGGAAGCACATCAGGCTTTTCCCTTTAAAGCTTTCATGGTGAAAACACTGAACTCTGCAGTGAAAAACTTGTCCCTGTAAAACCTGTAATCTACTGTAAACTGTATAATTATGATTCCTTACCATCTTTATTTGTTTAATTTACAGCCTTTTATTTACAGCACAATTCTCGAGTTAGCAAGTCTTTACATTGCGTTGAAGCATCATTTAAAAACAACTTGCCGTTATGGCAACAAAACGTGGAAATCCAGACCAAATCCAGAATAACAAAAAAGCGTTTAAATATAATACAATTTGATGTATTTTATTATGTAATATTCATGTAAATGTATATGGTTATTTTAAGACAAAAGGTAAAATACAAATTAATTATTATTGCATTGTAAAAAAGCAACAACTTATTGTTAATCGAAACAAAAAACATGTTTTACTGTAAAACATCCACTTACGCATCAACTTTCATGGAGTTTGTACAGTGAGAGTTTCTATTCACACTCCAAGTGGGTATAATTCTAAATGCCTTTTCAAACATTTTGTGAAAAAGTTAAACACTTTTCAAATGTTTGTGAAAAAGACAAAACAATCATAAAGTCATAGTTTCCATTATAAACACACTAAATCTAATTTGTATTAAATTATGTTTGTATTATGTGATTTATTACAATTAATAAACTAAAAGTTATATCTAACATTTAATCTATATCCATTCGTCTTTCCTTCCTTTTCTTTTTTTAATTGTTTGTCTACCCATTCACTCATTCAGTCATGTTAAAAACACATTCAATGATTCATACATTCGCCCATCGATCTTTTGGGTCCCCTAGTTAACTGCACTAGTGTTCATGTTTAAATTAAACCTCAACCATCGCCCCATCTTGCATACGTTTGTCCCCCTTTGCACAAGGAATGTTTAGATGTCATCTTCCAATGAGCCGATTCAGCAGGAACAAGTCTGTATGGTGAAGGCCAAGACCCTTTACCCCAAAACAAGTCAATTAAAACCTCCATACCTGCAATAATTCTGCTGCATGAGCTGAAAAGTTCAAGCGTCGTGACCTTCTGTGACCTTTTGCTCATTACTCTTAAAGTTATGGCGGAAAAGGTTGGCAGCGATGCCGTCATGAATCATAAATATTTAGTTAGCGCAATCATTCTAACTGAGTTTGCAGGACGAAAGCGATTTAAACGCAGCCCGCTCGGAATCACAGGCTGTTGGCACAAAGCTCGAGTGGGGGTTGGGAAAAGCCCAACATGCTAATTTTCAATCAGATAAACGCTGCGCTAATGAGACGTGGCATTTTACACTGATGAGCCTTTGACTGATGAGGTGATACCACCACCACTGACAACTATTTGCAATGTTCCAAATCTGCAGAAAGTTATATTATGTGCATCTATATAGATAAAAATTACATAATACTGTACTAAAATAATGTAGAATATTTTTTTCCTACTTTTATTTTTTTTGTTTACCAGTGTGTATTCTTCTACTTGCTTTTGTGGTGGCTGCTGTAACAAGTCTATGTAACAAATCCATCCATCCATTCATCCATCCATTCATCCATCCATCCATCCAGCCATCCATCCATCCATCCATCCATCCATCCATGTCTGTCTGTCTGTCTGTCTGACTGACAATCTCTCTGTTTGCCACAATCTATCTATCTATCTATCTATCTATCTATCTATCTATCTATCTATCTATCTATCTATCTATCTATCTATCTATCTATCTATCTATCTATCTATCTATCTATCTAACCACTGTACACACAATAAACAGAGAACATTGAGAACATTCTCATTTTTAAAGTAGCAAGAGCTGCTACACAAGAGCATAAATTATGACAACAGGACATTCAGAAACACCATTTCTTTTACATTATCGCATACATGTGAATATCGACTATCGACTAAATGTGTTGCATAACACATTCATAACCCATCTTTCTATTCTCTCTGGGTTTAAACCCACAATGTTGATGATGTTGCTGACTGCCGCTTGGACTTAAACACAGGAGACCGTGAGAAGAAGACTTTTGATGAAACCAAGCCACTGTCTTTATCTCTCGCTCACTCGTTCTGTGGGTCCGTCAGAGATTGGTACGGCTCTAATCAGCTGTCATCAGTGTAAATGTGAGCCGACTGCTCCTGGCCACTGAGGACATCAAGCCGCTCTCTGCTGTCAGCTCCCATTAGCCCTCACTAGCCTCGCAGCAGACTTCTGCCCCATTAGCAGCATGATGATATACATTATACATACCAATCCCAAAAAAAGGTGTTGTGAAGCATTTGTTCTTCCAGAACACAGTCATCTGACCATCTGTGGTGGGACGCTCACCTCAAAAACAAAGCGCAGATGTGAGATCCCTGATGGAGGAACATCTAGACCCCATATCAGTTCAACTGCGATTATGTTGAAACACCCTGACAGCTTAATATTAACCACCGTCAAGGAACCTAGGGAAGGATGAAACATTTAGTTATAATACTACTCTTTTTGCAGAAATCAAGCAAAAAATAGAAACGGTACATTTTTAGCAAAGCATTAGTAATTTACAATTAATTAATTCATAAGCATAAATAGTGTATTAATATGATATTTTTTTTATTTAATACACTTTGTATACGATAAATACAAAAGACATTTTAGGGATTCGAGTCTGGGGATCTAGGTGCGTCTCAAAATGTTGTATATTTGTATAAACTGTAAAAGTGGGGAGTTATGGTCCAGTGGTAGGGGACATGGACTCGTGTCCGAAAGGTTGCAGGTTCGGGTTCTGCAACTAAGTGTCCTTGGGCAAGACACTGAACCCCACATGCCCCCCGGGCGCCACGGCTTAAGGCTGCCCACTGCTCCGGGTTTGTGTGTGTTCACGTCACTGTGTGTGTGTGTGCACTTTCACGGATGAGTTAAATGCAGAGCACAAATTCAGTATGGTCCCTAGTGGCCATATTGCCGTCACCTCACTTCCTAAACTACTGACTTTTGCATCACAAGTGGCATGTATAATCAGCAAAAAGTATTATAATTATTAAAAATGTCAAATACGTTAATTGCGTATACGGTAGTTGAATATAAAATGTAAACATAAATACTGTAGCAAAAGAAAAATGTCTAAAAGGCTTTTCCCAATACAAAAGTCGAAAACAAGTAACTAAAGTATATACCAGTATAGTCAGTCTGTATAGCGTAAAGAGTAAAGTAAAGTATAGACAATAAATATTCTTACAAAATTATATTTGGATTTTTACTGTTTCAGTTAATTAACCGGCTCTATTCAAATGCAGCTTTTTCAGGTTTAAAAATTAGTCTTTCTTGTTTGTTTGTTTGTTTTTCAAACAATTCAATGCAAAAAAAAAGAAACAGCACAAAACACATGTAAAATGTAATAAAAATCCATGTTGTAACTTTCAGCTTGTAAAAAGCAGAAAACTGAAAATGATTTTCTGCTGAACAGCGTAACAGCTGAATTTTTCTCACACCGTTCTCATTCACCCAAGACCCTCAGTCATCTCGTTTTTATTATTATAATGATTTTTTCACACTTACTGGGATTGTGTAACTTGATTTTAGGTGCCCACTTGACCTGAATAGTCTTTAGAGAAAAGGACAATCCTCCCGCTGCACTGACAGAGCCACCTCTGTGGGAAAACATGAGGATTTCTGTCAGTGTGGGGTCTCTCACGCTAGGCTTCCTGGGACGAGCTTCGCATGCAATTGACTGTGGTGGGGGGTCCGTTCAATATTAATGCAGCAGCAGAAGGCTTCAAGCCCAGCCAGAGAGAGAGAGAGAGAGAGAGAGAGATGACAGGTCTCTGCCACTGGCATGTACTGAACACATGTGCACCTGAATGTGTTAACGCATGTGTGGGACCAGTTAGCGAGATCTTCACATAGATGTGACATGACTTATAGTCTATATATACAGCATAAGCAGCTTCACATCAGCATATAACAATAAAAAATGTATTAATTAAAAAAAAAAAAAAAAAAAAAAAAATATAAATATAAAAAATATATATATATATATATATACACACACACACACACACACACACACACCGTCTACATTATGAGTATATAAGTATATATATCACATATATTTTCCTGCAAAAAAATAAAGTTGATTGTTGTATTAACCCTGTGATTTCAGAAAAGAAAAGGTACATGATAGAGAAGAATAAAATGAAAGGATGAATGAAGGTGTGATTAATGAATGAAAACGACTTTTTACCAGCCACACAACTGTGTATTTGTCAGATTGGACACCTGGTTCTGTCTTAACACAAAATTGCTCCATCATGGTTACCACCACTACACAAATGAAGCTCAAACCAATCCTGTCTCGAAACACTACGTTCTATAACATCTTTACCCGCTTGTTTCCACCAGATGTTCCTCATCTTGGCAAAAATGTGTGAATTTTGGGCTTTGACCTCTACTGGCTCACATTTATAAGATCCCAGTGTCACAGCAGGTCCATTGTGCTTATTAGACAAGTCACGCTGCACAAAATCAGCTCTTGTGAACTCATATACACACACACACACACACACACACACACACACACACACACATTTCTTTGTTTTTTAATGTTTTGGGGTATAACATGTCACATGTCATGTGTCTGTTTGTGTGTGAAAAATTTTGAATTCAAATCAAACTTTCCTTTCATGTATGGCAAAAATGCTGCTAATGTGGCAAGTAACCATTCTAGCTGTAAATGTCTGGATTTTGGTGCAATACATGGTGTATCTATCTACATAAGCGTATAGAGGTGCATTTATAGCAACTGTCACTCCAGTGTTGTGACTAATTGTGTCAGAAGGATAATGGATGATTGTGAAACCCTTCTTTGATCATGTTAGCACTGCTGGAAACTGTTGAGCTGGTTAAAGAAGCTATAAAACTGACCTTCCATTGAGCAGGTTGAGAATCTGGAGCATCACATCTGTGGGGTCAAGCGCCCAAAGTGGCCAGAAATAGAGAACTTTAATGTGAAACTCCACAGTCTATACTTGTTGTTAAAAAATAAGGTGTGGCTTTTCAAGGAACACACCAAATTGACTAGGTGACCCCAAACTTTTGAATGGTAGTGTGTAGCTCAATAAACACGGACACATATAATATGACTTAAAAAAATCTATCTTTTATGTCCATAAGTAAATCTAAATAGCTGAACAAACATTTCAGTTGTAAATGCAATGCATGAATTTGTTGAGCATGAATAAGCTTGAAAAAGTATAGTTGAACGTGTTTTGACCCTTGTTCTATTAAACAGGATTTGGCTTAAGCGATTAAATCTTCTGATTAGCACATTTCCATAGAGTATCATCTCTATATAGATTCACTCTAAACCCCAGTGAGATCTTCCGCTCTCGCATTCACAGCTCAGTGAAAAGAAGATGGGCAGAGACGGGGATGTCTCACCTGTCAGTAATGAATTATTCAGTGAAACGGTCCAGAGTGACTGCAATGGTAAAAGAAACGCTTCAGGCTTGTTTAAGGTGACGTCCAACATGTTCCATCTGTGCTTATCTGTCACAGGCCTTCGTAAAACGAGAAGAGCACAATTAACACACACTCGTGCAGTCACGCACACACAAAGAAACACACATTTCCAAACACACTCCATCTTGCACTCTAACCAGCATCTCAGAGAACTGCGTTACCATAGAGACGGAGGGATAAGGATTTTAATGAACAGTGCATGTTGGGTGAAAAATAAAAAAGGACTTCACGGTTTTGTGTTTCCAAATAATGGGATGCAATTTAGGTAATTTGTTTTGTTATATTGGAAACTTCATAGTAAAACATTTGATATTCAACTTTGCTCTTTGTTTGGCCTGTTACCATTGGTTGATATTTATCAATTTCTATTTTAAACTATCCATCCATTCATTCTTTCAATTACTGAACAGCTTTTCTGTTCCTGGGACAGAGGCAGAGGTGAGTAAAAGTACAGCAACAAAACAGACTTGCCAGTAAGTTGCCAATTCCAAGTAGACTTGAGTAAAAGTCGTGAAGTATCCAATTTTTAAAGATCTTAAGTATTTTACTCGTACTGAATTTAGGCTCAAAAAACAACAATAAATGTAAAAAGCAAATGATGGGCTTTTTTCCTAGTATAGAAATGAAATGTAACACCTCAATGCTTCAAAATGACAGAATAAAAAATAGATACAAAAAGTCCCTTAAATGTGCAAAAAAAGTGCAACCACTAATTCATAATTACGTGATTTAGCATCCAGTACCTTCAGCACCCTGCAGATGGCGATATAAGAAATGAACTGCGGCAAAAAAAAGATGTCGACAGTGCTACCCACTATGCCATTGTTAAATAAATTGTAAAGAATTCCGTTTTCATTGCATTTCTCTGTTTTGGGAGAGAAAATTCTTCACAAAACACAATCATTTTTTGTAAAAAAATCAAGAAAAAACGAAAAAAATTACAAGACAACGAAAAGGCAACAAATATCCCCGAACTCTTGTAAAGTGACGTTTTGGGGTGTTGCATATCCACTAAAACAGGATCTGTGTAGCCCTGACATGTCAGCACTGAAGAGCAGCAGCCTTGGCCAGTTACGGTCACCCTAAAAATAAAAGATAATCACAGTCCTGACAGCCAGAACGCTTTCACACTCCAACCACGGTCAGCCATGGTCACCCAGCAGTGGCCTTACGGATCAGATTGCAAAAATTGCTTGGAGAGATGATGATTGTGCCAAAACTGCTACAAAAACAAAAGATCCTTTATGTCTGACATGGACGACTCTGTTGGACAGAAATACTTCCTGACTCCAAATCTGTTCATCGTAAGGTAGTGAAGCAAAATGCCTGAAGGTGAGAACTTAGCTATTGGTCTGCTATATTTATACAGACAAAACGTCTCTGATGAAAACCTCAGAGACCATCATGTGAACAGAAGATTCCACTGATATTACTTTGAGATCTGATTTGGAAGGAAATCTATCTGGTAGCTCAATCGTCCTAAATAAACGTTCGAGTATTTGGCACAAGGATTCATGGTCCATCAACTCTCACGTGTCCAGATGACCCAAAGGAAATCCATCTGGTCAAGAGCTATTCAAAACGTCTCCTCACCTTCCTGTAAGGGTCATGTGTGTTCTATAAGCCACATGTTTTGTGTGCCAATACACAAACAAGTAAAGCAAACACACACACACACACACACACACACACACACACGTCTAAGCAAACTCGAGAAACAAAGGCATCCAGAAATTCACTTTTTGAGGAATTTCTTTATTCCTCAGCCTCTTTATTCCAGCCTCAATAATTTCAACTTCAACTGACATTTTTAGTGCACATAAAGATTATTACACTGACATCTGCCAAAGGTTCGCGCTCAGGCTGGATGTTATTCTTCACAGTCTGAACACACCATAAGATCTCAACGCAAGCAGCAAACGTGCTTCCTTTCCAGTCACTTGGTTGTCCACTGGTTTCCTTCTCCATATGGGGAACTTCCACTGACCAAAATGTTGCATCCACTGATCACAACGAACAAGCCTCCTGACCTTTGCCCTCGTGCTGTCGATCTTCACGTCTGATTGGTGCTTCACTGGTTCCTCAAGTTGATGCTCAACCTGGGAAGCATAAATGAGATTTCAGGGCTTGGGTTTCACCATTAGAAACTCCTTGACTCCTTTAAATGTGGATCTGCTGCAGGCCAGTGAATTTAGTTCCCCTTTTATAAGTTCCAATTTTCGTACCATGAGGTAAGGTTAAAAAGCACAATGTGTGAGTGATTAGAAGAGACAAGAGAGATGAGCCAGAAATATGATCATTGCCGTACACTTGAAGGGAAACACAAGTTTAAATGCTTTTAAATCCTAAGCACATGTGTGGCAGAAGACATTATGGCGCAATGGGACCTCAATCAGAATCAATCAGCTTCACCGCCTGTTCTCATGACACGCATACGCGCCCAGAGACGCAGATCATATATCCACAATTCCCAGGAAATCCTTGCCGCTCTTTAGTTGTGCTGCTACTTTTTTAGCCTAAATCAAAATGGTATCCGAGATACGGCTTATTGACTTATTATCAACATAGGCATGTTAACAGTGGGAAACCCAACACGTTTCGAAGGGGACAAAAAAGCGCACTCGTTTTTCAACCCAGACAGCTAGACATGCTGCAGCCTTCTGAATGGCTTTGATGTTCGTTTCATGTGACTTTTTCTCGTGAAGATTTGATGTCACTGACCTCTGAAGTCTTACAGTTTACGTTCAGCGCTCTTCAAAACAGCCCGGCCTGCACCGCTGGCTCGCAAGCTCATTACGCCATTTAGAAGATGCATCAAGATCAGAGACGTCAAAGGTCAAGTACAGCCAGAAATAATCTGTTTACGGGAATCCTTAAGATGTGCTCAGTGTTTACACGCATAGTCAAACTCCTTTACCTCGCTGTGAGGTAATGATCTACGCCACTTCTCGGAGGAAGGAGACCATTATGGTGAGCCACAAGTGGTCGGCACGAAACGGACGGAAAAGTATTTATTAGTAATTATTAACTGATTTATTAGGTCATATACTGTAATTAGTTGAGTGTCTCAAAAAGGCAATTGATGCTTGGACATTTGGCCATACATTTGTTTCACTATTTTTATTTTTATTTAGATTTTTATTAGTTAATAGCTATCATTAAGGTGGAATTGTTTTCTTTTAATCCAGGGCATTTTTACTTTTACAAGAAATGAGAGCTGCACTTGCCCCTATGTGTTGCAGATTTGACTCCTGATCCAGTAGATTCTTCAACTGAGTGTCTAAAACTGCCTACTGCTCCGAATACATGTGTGTATTCACTTCGGTGTATGTATATGTGCTTCAAACTTTTGGTTTGGACGACCTTGCCACATTCCTCTGACGTCCTGAAAGAAAACTGAGAAGAATACATATAATATGGCAAGTCTACACGTTCTTTGTGGACATCGAAAAAGCGTTTGACTCTTGTGTTATCCTGTGAGAAATGCTCTAGATGTACAGATAATCCTTTGATAAGTTAGCTTCCATTAAGTAAAACCCAAAGGTACAATAAGTCAAAACTGAAGCATGCTGGGCTGTTCCATTTTGTCTCTTCTTCATTATTTTAGTACAGCCAAAAGTCGAGGATATCAAGTCTAAGCTCCGTCCAGGGATGTAGGAGGTCTGGTTTGGGTACATACTGGATTTCATCTCTGTTCTTCGAAAATTAGGTTGTCTTGTTGACTTCTTCAAGCTTCAGCAGGTTCTGGGACACATTGTGAAGTGTGAAACAGAAATGAACTGTAGAGCGTCATTTTGATAAAAGTCAACTGAGGTGACTTGGTTGTATCTTTCTGTTGCCCCAACCATAAAATTTGAAGATTTTTTATGGCTATGGTCTCTAAGCTGACCTCTAGGAAATGTCTAGTGAATTTGATGTTTACAGTTCTGATGGCATTTGCTCTTTTTGTCTCATTGAGCTGATGATAATTGTTCATGTCTTCTCATCTAAAAACCTATATCCTGTCAAAAATGTTCTCTTGTTTTTTCTGATCTTTGACATTACATTGCTTTCCGTGGTAATTGCATTGGCCTCCTGTAACTGTTTATACAAGGTTTCAGGTTCAGATTCTTGTAGAACCAATCAAGCAGAAAGAGAGAGTGAGCGACAGTGAGAGAAATTTTGGAGATGGAATGGATTCGTTGCTCTCTGGGGAAGACACAGTAGACAAGCACCGATCACAACTGACATCAGCTTTCAGAGAGGAACAAGACTGTTTGCTGCAGGGTTAAATGCCATTCAAAAACAAACATCGGGAGGAATCCGAAACCCCTGTGGGCAGTATAAGGTTTGTGTGTTAGACTCTACGGACACACACACAGTATTGACGAATGTACAGCGATGGCGTGTAAGTCAACACAGTTTGGTGACTAACTTCAGTGGTGGTCAAGCAGAAAGAAAAACGCACTGATGCTCCGTATTGAACCTTGAAGGTTTTTGACCTCAAATTCTTTTGGGTTGGGGAAGTATTGATTAAAAATTACTTTCATTTAAGCAGTGGTGTAAAGTACTTGAGTAATTTGACTTTGTTACTTTACATTATTTTGAGTATATATTTCAAATATATATAATTGTATCAAATCAATCTCAAATTGCTTATATGAGAATATAAGCAACTTTTACTCTCTACTTGACTGCATTTTGATTGAGGATTGTTCTTCACTACACTTGAATGAACACTTAGCGTTATACGTTACATTGTGATTGTGTATGACAAGTCAGCATCTTTTTCTTCTTGAATTAGCGGTTGCACTTTTTGCACATTTGAGTTGGACTGAGACTGACTTTTTGTTCTTTTGTTCTCTTTTTGTTTTTGTACAGTTTTATACCTTTTTATAGTTAGGTTTATACCTATAGTTTATATATTTGTATAGTTTTATGGTTTTTAGGTACTATTTACACCTCTGCCTTTTTAGACAATATATCAGATGTATATTATCTAACAGAATTTTAAAGTGCAACTAAGGAATAACAAGCAGCGCATATAATTTAATGTAAATAGCAATAAAAACAAAAAGGACATTCTCTGACCGGACCTCTGCTGCCACTCATAACCTTTTCATGAATACATTTTTACAAGCCACATAAACTTATGGGGCCAAAGGCAACAGCTCAAAGTTTGTCCTTCCTCCCACGTGGGCTTTAAACCGGCTCCTCGCTCTGATTTTTAGGGCCAAAGGAAACGGGCTTCAGCAAAACAGCACAACTGAAAGGAAGTGATTAATTGTGAGCGGCTTGTCCACAGCATGTCTTGCTGAGCCGACATCCTCCAACGTGTCATTAAATCACTGTTAGAATCTCACCTACGACTGACTACCTGATTTAAACCCAATTCCCTGTTTAAAACCAGGCTCTCTGAGAAATATCACTTTTATATTGTTTCACACTGAACTACATGTTTTTCAAGTTTTGTTTTTTTTCACTCAATAAATGTCTAAATGTGGCGCTACTGGTGTTTGGAAAATGTTCAAATTACGTAACCATGTTATCATGTTACATGTAAAGTTTATTGAAGTGGTAAAGCTCAGAATAATTCATAATTTTGTTTTAGTAAAACAGTATATATGCTATTATTTTGACTCATTAAACAATACAGTTAGAGAAAATGTAAAAGAAATACTTAAATTCTTAAATACCTAATTGCTTAAATAAAGGTTATTTACACATTTAAAATAATATTAGAAAAAATATGGTAAATACATCTCAATTACGTACCAAGAGTTAATAAAAATGTAAAAAAAAAAAAAATGCATTACCTCCCTCCGTGTTCTTGCTTTTCAATTTCTGGGTCATGAGGAGCTGGAGCCAATCCCTGCAACTCTGGGAGGGACTCACATTCTGGATTGGTAGCCAACCAATCACATATCAGGAAAATGCATTGCATTAACACATTATGCTTTGATTTGCTTGGATTTGGTTGATTCAGGGCCATCATTACGAGTGAGAAAGTTGGAATGATCCTCAGGGTCGACCAGCTTTGGGGGCCCCCAGGAACCAAATATATTATCAATGGCATTATTAGCAGGGGACAATTTAAAAATAAGAATTAGAGCCCAAAATTGTTTGAGTTGTCCATGACATGATTTACCAGTAAATACGTGATATACCCTTGACTAAAAATGGTAAAGAACATGGAAGCCCCCTGACTCATATATTTTTCTCAGAAATGTGCGATACAGTAGATGACAAATCAACCTGTTATTACATGTACATGAGCTCTTCCATCAGATTAATTTTGTCAATGACAAGATAATACTCAAGCTTTCAGCCCCACAACTGAAGCTGCGGATATTACATTTTAATCATATCACATACTCACACATGACAAGCAGTAAAACTGACAAAAACCTTTTGAAACTTAGTTTCTGAATTAATTGTTACAAAAAAATCTTTTTAGGGTGCTGCAACTGTTTAAGGTGATGAAAGTGTGTGCAAAAGAGAGAGAGTGAGAGAAAGAGGGGGGGGGGCAGACACAATAAGATAGAGAGGGAGAGAACGAAATAAGGAGGGGAGAGAGAGAGAGAGAGAGAGCACATTTTCTGGAAGTATTTTGTCAGACTGGCTGCCATCCAATAAGCAATTTCCCCAAAGAGAGTTTTACAGAATACATTGTTTGTTTGGTCATGCATTGGAACATCAACAATAAAATGATTATTGATTATTATAACTTAGCACTGCATGATAGGTCAATAAGTCAGAGGAAATTCTCCTGACACAATACGGCAACATCACGTCAACTGAATTGGGAAACGTTTCCTGAAGCTGTCAACACGTCACTCTCCTCAAACAGCTCGATTCAACAGAGCAGAGAAATGTTTTGACACGTTCCTGAAAGAAAGATAAATATGTGCATCGTCCCGGCATCTCATTTGTGTGTTTAAACCGTGTTAATGCACCCAGCTTCATCTCCAGGTCACTGAAGATGTGTTTGCGCTGACCTTGACTGCCAGAATGTCTGTCACAAACGGTTGATGGGGGAATAAAAGTAGGAACTGAGAGATGTCACAGGGGAAATTCTGTGATAATGTGGAGGGGGGATACAACCCGGATTTAATTTCATCTCACATCAAATGTCTGCCAGGCAATGGAGGCAAAGAGAGCGTTTGGAGGAATCACTGCGGGTCTTCTGGTAGTGAGGAGAACATTCTGACGGCAGAAAACCAATCAGAAGTGCATTGATTCCTTTATCTAGTGCTGTCGGTCTGTTCCCCCTTTTCTTCACTTTCCCCTTCTATCCCATCAATTTTTGCCTCCAGTTGACCCATTACTGCAGAATGGATGCCAGACAGATGTTGAAGTGATAACCATAATCCCAAGACGGAGGTAACATAATTTGCAAATTTTCAATACCTTTGAATTAACAAATCTAAATGTTGATTATGACTGTGATATTGTAGAAGAAACATTGTAATTAAACTTGTTAAAATCTGAAAAAACGTGGTTTAATGAAACAAAATAATGAGTATAATTGAATGATTCTGACAATGAATATAGTTGGTCTGGAATCAGCTCTCTGCTTGTCTCTTTACACTGGCTACCAGTTGATGCTGGATCATGTTCAAAGCTTTAACTTTTGACTTTTCTTTCGCCAGCACTGTAATAACTTCAAAGAGTAGATAAAAAAGAACAAACAAAAAAAATCTTGCTAGTGTATTGATACAGCCTTGTGAAAAGTTTTTATTGTTTTCTTTCATGACAGAACTGCTCGTTTTTTTAGTCACTTTGAATAATAGCATCTGTCGAAAGTAAAGTAAAATTAAAACATAAATGAGCAGTGAGCTACCAGAAAAGCCACAAAACTCTGTGAGAGAGGCAAACATATTCAATTTGTGTTTTTATTTTCAGTACAACTTATATTGTATGTATACATTAGTTTCTCCATCATTCAAAAACATTTTTTTGAGTAAAATCCTCATATTTGGTGACATGGAAATGAGATGAAAGATTTAATCAATCCATCAAAATCCATAAACAAAAGCATTACATCACTTACAAGTGCAAAATCAACAAAAACATATGCAAAATCCAATCCTTACGAAAAACATGTTTTGTAAAAACCAAAGCAGTTTTTAAAAGCACTTAGACGGCGTTATAGACATTTTGTATCAATGTGATAATCCATTCCTCAATCTTGTTCAGCCATCTTCTTAATCTTTCAAATGCAAACAAATGCAGACACTGTCTAAAACAAAGACCTGGGAGGGTCTCGGTATCTAAGAGCGCTACTGAGATTACCAGTGCGGAGCGACTTTGTTCCTCACGAGTGATGTGGGTATATGACGCATATCGATTGTACATGCCGATGCATGCGATACACAGCGCTGACTCATCACATTTACAGTCAGGGTTTAAAATATAAGCCACATGGGAAGAAATTGATCCGTTTTGTAATTATTTCTTAATCTATGACTTGGATACAGATGTTATAATAGTAATAGTCTATAATTATAATGGGAAATTTGTCTGACGTCCCATCCCAGCAGTGAACACACCCAAACCCGGAGCAGTGGGCAGCCTCAACCGTCCCACTACAAGCCAGAGTGGGATTTGAATTGGCAACATCTTGGGCATGAGTTCAATTCCCTACTACTGGCCCACAACTGCCCATATGTCTCCAAGCTGAAAAACACTAACAATCACCGAACTAGTGGTGAGGCAGGATTTAGCCTAAAATAAAGAATCTTGTGGAGTCATACTAAAAGATGTTGACGGTGGCTGGTTGTGTGTGCTGTCCTGCATTGCGTGAGTGGATTTCTGTTATTGTTGCTTGTTCAAAGCAGTCAACAGGCAGCAGAGGATAACTATATTTTGATTACACCCGGATGATAACGCGGTGAAGAGAGCGGACGGAGAGAGTCACGCTATAGGTTATCGTACCCATCTCGCACGAGAGATAGAGACTAGCAGAAATCTGATAACACTGTGCTATCTCTGCAGACAAATTTAAATCCCACACCGTCCTCAAATTTCAGTGAAAGGACTGTAGAAGACACAAATCAGCGGCGTCTCTGAAAGAAGACAGCTTGAATATAGACTTCAAATTAAGAGTCAAGAATTCCGCTCTTTGCACAATTCTACAATAAACATGCGTTGATCCTTGAAGAAAAAGAAAAATACAAAAATTGGTTTAGAGGAGGAATGGGCAAATAATTTGATTTGTGAGCCACATAGGGTTCCAACATTTGACAAAGGGGCCGGACCAGGCTGGGAAAAAGAAGCACAGACATTTGATGCTTTTTTCCGGCTTTCATATGGTGATCACGGAGAGAAGGATAGAATAGAAAGAAATAATGCAAGTAGTGTGAAGATTTTTGAAAGACTTTTTCAAAATTATTTAAGCACTAAACTGAAAAACTGAAGTGCTGTACTGAACTTCCACTATGCATCCAAAAGAAGTGTGGAGGACAGTAGAAAGTGCGGAAATGAATAAAATGAATGAAAAACGGCAGAAATTAATTACGAGAGCAAGGTTTTAAAATAAAATAACCATTGCGCTAAATATGGAAATTATAAAGAAGCACGAAGGTGGCATTCATCTGACTGATCTCAGCTAAAGATCGGCTATATAAAAATTTTGCATATATGGTACCGCTTTTTAAAATGTGTTCCTAAAAAAAAGAAAAAAAAAAACCCTTCATTAATTAATCGGATTTACATTGTAAAAAACAATTCCCGACTTTCACTAATTTCAAAAGTTCGGCAGACCGAATTAAAACGTTTAAAGGGCCCCGAGCAGTAGTTTGCCCAGGTCTGGTTTAGAGGAACCTTTATATTTTCCCAATGTTTTTAAAATGTTATATTTGCAGAACATTTTTTATATAGAACAGACCCATATATTTGTATTCAGTGGTTACCTGTCAACGCCCAAAATGTCAACCCTTTAAATATCAATACCTTTGAGAAAAAATATTGAAAAGGGAAGTGCAAAAGAGAAAGAGAAAGATGGAAGCCCCCTAGACATTTCAAACACATTCAGCTTCTCGAATTACTGGTGAAGGGGATCAGAGAGACACCACAACATGCTCATCCCTTTCTCCGGCACATTCCTGCTATGCAGAGCTCATAGAACTGCGCAAGGATCTGCTTACAGCATCAAACAAGACTGCCAACGGGTCTGTCGTCAGCTGGACTTGGCTCCAAGGCCCGAGAAACCTGATCTTTAGAGTATTGCCTGACCCGAAGCATAAGGAGTCTCTTGATAGAACTGTAGAAAAATAAATGGAACTGAATATGGTGGGCAGTCGAAATGTTCCATAAACTGAGAACAATTGCCCTTAAATCCAAAAGGTCTTAGAAGGTCAAGGAAAATACTCATTTGCACTTGGACTTATAATCTGCATGGGACTGGCGATGGAGCAATTCCTCTGAAATCTTGGGAATCCATTAATGATTTAAGTATGTCTCTTCAGGAATTGATTTGCACGTCCTATAGCTTCAACGGGAAGCTACAATCACATCTTATCTGGCAGATCAGCTTTGAAAATGGATTGGGAAGTCGGCTCAGCATCTGAAAGAGGCTCGGATTTCATCACAACTTGTTGCCTGGTACTAAATAAACTCTGGCATCTTGTGTGGACACTCTATCCTTGTCTAAAGGGCCGCTGACCCCAGCATGCATCTTCACACCCATCACCCCCCCTCATCCCCGAAAGACCAGATCTGCCACTTTCTCCTGTTTTTGGCCTCCACCCACCATTATACACACAATAGCCATTGCTCAACAACCTGTCATTACTGAGCAAAGTGGACCAGAAAAAAAACAGCTGGAGACGATAATTCCCAGAGGACAGACAACTAAAATTCCAACAGACTGGCAGCTATAAATCACGATAAAATGCCAAATAACAGACAATGGGATTTTACTTTATCCAGTTTACATAAGTACAAATGTATGTGGAAATACACACCAACATGAGTAGAAACTATTGAACACGCAATGTTCACAAACAATTTCACCCGAGATGTATTCATCCAAACATGACGAGCCACATTAATAATTTACAGCCTGAAGAATCAATTTCTTTCCGTCTTTGTGTCGACAACAAGCTTGACTGTTGAGCAGTGAGTATAAGACGGCGAATCCTGCAGCAGGTCATGAATTTATCATCACAAAGCCAGCGATCGATGGCCTAGTGCTAAGAAGCAGAGATTAATGCAGAATTGAAGTCTGCTAACTGATGCAAAAGACCAGAAAAATAAAATGATGAAAACCATCTAAATCAATTCTCCAAGACCCCCAACCTCTTGAACTTCACCCTGGTCCCAAGCTCATCTAGTAAATATATATCATGAGTTCCACAGTTGGTTTGGTTCCAAGCTGAGAAGACACCACCTCTTCAGTAGCGACGTGCTTTGGTCCCTGCTCAAAACATCTGGAACAATTCGTGTATTTTTGAATATGTTTTACAAATATGGAACTTCCCTTGTACATATTCTAACATTTACTCAAGGTACGCAAACCAATCTCCATCAAAACCAAGAATAAAAATCACAGCATCTTTTGAGAGAACAGGCTCAACAATTTGGGCTTAAAGATGCCCACTGCTGCCCACAGAGAACAAAAAACATCTCATTGTCCTGGAGCACAACACGTAAACTATCAGACTAGCAATGGCTCACAGGGAGCTGGAGCTATTTACTACTTTGGGCCTAAAGGCGAAACACATCCCCTGGCCACCCGATCATAGAGCAAAGACAGTGGGAGGAAACCAAAGACCCAGAAGAAACCAACGCAAGCACGGAACAAAACTACACGAAAAGAGTCCTCGAACTTGAGTCTTGAAAGGGTTCTCCTCGCCTGTAGCCGATTAAGCACGTACCTCCCGATATCCAATCCACTTTATCAGATCGCAGGGGTTTATTATTGTTAAATGCCCTGAAATTGTAAGATTGCTACCACCAAACAATCTGCTAAGGACCCTTAACGCATTAAGGCAAGAAGACCACCCACAAGATCCATTGAAGAAGTAAGTTATTCCACATGCACGATATAAGAAACACGATATTCCTTTTTGTTGTTTCTTTGGCATGGTAAGGCACTGCACAGATCATTAGCGGTAAACATTCAGCCTTTTAGTGTCAACACCAGCACACACACACACATAAACACACTGGTCTTTCGGCCCTTCACTCGGGCCTGTGACCCGTCAGTCAGACGCAGAGTTCTGGACTCCTGTGCTCATTTAGATTTTAACAGGCCTAAGTTCCTCCGACAGCTGCCGCAATTGAAATGATACAGAAATAACAACAGCTGGGTGTCGAGTCCAGCTCAGTTTGGACCATTCATCTACATCTCCATTTGCTTCAATGTTTCTGTAGTCCTACACAAAGGATGCGATTAAAATGTAAAAGCGTTTATTTTCACCAGCTTCAATACGAACGCAATTACGCAGTGCTAATTTCGTTTTATGCCGCCTTGCTGATTTCCCTACGGTCATCAATGAACCACAAGACAATGTACAAAGCATTGACAAAAATCGCTAACAAACATATTTGGTTCAAATAATAAAATGAAAAACAAAAGCAGCTGTAATCTTGTCAATAGTTAGCAATCATACTCTTTAGCACGGTAGCATTTTCATATAAATGAATGCAGGTTTATTTTATCCATCAAGCCATCGATTTTCTCTCTATCACAGTAGCTCTTAATGAAGACAAAAAACACATCTGACAGAGACAGAACATGGAGACACACACACATACAGACTCACATTTGCTCAAATTATGGCCTGCTATATGAAACCATCGGCTGAGATTTGCAAACTCCACATGGTTCAAAAGTGAATTTAAAAGTGAGGATATATTTGAACACTACAATGATTCAAGGATTCAGATTAAGGCTCCATTACATTATACATCCCTTTATCTCTTGGTCTGGTCTTATATCGGCCTGCTGGGAATCACTTCCTCTCGACCAAGTTGGCAACGGTGAAAAATCTTGCCATTTCTATGGATCGGTTCCACCTGTTGTCCACCACGGGCCCCCAGAAACACTGAAAACAACATGGTGGCATTCCCGAGTGGACCTCCGACTGAATCCTCGGGGCTGACTTTTTCCACAGAAATGCCTTTTTGTTTCAGGATGGAATAGAGGAGGCAAACCTCTGTAATTTCTCACCGAGTGTGAGGAAGTGTGAGGAAGATCAGCTCAGCTGGAGTTAAGCCTGGCTCTTTGTCCATGTGAGGCTGGGTGTTGTTTTAAGGAGGTGATTTTAAC
The DNA here is from genome assembly GCA_028031935.1 of Paedocypris micromegethes. Taxonomy (NCBI): domain Eukaryota; kingdom Metazoa; phylum Chordata; class Actinopteri; order Cypriniformes; genus Paedocypris; species Paedocypris micromegethes. The sequence goes on along the minus strand of CM051495.1, from coordinate 27,175,727 downwards.
CCTCCAAACACTCCCTCGCTCAAGGACTCCCTGGAAACCAAAACCTTCTGTCTGTATTAACGCCATTCATTTAGCATCCATTCAAGTGCTTGAATTATTTATAAAGCCGCCAGTGCCTTTTAATGGATGGCTGGAAGTAGTTTGTTGACACGTCATGACTCGAGGAGGGAAACAAACAATAACCTTCTGTCCTGTCATTACCGGAAACAACAGAGTGAAGTTAAAGCGAGGCCGTGTTTGTTCTGTAAGGAACTATCTGCACCGATTTCTACCACAATTTACTCAATCTCACAACATGTTCGTTTTAGGCCTCAAAGAAGCAAAATCCACATATAAACGGAAGGGGATTTAGACTCAACGGTTCGACTAATAAAACAGTCGGTTGCAGCTCCTGTCGAGAATGTGTGTATATTGTGAAACAAAATATACAAAGTTATGGCTTGCTGAACAATGACGTCTTAATACGGATCAATTTGGAATTCAAGTATTTCAGTCTGATGGGAAAAACAAGTTCTCAGTTTTCTTTTAGCATTTCTGTATTTTGACAAGGCGGGAAATGCTGGAGGCTGAAGTGTTATAGTTTGTTTAAAGATTAGCTCAAAGATTTGACTAGGGACTGGAATAGGAAAGAAAGGAGAAGCCAGAGGATTGGTTGTTGACAGGATGTAGAAGGGACAGGTCCAAACGGGGCTTTTATTATACAAATAAAAAAACAAACACCACGAGGGGCAAAACCAAATCAGGCTACAAACCAGATACAAAGCAGTTCAGGAACCAGATAGGGAACATGGAATGCACACATTCTTCAACAAACCAACACAAGACAAGACAAAGAATTCAGGTTTAGAAAGAATACACGGGAAAGGTAATAACAAGTGACTTGTGGAAAACATCCATCCAATTTCAAAGCTTTTCCATTTCTGGGTCATGGGGATCTGAAGCCAATCCCGGCAACTTTGTTTGTTTGAATACATGGACAAAAAATGGTTGGAAAAAACAATTGCGAGAAAACAAAGAAACCAGAATATCAGTCCCACCACACAGTCAGAATACCAGTCCCACCAGCCCAAAGAGAAAGACAATGACTGGTCAGACAGACAGACAGACAGACAGACAGAGAGACAGAGAGACAGACAGACAGACAGACAGACAGACAGACAGACAGACAGACAGACAGACAGACAGATAGATAGATAGATAGATAGATGGATAGAAAGAATTAAGGAGAATCTCTTTGGAAAAATCTAAAAACCTAACCTAAAAATCTGAAATATTTCATAATTTTAGCGCTTGACAGGTTGTACATTAAAACACAGTGACACTACTTTTGAACATTTTCAGTGCCTTAACACTAATCAGAATAAACCTTATCACTGTTGACTGCATGTTTCAACTCACTTCCTGTCAGATGAGATGATTAAGAGCTAAAGCTAAAGTGCAAAAGGGATTCAGCACATCAAACTGCTGAAAGAGATTTACAGCTCAAAAGGAATCCAACCAAATCTGATTTGTGTTTCTTTTTATAACCATCCACATAATATCCGTCCACAAAGTTCAAACGTTTATTATGACAGTGTTTTGAACAAATCTGGCCACTTTTACCATCAAATCATTGGTGACAATATATTTCTAGATAGTCTAGAAGTGTGAAGAGTACTTGAAAACCATACTTGAGTAAAAGTACCTTACTGTAAAAATGACTCTACTACAAGATACAAGTTACCAATTTCAAGAAGACTTGATAAAAAGTTGTAAAGTATACGATTTTAAAAGAACTTAAATATTGTACTGGTACTGAATTTAGGCTTAAAAAGCACCAAGAAAAGATAATAGTGAGACACTCTTTATTTATATTTAACTCTTCATCTTTCGAGGGACTTTTCCCAATATAGAAGTGAAATTTAACACCTCAATGTCTCAAAATGGCAGAACAAAATAGATAAAAAAAAAAATCAGTCTCAGTCAAGCTCAAATGACTTAAAAAGCGCTCATTTGTGTCCAAGTGATTTATCTCATAAATAGCATCCAGTACCTTCAACAGCCTGTTGAGGGCGATATTGTCTCATCTGCTGAAGAAATAAAGAGCGAAAACGCAGACTTGTCACGCACACAATGTAATAAGTAACAGTAATTGTTCATTCAAATGTAATGAATTTGGTTACATATTCTCAATCAAAAAAGTAGTCAAGCAGAGAGTAAAAGTCATTTTGGAAACTTCGTACAAGTACAAAGTAACCAAACTACTTAAGTAGAGTAACAAAGTCTATTTACTCAAGTACTTTACACCACTGCTCACACGTTTGTGAATCTCTAGGAAATTGTTAACACACAGACAGACACAAGCAAAGAAAATGATCTGAAGTGAATGAAAAAGTGACAAAAAACAGACTCCTCCACACAATGAGCATTGTGCTGGAGGAACGGCTGCAGACTGTTAGCACAGACCCAAACCTCCAGTGAACACAGCAACTATTACTGCAGCCATGTCCTTGGCCGCAAAACCATCTGGATTTGTATGAAAAAAATGGCTGAAAGTTGGACACAGTGTCTATGTTCTTCTAGGGTCAAACTTTTAGTGCCTTAACGCCAATCAGAATAAACCCTATTACTGCTGATCGCATGTTTCAGCTCACTTCCTGTCAGATCAGATCAGATATTTAAGAACTAAAGCTAAAGTGCAAAAGCACATCAAACTGCTGCAAGAGATTTACAGCTCAAAAGGAATCCAACCAAATCTGATTTGTGTTTCTTTTTTCATAGACACTAGTCTGTTCCAAGCCATTCTGTCTTTATTTGATCGAGAAAACCATACAAATTAGGGCATTCTTGAGTTGGCTTTATGTTCAATGCAAAATATAAAGAAAGAATTGACACGATAAATTTCCATGCCTTCAAACCTGTGGGAAAAAATCACAAATAAAAACGTATAATTAAAGTTTGTGACCCAATACACTTGGCCTCTCTTAAATCAAGTCTAATCTGCAATTGCTTCTGGGTAAAAACGTCTTTAAGTTTCAGGAAAATCTGCAATAGCTGTTGGGCGTAATTTAGTCTGGTGAGTAGATGTAATCCAGGAAATCTTGAGCTTCTGAAATTGGAAAACCAGAGCTGCTTCTGTTTATTTTGTTTCCCATTCATTTTTTTGCATGTAGGATTGCAGTGAGCAGAAGGAAGTGAGAAGTTGCTTTGGGGGAAGACAGGGTCAGGTGTGTCCCGGGAATGACAGAAGGATTATCTGCGGGGGGGTGATGGAGAAATAGCAAATATTTGAACAGGTTGATTAGGATTCTGCGCCACTCGACTCCCGTATCTCTCTTCAGCAGACTCACTCGCAGGTAATTCAGTCTTTAATGAAACTGAATGACAAAAGAAAGGCTTTTGAAGTCACCTGTGTTATGTTTGAAATAGTTGCGGATGAACATCCAGTGGAAAATCAAAAAGAGCAAAGCAAAGCAACACTAGAGGATTATTTGCACAATAATGTATTTCTGCACATTTCTATACAATTAAACATTAAAGCAATTTTTTTAAATAATTTTATATTCTGTATTTTCCATTGTAGCTGTGAAAACAGCTTTCTGTGACAATCGTTTTTTAATAATATAATAAATTACGCACAACAACATTTGATTAAGCATTGATAAATGAATTATGTGATTTAAAATGGTCCCTTTTTTTTTTTTTACACATTTTTTAGAAATCGATCTATCAATGTATGTCCAAAAACAAAATGACGTTTGAGAAACTTTTGAGAGATGAAAAAACTTTCACACAAAAATAAAAAATAAATTTTAATTAGATTCTTATTAGATCAAAGCAAGTGATTTTGTGAAGCTGGAACGTAAAAGGTTTCAGCAGTTTTAGGGGTCTCACACTGGGCAGTCGTTGACCTTGTGTGATGACAAAGTGGGTGGAATATATAAAAAAAAAAACTCTATTGCATCTGTCAACAACAACATTAATGAGATTAGAACAGACGGACGGACAGAAAGAGCATGTGCATGCCCACACACACACACACACACACACACACACCTGCGTGTAATGAGGCATTGATGCATAAAGCAATCACTTCCAACTGTCTGTCAGATAAAAGAAGAGAGAATGTGTGGCACAGATGACAGCAGCACGTCCTGCTCTTAACAAAGGGGCAATATCTCTTCAATCTCAAAAAATTATTTTTTTCATTTGCGAATAAATCATTTAATGTAGTATGATTAAAGAAAAAAAATGTAATGAAATCTAAATCACAACTATATTTATGTACTGTATGTGTGTGTATATTTGTAATTGTAATTTCTTTTCAGATATTTCACGTTTTACCAATAAATATTTGAAATTGGGCAACACATAAAGCAAAAAAGAAGTTTACTTTTACCTCTAACAAATATTAATAGGAATATCTATACAGATAATAAAATCTCATGAAACTTACAGTAAATGAACAACAGTAAAGTGAGTCAAATCAGCGACTAAACCTGCATTTAGAAGGACGCAATATGAGAAATGTGTAACCTAAATCACAATGAGGTTGACAGTACAGAGCTCATCTCAGGCTGTAGTCGTTTTTTATTATTAAAAAAATAAGAAATTCAAGTAGAATTCCATACTTGTAAGATGATAATTATTGCTCTCAATGCAATTCATGTGAAACAATAACTTGACATAAATTACCATAAAGAGCAGTGCAATTTGTGCCACATATGCGTCAGCACACAATAATTCATGTAGATTACCGCATGCAGATTACATACATTTACATTAATTATTTGGATAACGGCCATTCTTGATATGCCAGGCAAATAAAATATACTAAGAATAAAAAAGTAAAGGTAAGTTGGTTCTGTGCCACAACTGCTAGAAAATTTGAATCACGAATTTCACTTTAAATTTACAGTAAGTGATGTACAGTGGAGGTTACTGTAAATCACGTCTATTATCATAATGACATCACTTTAAAGTGAGTTGAAATAGTTTAACTGTATGTACATTAAAATACGGTAAAAAAAAATCACAATTAAAATTTTACCTAATTCTACTAAGTACAGTAAAATGTCTTATTATTTTCAAAATGGCTCAGAGATGTATAGACGCCTGAAAGTCGGCCATTCATATTTTCTTAACCTGAGGGAAACTAGTTAGCTGCGATTCTAGATTTTTCACGTATGAAAAATGAATGGGTGGATTGAAAACCACGTTCAAACTATACAAAAGGATTTGGTGGGATAATATTTTGGTTATTGCCCTCTTGGCACATAAGCACCTCGGTCTTTTATATAACACGTCATTATAACTTAGCTAGAGGTCACCGATGTCTAGAAACTGTAAGGGCGCCTGCATGCCAAGTTCCACAGCTTTGAGCTACCCAGGCTAATAACAGATCACATTTCGCTGGGAGATTTATACTGGGACAGCTGGGTTGTCTCTCAACCTGTGTTCCGAAAAACAGTAGGTGAGAAACAGTTGTGGAACGAAATACGAACAAGCAAATCAATTAATCAAACTGAAAGTGCTGCGGATATTTATGGGTGAATGTCGTGTCAACTTGACGCAGATGCAGGTTTGTTAGATACTAGAAAAACGTTCACAAACTTCAGTCAATCCCAGATTCTCACTGAGATTAAGGTTGAATTTTAAAAAGTTCAGGTTTAGATTACAGATTTTTGGCGACATAGAATACTCCAACTAAATGTCTTTTTTCATATGTGTAACCCATGAATATTTGTTATTTAAACATATCGTGACATTGGAAAGAGGTATAACTTTCCAACAGCCAAACCTGTGCAGCAGATTTTGAAAAGGTGGAAAGCAGTCATAGTGAAATGGATGGAGAATTCATTAAATACAGCACAATACGTTCTCACATTTGTCTCACAGCTTTCGATTTGTTTTAAAATTTTTATTTTTCATTCTCACTGATTCATAATTGGCAATTTAAAAAAAAAAACAACATAAACATGAAAGCACCGAGTGTATTTACAATGTCTATATACTGACTAATTTGAAATGGCAATTAAACATTGTGGATTGCCCGTTAGAATAGAATAGAATAGAATAGAATAGAATAGAATAGAATAGAATAGAATAGAATAGAACTATAATCTCAAGTTTAAAAAAACTTGAGTTCACCCAACATTGGTTCACAAAAGAGAAACTGAAAACGTCGAGTTTAAAAATAAGCACAGAGAAGAGACACATTCTTGAATCAGCTTGTCAAGTGAGACAATAAATAAATCACTGAATGAAAATATGACCCTGGTTCATTAAATATGGATCCACTGAACTGCGAAAGCCGGAAAGCGGCACACCGGTCAAGACCGTGGACGTGATCAAAACATCAAAACAAGCAGTTTGTGACACTGATATATAATATAGTGTGAAGTTTAACCCTAAAGCTGCTTTAATACCGCAGCATCAATTACACTCCGGCCCATCAGCGCTATAAATTACACCGACAACAGATCCCCAGTGTGAAAGTGGAACGTGTGGCGGCCAGTCAGGGTTGCCCCCAGAGGACGCTTGACCACAATGACCAGTTCATGTTTCCAGCTCTCACTGGGAGGTAACGGCCCAGGCTGGAAAAGTGGGGTCATTACCCTCCTCTGACCTCAGCAACACCTCCCTACCCAGATCCATCACAACCATGACACGCACATTCCCATTCCCACAGTCCAGGAGACTCATGCACGTGAGCGGAGAGTGTTTGGCATGTGGGCTTTATTTCATGCTGATGTTGTTTTGAACATGTTGCCTGTGGCTCAATGGGTGGAGCTCAGTGTTTGCAACAGCACAGGTCATGGGTTTGATTCCCAGGAAAATACATTCAAATGCATAATTCAAAGGCTTTAGTGGCAATTTTTTTGTCAAAATCTTCCTTAAATGATTACATTTTATTAAAACCTCACCCAATATCTCTTGTATTAATCTTTTACTCAGAATCATCACACACTCTTTAGAACAATATTCTTTAGAAGTTAGAGTAACTTTCACAGCAGCAGGTGCGTCTGTAAAAGAAGTCTGTGTCTGTGAAACTTCAGAATAAACAGTAATCTTATGAGGAAGGTGAAACACTAAATGTAATACATTTTTACATTTTTCTAATTTTAAATATTTCACTGTGATAAAATTTTGTGCTAATTTTACCATGTTTTCAACACACACACACACACACACACACACACACACACACACACACACGCATATATCTGTAGTGTATGTATTTTTTTACATTTGTACTACACCTTTTATATTTTATTTAAAACATTCATTTGCATTGATTACAGTCAATATAAAATATTACACATAAAAAATAAATGCACAATTCAAGATTTCAAGTTCAAAGTTTTAAATTCTGTATATACAGTGTATGTTTGTAAATATATTTACAAAGTATATTTACATATATGTATACATATACTGTAATGTGTTTAATAAATGTATATAATATATTTACATTGTCTCATATATTTAATTACAAATATGATTACAGTTATATTAAAGGAAAGGAAAGTAACATTACTGTCTGTAAAATTAAGAACAGTAAATTTTTGCAACATTATTTTGCGAGATTGCTGTCAAGTAATAAACATATATAAGAAAATATATGTTATACACACACACACACACACACACACATATATATATAAATAAAAAAAATAAATAAATATATAAATATGTATATGTGTGTGTACATGTATACATATGTATGTCTTAAATATGTATACATATTTAAGAAAGCATTATATCACATTTAAGGAACAAAAAGGAAAAACAAATCAATGTGCCACATACACACACTCAGACAAATCTCCCGCATGAATTATAATGCCACCTAATAAATGGCAACTAATTAAGACTTGCTTCTATTTCGGCTGTTGACCTTTCTGGAGCACAAACACTCATCAAACTTCATTAGGCAAGAGGAAATGAGATATTTACTGTTGGTCAGAGCTGTCCGTCATTACAACAGGTCAGATCGTGAGAAGTGTCCGGCACTTATACCATTAATACAAGAAAAAAACAACCTCATGTCAGAAGTGGAAATGAAATTCATTATGAAAATTATTTTAATTGAGTAATAATTTTACATTTTTATAAAGGTTTTAAAAGGCTAAAGAAATATATGGAAAAATTACAAAAAAAAAAAACCCTATACGGTGTGTGTCAGTTTGTGTGCTCTTAATTGGAGATCTCATGCCTCATTGGTTATGATTAATAGTGGAAACTCGCATTGTGATGGCGGACAGGGGTCAACTGTAAGATGCATTGCAGAATGAGAAAAAATACAGGCGTAATGAGCAAAATACTGTTTTTTTGAACTGCTGACAAGATTTCATATAAAAGAGAAAACTTGGTCCAAAAAAAGAAAGAAATACCAGGTTCCGGTGTGAGGGCAGCCATAGTGTTCTTCTCTTTTGCATCTGACACCTTCTATACTTCAACTAAAAAAGCAATGTTCACCAACAAAGGAATGTTCAAAGGAAAACACAAATTAAAGAACTTTCGTTATAAAAAAGTGATTTGAATATGAATGAGTGATTTGCTCTTAAATTGAAAAGGGTGCAATCTTATTTACTTATTTACTTTTTTTGTGAACAGAAACAAATGCAAACATATAGTACAAATCTTAATGAAAGTTATTTGTAATGGGAGGAGTCCAAATGAAAAAGTTAAGTTTACAAATCAATATAAAGGAATTATGTCTTTTTATTTAACCTCCTAGGTTTACAGGAGAACAGACACAACTACTGAAAAATGTAGAGTAATAAATAAATAAATAACAAAATGTATTCATTCTTTTTCTGAGCTACTTTTTCCATTTCTGGGTCTTGAGGAGCTGGAGCCAAGCCAACATCATCGGGGACAACACACTCCCACACACACTCACTCACAATAATGGACAATATTCCATACATTAATTCTCCTTATAAAATGTTTTTGGACTGTTGAAGGAAACCCACTAATGTTCCAGAGGGGGGACTGGATACTTGCCGTCCTAAACAGGCCCTTCTTAAGAGGTGTGAAGTACTTGAGAAAATTGACTTACTGGATTGTTATGGACTTACTAAATGTTACTTTTCTTGGGTATTTTTGCAAATGCTTTGTGCTTGTACTGAGTATCAAAAATATAACCAATTTTCACTCTCTACTTGACTACATTTTTGATTGAGTATATGTACTCTTTACTCCACTACATTGGATGGACTCATAGAGTTACTCATTATGTTGTGCACGACAAGTTGCACATTTTCTACCGCGGTAAATTTCTTGGGTGGATGAGGCGATATCACCATCTGCAGGGTGCTGATGGTACTGGATGCTATTTATAAGACTTTGTTTTGCAATTTTAGGACACTGAGGAGTTAAATTTCTATAATTGGAAAAAGCATCACATATAAAGAATTTCTTGTTTTTCACATTTCTTGGTATTAATAGCCTAAATTCAGTACGAGTGAAATAATTAAGTTCTTTTCAAATCGGACGCTTTACAACTTTTATTCCAGAGTCTTTGAATTAGTGACTTGCAACTTGTAATGGAGTAATTTTTACAGTAAGGTATGGGTACTTCTACTCAAGTATAGTTTTCAGGTACTCTACACCTTCGACGTTCATTGGTCTAAATCTAATCGCAGGCCATTGCTTGGGTGTAGTGGGAGAGTGTTGTAAGACCATTTCAACACCACCTTGATTCGCTGGACATTAAGCGTCCCGAAGCGGGTAGGAATTACCTCTTTTACTGCAACCCCCCATCCCGAATCCCGAACCCCAGCACACCAGCGCGGGTCTGACGCCCTGACGCGGCTTTGCCATCACTCAGTCGTCCCAGCACAGAATTGCAAAACGATTCAGCAGCTGTTTGGGACCGTGGTAGAAATGCTACCATCTGTGCTGGGACCCCTGGGTATTACCACCCGCTCTCCCACAGCGCTCAGAAAATATACAAATCAACACGTATAAACAGAATCCACAGAGTGACGTGATGCAAGGTAAAAATGAAAAATACAACATTTTGTGTTCTGAGAGGTTGAGATTACAAGAACTCACAATGTTAATTCAGAAGGTAAAAAATGATCTACATTTCTTATAACTATAAGAGAGAGAGAGAGAGAAAGAGAGAGAGAGAGAAAGAGAGACTGACAGATAAAGCTGTAAAGACTAACAGGCAGGCGTTGAATGGATGAATGAATGAATGGATGGATGGATAGATAGAGAGATAGATAGATAGATAGATAGATAGATAGATAGATAGATAGATAGATAGATAGATAGATAGATAGATAGATAGATAGATAGATAGATAGATAGATCAATTGATTGATTGATTTGTATTTGACCAGATTTGAGTTTGAAATGTTGATCTGTTTGCTCTTTTTCTTATAAAATTCCAGTGTATGTTGTAAGTCTCAGATAAATGACGGCATGAGTGACGGAAGAGCAAACTCACAAGGGGCGGGGCTCGTTAACCAGAGATCCCAAAAAAAATTCTGAAACGTTTGCGGATTTCGCAAAAGCCCTTTCACCTAAAGTCATCCCAAAATGGCACAATGACAGACTGCAGACCTTCATTCGCTCTTTCCTCCCCTTCATTTTTGCATTGCATTCCCACCCTGTGATGCTAGTAAAAACTAAAGGGATGATGCCATTAATCTCCTGTCAGAGAGGATTATACTTGATTCCAAAAGGCTAAAGAAGGTTAAAGACATGCTTCACTCGCTGAAAGGCTGATGTTAACAGCCAGGCCGCACAAAGAAAGTTCTTCAGGTTTGTTAGCATTTATCAATCCGGAACACTGGGCCATCACACCACACGGCCGGAAGAGAAACGCCAACACTGGCACTGCCTGTCTGTCAGCACAAAGCCCAAGGATGAATGTTGAAATGAGGGCGAGTATGCGGTTGGGAAAAGAACTGCGAAATCTTTTGATTCCTGCATGAAAATTAACCTAATAAATGTTTTTTATTGTATAATAAAAAACAATGTATATTTATTTATCATATTTAATGTTATATTTATGTTATATTTTATATTAGTATGTTATATATGATATAATATATGTAAAATCCAATTGTTATATTTCAGAAAAAAAAAACAGAGTAAAGGCAAATTTCCAGAATGTGTTAAAAGTATTGATACGTATAGTACGTATAACACAATGTTTGCAACACCTAAGGTCATGGGTTCGATTTCCAGGAACAGTCTCTGTCGTTTTTCTCAATGCATAAAAAATTGCATATGAAATACATAAACAGAGCAATTGTAACTCGTTCTGATTTATCTCTGAAATATATGAATTGGCTTTTGAAACCAAACTAAGAGATTTTCCGAGAGTATGTTTGAAACGAAATCAGCCAAAGACAAATGAAAAAGACTGTAAACATGTCCAAATAAAATAGGCTATAATTTATGTAGCAGAAAACACCCACTTGCCAACTGTCCAAAATCTCGGCTCAAAAGAAGAAAGATTACATCCACTTTTCTGGTAATGTTCTGACTGTGCAAACAGTTTTGAATCAGCTGCTTGATTCAAGAGATATTAATGTCTGCCAAACATGTAATTTTATGACAGTGATACGAGTAAAAAATATGCCGTTCTGGTTAAAATGGGCAGGGCAGATTGGTGGCTGTCGAGTAATAATTTCCACATATACATTTTCTGAACCAATTTTTTTCATTTCTAGGTCACAGCAACTCTGGGCCACACCCACTGGATTGGTGGCCAACCAATCAAAAAGTGGCACACACTAACACACACATTCGAACTCTTTTATCACACTTATGGGCAACTATCCAAGTGGAAGAAAAACGGAGACCTGGAAGAAAACCACTTGAGTCTCAACCTGAGGCAACAGCAGGTTTTTAAGCATATTTTCTTTACATATTGATGTTTGAATAGACATTTTTAGACAGTGAGAAGATGGCAGAAGGGTGGGAACATTCAAGCGGGAAATATTAAAGAGTGAAGCATCTGATTGATCTGTATAATTTCCTAAATATTAGTCTCTGCTCTGGAAAAGCCTCGGCATGTACAGCTTTAGAATGTTCCGGGTGGTTTGATTGTCAGGCTCTGACTGTATAATCTTGATTTTACGCTTCGGAGAGATCATTTGTGAAACGCAGTTGACTGTAAATCATAGTTACTGGAAACTTCTGCATAATACGCCACTGATTAGATTGAGATCTTTGTGGGATTTTTCATCAGATCTCGAGATGACAGTTGGAGAGCGATTTTAATAACCGGGCGTAATAATTGAGCCGTTTGATGGGATGATAACATTGCTTTTGCTCTACGTGTGTTGTGCGACCGCGAAGAATTTTCAGAAGATGCAGAGTAAAAAATTAGAACTTTCAGATCATCAGATAGATGGATGGATGGAGGGATTGATGAATGGATATATAAACACAAAGACAGAGATAGAGATACTTAAAGACAAATGTTTGTATAAAAGATAGACGGATGAATGGAAGGACAGACAGAAAGAAATGTAGAATAAAAGACAGACAGACAGACTGATTGATTGAATAAAGGACAGACAGACAGACTTAGATATAGACTAAAAAACACAGACCGATAGATAGATAGATAGATAGATAGATAGATAGATAGATAGATAGATAGATAGATAGATAGATAGATAGATAGATAGATAGATAGATAGATAGATAGATAGATATACATTACATGACAGGCAGATAGACAGGCTGAGATATATATTACAAGACAGACAGACAGACTAATTTGATTGATCGATTTATTAGTTGGTTGATTGATTGGTTGGTTAATAGTTAGACACTCAAATATAATTAAATATCATTAAGTGGCACTCATTGTTCTGTATTTTCACATCCAATGGCAAATATGTTTGTTTGTATTATAAAAATATTAGGGCGACGTAGAAAGAAGCTGTGCTGGCATTAAAGTGGTAAGATCGTTTGGCGTCTCCACACTATTTGGCCCGTGGTGTTTTGCTTTTTGTTCTGGGTTTCTTTCCATCTCAAGGCTGGTCTCGACCCCATGCTGCTCCGGCTCTGTGTTCAAGAAGAAGCTTTAGCTGGAGATAATGAGACCCCCCACTCGCTTTCCACAGTCCGGCCGCATCTGAGGAATCACGCCGCACGTGTTGTGGGTGCAAAAGACCCCCACGTCCCTCCTCACGGACCCTTCTGGAGCTCCTCTCTAATAGCCGGGACTCGTCTGAAGGCCAAAGGTAATTTGATGTGCTCGGCCATAATGAGCGCAGTGTTGCTGACATCTGGCCCGCTGCGGTGAAGAAGACAGGAGAGATCCCCATGATGGACACCAAGCCTCAGAACGGACTGAGACTCAGACCTGCTGCCGGAGAAGAAAGGAGTCGTAGCTCACAGACGTTATGGTGACGTCTCCCTGACAGATGGAGAGCCAGCAGACACGTTTGGAACCTGTTTGTATGGAGTCCAAGTGCTAAACATCGGCGGGAAAAGCTCTTCCAGGTGGAGAGTTCAAACCAAATGCTTGAACGTCGCTGGTTGTAATTTCAAGTGTTTTATTTTGAACTGGAAATCGACTGCACACCTTCACACGCTCAGATTGTTTATTGCATGAGTGGCGTGTGTCCATAATATATCTTCATTATGTCATGAGCGGACCGTTATATACCAACCATTTTCTTTTAATGATCTTGTGTGTTCATGATGAAGAGGGAATCTCAGCATCTGCTCGCTCAGAGATCGGCAGATGAGGATACAGGCAAAAAAAAAAGACAAGGAGAGTTAAGCATGTAGAGGAAGATAGAGAGATGAAAAGAGGTGAGGGACAGACAGAGGATCTCAGAAATATAAAAAGAGAGAGAAAAGGAGTGGAACTGAGAAAAACTGAGATAGAAAGTGAAATATTCACACTGAAAAACAATGAAATACAGAAGGAGAGATAATGAAGTGACAGATAATCATACTGAGGCAGAAACTGACACGTTAGTCTTTGAGAGGGAGATCAAAACACCGTGAGTGAGATGAGAAGAGAGAGGCAGAAAGTATTAGACCTAAAACAAAAGACAGATAAGATGACTGATACAGTGAAACAGACAGTAAGGGAAAATGTAGGTAGAAGATAAAGAGTGAGATGAAAAAAAAAAAAAAAAACAGTGAAAGGCCCACACTGATGAACAGAAAGAGAAAAAGAGAGGGACAGAGAAAGAAAGGGTGAAAGCGAAGAAAGTCAGAGAGTCAAGACAGATTTAAGAGGGGGGTGTGAGAGGCAGAAAAGAGAGAGATACAGAAAGAGAGAATGAGCGATACAGAAAGAAAACCAGTGAGACAAACAGGAGACAGAAATAATGTGAGACAGAAAAGAGAGATAGAGTGAGTGAAACAGAGAGAGAGACACAAGAGAGAGAAACAGACAGATGAGGGAGACAGACGAGAAAGAGGGAGACAGGCGAGAGAGAGAGACAGACAGATGAGAGACATACAGTAAGAGAGATAAAGAGAGCGAGAGAGACAGACAGACAAAACAGAAAAGAGAGTGAGACAGATAGACGAGAAAGAGAGAGAGTGGGGGGGGGGGTCAGTAAATAAAATAGCACTTGCCCTCGATCACAGAGAGTCACGGTTACTGGACTCCTTCAAACCATAGACACAGAAACGATGCGACAAGCATGTCTGGGAACAAACTCTGACACTACAAAAGTCCAGCCCTTCAAAAGGAACCGGCTGGAACGGACATTCGCAAGCGTTCTTTCAAAGAATGACTAATTAAAAAGCAATTACAGATGACAACAAGCATGAGGAGGAAGGAAAGCAAGTCGACCTTTGACACATGCTACAATAAACCATGACTACAAGCAACGGCCATTTACACATCAAAGGCCAGGCTGATACAGAGCAGAACCGCACGGAACCTTCACACCCGCGTTATCGCCTTTCATCTCTCGCTGCCACGTCCAGTATGAGGAACCGGCGGAGAACCGTAGAGGCTGAAGATCCTCAGCTGCATTATTCTTCTTCTGACCCACCAAAAACAACAGGGTGAGGGCCGACATTCCTCTTTCAGCTCGCTGGAGATGACTGGACGCTCCTCCAACATTACACACTCGAGATGAGAAGAGCCTAGGTGCAGGTTCAGAAGACACATAACCACCAGCTGACTCCTCCAGTCTGAAAACCTCAATCACGCGGAAAGCAAATGTATTTTCCACATTTACACATGTAGCTTAAATAAAGTATGGCAGGTGGTATAAAGTACTTGTACCGAGTGTCAAAAATATGAGTAACAGTTCCAGAACACAAGTACAAAGTAGTCAAAAATACTTAAGTAACTTTTACTGTCTACTTGACTACATTTTTGATTGAGTTTATGTACTCTTTACTACACTTACCGTTACACTGGGATTGTGTGTGTCAAGTCAGCATCTTTTTTCTACCGCGGTAAATTTCTTGTGCGGACGAGGCGATATCGCCATCTGCAGGATGCTGGATGATATTTATGAGCTAAATCATGTCAAGGTGAATTAGCGGTTGCATTTATTTGCACATTCGAGTTTGACTGACTTGTTCTTTTATCTATATTGTTCTTAAATTTCATGTCTATATTAGAAATTAAAACCACAAATAAAGAGTTTCTTGTTTTTCACATGTCTTGGTGTTTATTGGTCTAAATGCTGTACGAGTTAAATACTTAAGTTGTTAAAATGAGATACTTCACGACTTTTACTCAAGTCTTCTTGTAATTGGTGTAATTTATGGAGTTAGGCATCCACACTTTTACTCAAGTGCAGTTTCTTGAGTATGTATATTTAAAATGTGTCATAAATGTCTATTAAGACAAATAATAATAATTTCAAATAAAATGTTTAAATTGCTGCTGTAACAGTTGACATTTGAATAAGAAAGGTTCTACCCATCCATCCATCCATCCATCCATCCAATTATTTGGTGTCTGAAAAATTAATTAAAGTTCAGTATTTAAGTTTAAATAAATAATAAAAGAGCAACTGCATGATGGAGCAAGTAATGTGCAATACATGTGTAAATTTGCTTGCTCAGCATCAGCTCTGTACTGCCACCTGGAGGCCTGAAGCTAAACTGTAATGAGAGCAAAATATTCCAAAATAAAATGAAGGAAATCTATAACGTGCAAGCCATAGTAGATCAACTTCAGCAGATTGACAATCGAAATCAATGTTAGCTTCATCAGAAAAATTAACTAGCGAACAAAACAACAGAACTAAATGAAAACAAACTCGCCTGACAACTGGATGCTGACAGTCACAATGAGTTTATTGACCCAAGGACTAATGCACAACATTGGCTGTTCAACTAAAATAAAAATTAACTAAATAAAAATAGATGATACAACAAATTAGGACATCTTTAAAAAAAGCCCTGAAGAATAGAGCTACAAAAAGGTGATTAAATGAGACGATATTTGGCTTCCAGAAAAACGGTGAATGTGTTTTAGATGGGCACACGTCACCAGACCTCCACACGTCTCCGTCAGTCCAGCTCGTTGAACCGTGCGAACATGGCCTTCCGGACCGCCTGCTTGTAGGTGGCATGATTCCAGACGACAGGTTCTTTCTTCTTCCGCTTTAAACGGCAAGCAAAGAAACCATGAGAACAAAGCCCCTACAGCGTCTCACAACATCACGACTCACCTCGGGGGGCTCTAGACCTAAACCAGGCCTCTCGCTGCCTTTATGAGCCCCTCTGCAAAAAAACCACCATGCGTTAGGAGGAACAGAGATGATGAGGATTCAGCAGATTAATACCTGGAACCTCCGGCCCACGAGTGCGACTGCTTTCTTCTCTTCACTTCAGGAGAGCCGTTTGATTCCTTCTGAGTCAATTTCATCTAAAACACAGGAAGCATCTTTTTAGAATGTTGTAGAAAAGCAGTTTTGTTCTTCTATAAAACGAATGTTTACCTCTTTTTCCTGGTTTTCCAGCGCCTCAAGCTCTTTCTTGGATCTTTTGATTTTAAGGTGAATCTCCATGTTTTGCTAAAAAAAAAAAACCCAATAAGTTACACGCAATAACTACAGAATACACACAATATTAGATTGGATTAGAAACTCTATTGTCATTAGTCTAACCAGAAGTGCAGTAGTAAAGATAAGGAATTAAAAAGATCATATAATTATAATTTTGTAACATTATATTTGTATTATATTATATATCTTGATATCATAAATATTTTATATAATCCATTATAATAATTTTATACTTATTATATTTTATAAAATATACACATTTCATTTTGTATGTACATTTTGTACAGTGCACAACCAGTTTATTAATTTCTACTTTTAATTACCTTTCAAATCTATATTTAAATGTAGTAATCCTTTTTTAAGAAGGGATATTCACGGGATCTAATTCTATCAGTGGTGGCGTATATAACTCTAATGCACACGATACGTGCTAACAAATGCCCCCATGTCTCGGATGACCTTTCGGTCGGTCCGAGCTTGAAAGCGGTGGCTCCAGCCATGACATACGGCACCTTGTGCAGATCAGAAAGCTGCTGGTGGCGAATCAGGGCGTCTTTATTGGGGAACTGCCTCCTGCACAGAAGACATGCCATCTTCTTCCAGTCCGTCAGCCTGTCCTCCCTCTCATCGGCCTGTGGCTGGCTCGGGACAGGCCGCGAGGTTTCCTGCTTCTCGTGTTTCTCCTCTTCCTCTTCGTCGCTGCCCGCCCCGTAATCGGCCGCCAACATTCCGAGAGAGCCCATTGGCCGCTGCCAAAAAAAGAGGGAGAGGGGAGTGACGCTTTGATCTACTATGACACGGACTGTAAATCTCCTTTAGTGCGGGTTATCGAATGGCTCACATCAATCAGGGTCAAGGAGAAGTGTGTGACCTTTCGGAAAACCCTGAAGCCAGTGTCTAAAAGCAGTAGACGCTCTGTAAATGCTCACCTTTGCTCCTCTTTCCTCTTTCTTTGGAGGGGCGAGAGGCTTCTTGAACAAATCTTCCGCACCGGTGACCTGTCACGTGCAATTACAGATGTTTACTCAACTAAATATTGTTTGCTCACAACTACTATTATTTAATGCAAAACAAAAGATGGTGTCATGGTGGATACAATAGCAGTCCAGGATTCAGAAGTCATCATGATCAGACCTTTCTTTCAAAAATGGCAAAAGCCGCATCTGCTGCCTTGGACAGTTTGGAGTCGTCTCCGGATTTGAGCAAAGGCGACGGAGTTCGGACGCTGTCTTTGTGTCGGTTCTGGATTTTCGCCCATCGCTCCATATCTTTCATTATCTAATGATAAAATAAAGAGAAATAAGATAGTTACGTAATTAGTTTAGTTTTCCAAATATAAGAAACGAGTGTTGGTGGAACTTGTGCCAAGACCTTAAACGCAGCTAAACTTTTAGGCTTCTCCTCCTTTTCCTTCTCTTTCCGTTCTGACCGTGAGCCGAGCTCGTCTTCCACATCTGGACTGGTTTCGGAAGCAGCCTTCATCTCTTCCCCTGTGATGGCCACCGCCAACACCTCACCGGACGGAGCAGTGGGAACTGAAGTCTCTGGAGACGGCTCCAAGCCCTCAGAGCTCTGAACTGGGATGTAGGTTTTGGTGGCACTGTCCCAGTACAGGTACTGCTGATTCTGGGCATTGTAGAAATACTGAGAGGAAATCAAAGGGTTAAATCTGTTTTCTTCTCATCACAGACATATCAGGGTATCTCGCCTCACCCTGGAGTTGGGATCATAGTACAAGGTCGTTTGAGGATCGTAGTAGAAGCCTGAAGTGGCGTCATAAAGAAAGGCTGACAGATCTGGATCTTCAGATCCGGCTGCTAGAAAGACAGCGTTTCAATCGAATTATATACACATATAATTCTCTGAAATAGAACTTCTTTAAACATATGAGGTGTATTAGCCAACCATAACTATAGCCATCACTGGACTCTCCAGAAAGACTGGGATCTAGCAAAGCTGCCGCTTGGTTCTCAGAACTCTGTTGTGCTGTCATCGTTTCAGAATACATCAGACTCTGCTAGCAGAAAGACACATTAACGGTTCAGTTTCGCGTTAAATGAACGTGCTTTTCACTTATTTCAAATAAAAATTACCGGAGTCGAGCTTGAACTTTGCATTGGAACCGTAAACCCAGAACCATCTGCTCCTGCTGAATCACCTGCAAGAAACAGAAAGCAGAACATTAATACAGTCTCTTAATGACCGCTATCAATCTATAAGATCGATAAAACGCTCACCGTGGACAATGGGAGGTGGAACGCCAATGGATGTGTGAGAAGGCGGAGGAAAATATTGCTGCTGCTGAAATTGTTGTTGCTGCTGAAACAAATAAAACGCAACACGAAAACAACTATAAAAAAACATTACGTCCAGAGAACTGGTCCAAAGGGGGTCATTGAGGGCGGGTTAAAATGTTAGAGTTCACATGCAAAGTACTGCCATCTCACCATTATGACGTCTGGAGGAAAACCCAGAAGAGATGTGTTTGACTTTTCATTTTCTCTCTTAAAGCTGCACAAAAAACCCCTCAAATAAATAACTCATACAGATATGAGCCAATCTGTGACACCAGAAACACAAAATTCCCATTATTAAACCCCATTTTGATGTAGCAACTTTGACTTACTTCTGGTTTTTCAAAGGTTTTGCAACCTCAGCATACACTCGGACCCCGTCAATCATGATGGGGCGGGGTTTCGTCAAAAGATCCACCAATCGCGTCACATGCTGCAAGCAAATAAGAAAACACATTGAAGTTCGGAATAAAAGCAAAAACTCCATCAAAATGTCTTTCCACTTACCTCATGTGAGTCCATATCAACAAAGCAAAAGCATTTCGATCCGGGAGACTTTCCCTTGACCAGACGTACATTGCGCTCGTCGAGGTACGTGTACTGTTCCAACGCTTTCAGAATGGTTTCCACAGTGGTGGTGGGAAGAATGTTCTTTATAATCATGGCTAAAACAAAAAAAGACTTTAGCGATTACATTCTGGACAGAATGATTTGCATTATCCTATAAAGACTTTTACACTGACTCTTGCTCTCCTTAAAGACTGGATCAAAGTGATGAACGTTTGGCCGCAGTGATCTCTGACTGGTCCAATCGTCTGACGGAATCTCCGCATCCTGCTGCTGCAGTTGATCCACTTGCTGTTGCCAGGCCTCGGGAGTCAAGTTGGAGTTTCTTTCCCAAACATTTTGGGAAACCGGATCCAGCAAAGGTTTGGTGCTTGTGTCCCCTTCTGTATCTGGAAGGGGAACTGGAAGCAAACCATCACCGCTGGTCATGGACGCTGCTGGTTCCTGCAGCTGCAGTACAAAGATTATTTAACATACGCATTAGATCAATGAATGGGATGCCGTTTACGCAAAAGCTTGATAAACAGCTTAAGCCGAAAACCAGCTCACCTGCTCGTTCACAATTTTATCAGACTCAAAATACTGGAGCCGAGCAGTCTTATCACCAACCTTCACAGATCCCTGAAAAACAGAACGAGCCCGTCTCAATATTTACCAAAGGCGATTCAAACACAGATTAAAAGCACAAATCAGTTCCCAGAACACCTTTTCACAAATTTGCCTCCTGAAGTCAATCACAATCGTCTGATCTGGGCTTTTATTTAAGCCCAGCATGTGTCAAAAGAGCTTTAATCCTTTTGGCTTTATTCGATTACAGGAAAAGAACATTGATTCATGTTTTAGAAACTGTGTAAAAAGATAAATAATAAATGATAATAAATGGGTGTCAGAGCGAGTATTAAACTGTACTGCTCTCTTTCTGTGTCACCCATTACAAGACGGACAAACGCCTGCTTGCTTTATACAACCTATAAAGCCACAAATGAAATAAAAGCATATAATTATGTCTAAAGTCACAATTCCAGCACTCAAGCTATCAAAACGTCTGGAAGCATCTCTCGCTTGTAAATCTCCCCTAGAGTAACTTGTGAAACGAGGCAGCACGCCAGGAAGTCCACATCCGCACTTTAACATCAACCAAACTTCCAGACACCTCGCCAGCTCCACTCAAATCTGGACTTAAAACCACAACAAAGCTTGTCAGATCGGAAGAAAGCAGGAATGCAAAGTGGAATGCGGAATATCGGAGAACAGTGGCAAACTGCACTCGAAAGAGATCAAATCGTTGAGCTCAAGTTGAAGGAACAATGATCCAAAGAAAGACGAATGAAAGCAGGATCATGTTTGCACATCGCCAAGAAAATGGAATTGTTTTCCGTTCATTCTACAAGACTTAAACCCTACTCACAATCGGTAATTCTGAAAGTGCGGTTAAAAGTGTCGCCCTACAAAGCTGGCTATGTTTCACCACAAATGCAATAGCGCCAATTAGTGGCAATCAAAGGAACTGCACAAAGTGAGAAGAACGTGTGCCAAGAAGAACCACCTCAGGGTGGAAAGTGCTTTCAGAACCACAACGTCAAGATGGTAAAATGAAGAAAGCAAAGTCTTAAGCTGGTGTATATGAATCAACTCCAAAAGATCACGTATTCTAAATTCCGAAAAGGCATGAAAGCATGACATTAAAACAACTCGCATTGGAATGAATCCACTAACCAGACGAATCTGTGAAAGCAGACCACTACACTTCATCTAGTCTATTACCCTCGACTCTGGCGAAAAAAATACATCAGATAGCTAAACATACAAAAGAAGACTACGGTTCCTGTCCCATGTGGCCCGTTTGAGTGCCGCACAGTGCTCGTGCGCTATGTGTCATATATTGTGGCCGTTTCCCATCTACCACATTCCCACCCCACAGCCCAAGACGTCTTCCTGTCAGGAGACAGAGGCGTTGCAGAGGGATGAGGATGGGCCACCTGGTTGGTCTCCATGAAGTGGACAGCATCCTCGAGGTTTAAAAACTCCACATAGGCCGTATCAGAGCTGTAACCTGGGAACAGCATTTAAAATACAGATGGATTTGCGTTAGTTCGAACAGGTAAATAGGTAAACTTTCAAGAAAAAGGCAGTTCGTTTCACGAGACACACGACGACAAAGTGCCATTTCTGCACATTCAGTCAGTCACACACAATGGGAATGACAAGTGATATTGCAGATTGAGAGACAAAATGAAAACGACAACGAATTTGTACTTCGTGAAGTGTGAAACAGAAAACAAAGAAAACTCTAAATCTAAATCTCAAGAGATCACAACTAATCCAAAAGCCCTTAGTAGTTTCTGATCACCTGACTATGTACATATTTGTGAAGCACAAAATTAAAAATGATTATTTAGTCCTGTGATCTTAGAGCCCTAGATAAACCTTATTTTATATTTTTATGCTGATTATATTTAACTACTACCAAAAATGTCTGCAAAAATCAAAGATCAGCCCATCAATATAAAAGGGCAAAATGCACGACTAAATAAACTCCAAAATAAACAAGTTCCCATTTTAATTGCTATGAAACCTTGAACTTGGTTTATTTTACACCCTTTTAAAAACCTTTGAGAGAAAAGCACTGAACCGCGGCGCATCACATTTCTATGCCAAGTCAAATAATAATGCAGCTTGTTTCAGAAATGCTCTCGAAGCAAATGCCACTGTAAAAATGGCAGCTGCTGGTGGAAACACGACCTTCCACTTAAGAACATGGGAAAAGGGAAGAGAAGAAACGCTCTAGCATGTTCAGCAGACTGACGAGAACTTTCTTTAGAAGGCAAAAGCGACTGAAACGCAGAAAGTACCATTGATGTAAGGAGACAGCGAGCGTAAGACTCGAAGAGCGAACAGCGAATTTTTCGTAGCGAATCGATCATCAAAACTGGCAGTAATCGAAATCTTACCTGGCACAACGTCTTTTATTTTCATTCCTTGCATTGGCACTCCATTACGAACAGCAAAGGCCAGCAGAATCTATGCAAATTATTAAAATAAAACAAAACCATAGTGAGATTGAGAGTAGAAAATATCTTTCATTGACACTGGTTTTTAGAACGCATACATTTGGTAACAGGTTGAATATAATTTATTATATAGATTTATAGTGTAAGGTGAGATTGTAAAGCGAGACTATATATTATATTTTGTCAATTAGTTAATTGGAGCATGTTGGGTAACACATTGAACTAAATTATTTTAAAAGAAGGTTGAACTAAAGAAGAATCTGTGTACTGACCTGTTGCATTGTGGCGGTTTTAGGTATTTCAGAGATGGCAATGGTTTTCGAGACTTTATCCGGGACAACAGAAGCCCTGTAATCTTGGTCCTTCACAGTTGTGAAAAATTCAATAATATTCATGAATAGAAAAAGATTGGTCACACTTCAGTTCTCTAGCATGATAAAATAATATATTCGAATTCAAGCTAGTAGTTCCAACTACTTAACCAATAGAATAATCCCAACAAACACAACAAAATCAAACCTGAGAGCTGTCGAGTTGTGAAGCAGCATCCAGCTTTGGTTCCAGTAGATCTTTCTTGGGACCTTGAAGCTCCTCAATGTTGTACTCAAACTTTCGGCCTGAGCTGGTTCGGTAATCAATATCTCTGTAGTCCTGATCACATCGCTCTCCTCTACTGCTCACAAGTTCCTTCGGTCCAGACATCACATTATCTATCTTTGGTCCATGATCGGAAGCTGTGTCACCAGACCCCCGGAAAGACCCTTGATCATTGGCAAAATGATGCCCGTGGTTGGGTGGGTTCTTTGAGAACGGCGGTCGACCTATAGACGGAGCCATTCTATCAGGAAGCTTTTCATCCCTACCGCTCTGCCAGAGCGCATCACCTTCTCTACTCAAAGTATTTAGAGGTGGATCTGAAGGCGGTTTCATCTGGGATGAAAACTCATTTGGAAAATTCCTGTCCCAGGTTTTGGAACTGGAGTTTCTCTCAGACGGAGGAGGAAACAATAAGCCATCCTTTCCTGGAAACATGTCCCCATCTTTCTTGGTAAAAGAATGATCTCTGTCTCCATCATTCCCTTGATTGGGAGGGAACTTCTCATGCATCTCTCTTGAGAACTGAGGTGGTGTTCTGTTCATCAACGGCGGGGCAGAATCTCGATCTCTCAATCCACTTTTTTGCCAATCATCACACATCGACTCACTTTCCCTCCCTCTAAAACCTTTTGGGGTCTCCATTGAATCTTGGAATTTTCTGTCCCTGAGATTCAGTTCATCTGGAGGAGCCATAGAATCAGGACCCCCATGACCTAAAGGCATATCAGGTCTCCCCCTCCTATCCATCGGGACCCCGTCATGATCTCTAAACATTTTGGAAGGCAGATCCCTAAAATCACCAGGGGAGCCCATGCGACTTCTCATATTCATTTCGGAATCAAACCTTCCCCTGTGATTATTAGGAGCAGGCGAACCCCACCGGTTAAAATCCATCCCTGGTCTGTCTCGGGGAGGCATATTCATTCCAAATCCATCCATGTTGCCCATCATTGGCCTCTCCCTGTTTCTCATATCTGCACCGTCTCCATTCCCACCCATAGCCACCATCGCAAGTCTTCTCCTGATATCAATGGGTGGTCCCGACGTGTCCATCTGAAGTCTCTCCCTCATGTCCATATTCATAAATCCATCATCTGGACCTCTCATATTACCTCCTTTCATGTCTCTGTTGTTCATATTCATACCAGGCCTGGACTGGCCCATAAAGCCACCGGAGTTTCTCTGATCCATCTCAAAGGGTCTCCTGAAATTCATATCACTTCCAGGTCCAAAGAAGTCTCGAGGCGGCTCTCGTCCTCTATCTAAAAACCCCATGTCTTGTCCTCTCATGTCAGGCGGACCATCAAAGCGCCTTACGTCCATTGGTGGCCGGTCCATATTCATCCCATCACGACCTCTGAAGTCAGGTCTGCCACCGTCTCTGCCGAACATTCCGCCACGAGGTTCGCCGCTGAAATAACAGATGGATAACTATTAATCATGGTTATTAATAAGAACAATTAATAACTCCACAATATATTTGTAGTTTAATGAAAGTGAGAACGTCTTACCGAAACGGCATTCCTCCCTGCGGCCCGGATCTTGAACCATTCCACATGGTTCTTTTCGTTTTTAAACTCTCCTATTGCACGAGCTTCAAGTGAGAAACGCCCGTTTACTAAAAGAAAAACAAAAACGACACGTTACATAAGTATGAATTGTATATAAATATATTTTCACATATCGCAAAAAAATGGACTCCCGGATTGATGGGTACTTGTTAAAATACGAACGCGTCTTTTATTAATGATACAGTAAAGACTTTAGCACGTATACAAAGCAGAATATGCAAAATACACTAAATATAATTCCGTTTGTAAATGATAGTGTTTCTCTACCTGTTATCGAAATCTATTTTCTCTAATCAACAAATGTTAGCATGCTATAGATAGCTAAACCGCTAAAACGCTTTCTCAATTCTGTTGACGATGGAGTTTTCGTACAAACATGTTGATTCACAACTTATTCTACAAAAAAAGCACCATAACAACAATAAAATGTTGGTTCAAGTTTTAATGTGTTTTTTAACATATACCTAGCTTGTAGGATCCTTTCTTGGGTCGTTGAGGTTTCCGGTTGAGACAGAAGCGGAAATGTATAACCGTAATATCCGGAAAGAATGAGGCATTTTGGGAGTTGAAGTCTAAAATAAATTCCGAGACATAGACTTTCGGAAAAAAACGAAAAAAAGATATTTTTTATTCCGTTGAAAATCTGTCATGATTATTTTTTGCATATTATTTACGATTTTATAAATTATGGGGGAAAAAAACAGATCAGAAACATTCAAAGTATTTTCACAGCTCAAGTACGTTTATTTCATATCACTTAACAAAACACAAAAGTCACAAACCAAACACATTAGTGACAAATACATTAGGCAGAGCTAAAACACGAAAACAATTAGTTATCTTTGTGTCTGCTAAATCGTGTAGAAGTGTTTGCCAAAGGTTTAGCTTCCGTCTGATAATGTGAAAAGATTTTTTCTGAAATATATATTGTAATACGAGCATATACAGTGGTTGCACAAAGACACATAAACAGATTCAAATATGACTCATCTTTCAATTCTAGACTGGAAATCTCACAGAATAAAACAAACACTTGATTTCACTTATTTTTCTGCGTCTGTGTGTGTGTGTGTGCGTGTGTGTGCGCGCGTGTGGCAAACCATTATAAATATAACTTCTAATAGTAACTTTATTTGTGAGCCACTAACTTAATGTGTTCACAACTTAAGACAATCAAGTGAAACAATCTTCGAAAGCAAATTATTAAAAGTAGCTACAGCAGAAGTTTCAGTTAAGAGACCGTTTTACCAAACATGGACAGTAAAAATCAGGAATTTTGGCAGCTAATTACATAAACGTAATTCCAACCCACGGAATCCCGCAGAATCAAACCTCATAAGCAAATTGCTTGGCTACCTGTATGAAACACGGCAGGAACGTGTCACCTGTTTCACAGTATTACAGCAATATTCATATTGCTTCATTGTACTACGCAGTAACAGAACATTCTGGAAACCAAAGAGCATTGAAGTATGAGACTAAATGAAACCGATTGCAGTACTTTTCAGTACAGATGTACAGAAACAAGAACCAATGGAATTAAAAGAGCTACATAATTTCTGTAATACAATACTGCAGAGAAAAACAGAAATGTGCCGTACGAAAAACAACAAAGTCTGTGGTATTGATTACTCAATAATGCACACTATAGCAATTTACTGTGCATAAAAAGTACAACAGTGGTTTGAGTTACAGAGTAGAGATGAAACATATACTAATATGAAAAACGCATCTTTTACCTTTATACTGTTCATTTTCATATTTTAGCCTTAAATGATAACTTTCTAACTTGCATTTTTGATACTTACACCTAAATAATAATGCTAAATTAATGTCAGAGTTTGAAATGCATTTACATTACCAGATCTTTTTCCATTAGCTCTCAAGCATCTGGTTTGAAACAAATATGGCAGAAAATACTTGAATACAATAAAATATAACATTTAAATAAAAGAAAATAGCATGAACAGGTCAAGAGTAAAAAATAGTGGGAAATACTGTTGTGAAGAAGTCTTCATTTACTTTGATTAATTTTGGGAATTGTCTTTGTTTAAGGTTTTGCGTTTCTATATAATACTTTCTAAATAGAACTTTTCTCAAAAAGCGGATTAGGAAAATACATTTACAACAACAACAGGACCGTGACTCACACTTTATGGCTGATTCTCAAGCATCTTTGCACAAATGAAAATGTGAAATCAAGCTTAAGCACAATTTTACTATGCTCCGCCATTTGTGAAATGTGAATTTGTCTGAAGCTGTTGCTTTATTTGTCTATTCCTCTCTAACTCCTCCACCAATCATCTCTCCATTACACCGCTCTGGCCCTCCCTCCTGGGCTTCAGGCGTGGCTGCCAGGGGAACAGGGGTGCTGGTGGGTGTCACGGGACCCCCGGATGCCCCGAGCGCAGGACTGGAGGCCCCGGAGTCGCTCTGATCTGGAGCCCGGAGTCGCTTCATCATTGTGGTCACACGAACAGCTTTCTGCACAAGAATTGTACATGATCTTACATTTTTGAACAAAAACGTTTCCATCATTGGTGATGATCCGTACCTTCCATTTGGCTTTAGCAAAATTCTTCTCGATCTGAGCGCAGACACCATCTTTAATATTTTTATCAGATGCTGCATTTCCAGATATCCTAAAAAAAACACAACTTGTGAGTTCTCAGTCCTCGTGAGATTATAAAATGACGTGGACTGGCGGTTACCACTCGTGGTTGATGGCTTCCTGCGCAGTCAGTCTTTGATCCTGATCCACGTCCATTAAACAAGCAACGAGGCTTTTGGCTGCGGCACAATTGCAAGGTTATAGAAAAGTGGACGGCTTTTTGAGAGCGTGTTCGTCACCTGAATCAGAAATGTCGTCCCAATACGGCGAGTCAAACTCGTAGTCTCCGGACAAGATCTTACGGAACAAATTCTTATCATGATTGTCGTAATCATCATCCTCCATCTCGTCATAAAAAGGCGGGTTTCCAGACAAACTGTCAGAGAGGGTAGAATCAGAACCAAAAGCTTTAGTTGGCAAGTGAAAAATATATCTCATTTTATTATTATTACTAAGTGTACAGAAACACACAAGGAATTTGTGACAATTCAGAGGTAAACATTTACACTAAATACACAAAGCAAAAAAAAGAATGGAGCTATAACAGAACTCGTATGTACAGATAAAGGTGAACAGGACACTGTATAAAAAGTAATAGTTTAAATGTAAATCATGTCTCAATCCTCTGCGGAGAGATAAGGGAGAGAGTTATGGGAAGTTACATGAACTTTCAGAAATGGAATGATGGCCTCACATGAAATGGAATGTGCATGATGGTGAACTCAAGGACACATCTGTCTCCAAAGAGTCGTGCTAAAGGTAAAAATAGCGTTTTATCAACACAAACAAATGAAATGATCTTGTCGGATTGTCTGCCACACACACACTCACAGGATGTACATGATCACGCCGATGGCCCAGCAGTCCACAGGTCGACCATATCTCTGTCGGCCAACCACCTCAGGAGCTACAGCACAAGAAATGGACAATATACAATAATTGAATTAAGCAATCACTAAATACCAGAGTAGATTTGGAAAGTGTTTGAAAGAGGAAAATGTTTGATTTGAGTATTAAATAATCATACAATTGAATATTGAAAAGATTTAAGACCATAGAAACACCATTTAAAAAAATGAAAAAAGACACATTTATATTATATCATGTTTACAGATTATTATTATTATTATTATTTTTTTTAAATAATATTTTAGCTATTCTTAAATATTCAGATTGGCCTTACCGAGATATTCTGGGGTTCCACACGGCTCCTTAATAAGACCGTTTTCCAGCTTTGCCAGATGAAAGTCACTGATCACAATTTTTGAATTCTTCAAGCGATTGTAATAGACAAGATTTTCCAGCTATGATGAAAAATGGAATATCAGCTTATGAAACCACAAAAACATTAAAATGAGGGCATTATAGTTTGTATTAATATGTATTACGTATATATTTGTTGTGATACTCTTTTAAAGATCTGCTTCTAAGTTCCCCTGAAATGTAATTTTTTTGTAATGTTTTTTTTTTTTTTTCTGAAGATCTGTGAATGAATTGTGGTGTAGTAGTGGATGTGGCCAAAAGAGGGTAGTAAAACCTCGGGCTACCTTCAGGTTTCTGTGAACGATGTGTAGAGAGTGCAGGTAAGCCACAGCCTCCAGGACTTGCCGGACCACATTACTGGTGTCACGCTCTGAATAGTAGCCCTGGTCCAAGATCCAGTCGAAAACTTCTCTTCCTGTGGCCCTGCAGTTGAACGCACATGTGAAATCATGTTTCAAAGACAAAAATCCATGTTTCAAAATGTAAAAATGTGACAAAGTACAGCACATAGAAACATATTTGCATATAAACACTTTACTATAAAATAGTTTTTATGTGTATCAAACGTTTTTTTAAGTAAAACGTACTAATATAATTGTAATTATAACCTAAAAGAATCTAAGCAGTACATTTTACTTTGTCTACTCTTTTTTTTTCCCAGCAAATCTAGAAAAATGTCAAGTGCAAATTATTATGAAGAATGTGTCAAAGTTGATGTGCTTTTTAGGTATTCTTAATATTTCCATTTCTATTCATATTGTAAATAACGATGCACTGCGTAACAAACCAAAGGAATATACAATGCAGATTTAAATAACTTAAAGACGGGAAATTTCATTAGCGCTCAAAATATTCAGCAAATCTGCACCAATCTGATAGAAGACATTAATATTCACTCATGCACTTTGACTTTCTTTTCACACAAGCTCTGAAAGGACTTACAGCTCCAGAAAGAGGAAGTACTCTTTCCTGGTCTCAAAGACATCGACCAGCTGGAGGATGTTGTGATGCTTCACCCTGCAGAGAGACAGAAACGGAGCGAGTGTGAAACTGTGACACTGCGGAGGAAACCAGAGGACAAGCTGGGGGGAAAAAAAACGTAATAGTATGCAAAACAAAAAGCGAACAAAAAAAAGGAAGGGAAAAAAACATTCCTTGTACAAAATGTGCTGTGCAATATGGGCAAAAAGTTGTGTGACTATTGTGATTAGGGTTTTGCCGTTATGTCAAATCAAATATTTGGTGATTATGGACAAAGTAAATCAGTTGGCTACCAGACTCAATTTCCCACAAGACACTACTTCAGGGTGTGTCACATGACTCATCACGCAATTACACTTCAGAATGGTTGCACCGGAAAGCCTTGAATAACAAACTATTCTGGGCAAATAATTGAACTTAACAATTAGCAACAAGTTTGCTTTGTTTTGTTTTTTTGTGCGTTTTCAAAATCCTGTTGTCCTGATCTGATATGTATTCTCGTATCTTGTTTTCTGTTTTTTGTTCTCTTCTTCCTGCCAGCCATGATTTTCCGCCCGTGTTTTCAACCTGGATCCTTGCCCTTTAATAATACAATTTTTGAATATGGATCACGGATTAAATTGCATATGTATCACACATTAAAAGTATAAAAATAAATAAATGAAACTGCAACCTTGAGCTAATGCTCAAATCCTGCGTTTTTTGTTGTTTTTCTGCACCGTTTTTTGAGATTGTAATTAAATCCACCGAGCTAATCTGAAATCATTATTGCGGCCATATTCTTTTAATCCTCTGCTTTTGTTAAGATACTTCATAGCATCATTTCAAAGCCTCGTTTGATATTTACATGAGGGTCTTATAAATAACCTGCACATGAATCATACATTTTCAAGATGAGAATCTCGTTCTTGGCGGCTTTCCGAACTTTTCTCCCGTCTTTCTTCATGAACTTTTTACAGGTGTACATTTTCAGGGTGTTCTTGTCCTTTGCCCGGAAGATTTCACAAAACTCCTCCCTGGAAACACACAGTTCATGCCCAAAATGATGTTAAAACTGAAATGTGAGACTACGAGTCATTTTAAAAAATGCAATAAAAAATAAACATCTTTAGCTCTTTGTTATTTTATTTTTACTAATACAAATGTTTATACTAATGCGTACTATAAATTAGTACGATTAATCGAAGTTAAATACTGCACTGTATTTCTTAAAAAATATTGTACATTCAAAATTTGGAACAGTTTTGATTTTTCGAGACATATTTGTAGAAGACTTGTAGAAATACTTACGATTTCACTACCTGTCCCAGGTCATATTTATCAGTGACTTCTGACGGACTGTTGTAGTCCTTCTTTTCTCCTAGTGTCAAACAGCCAAATGGCATGGCTGCTGCAACCTTTATAAAAAAATATATTTGAGAATTAGTTATCAAGAAATGCAGAAAGGACGTCTATATGCAGGAATGAAAAATAAAAATTGTGTCATCCAGCCAATTTTTTACATCAAATTATCTATCTGTACATTTTTAAATAAATGAATAAATGTAATAAACAGAATAAAAAGCATGGGCTCATCCTACCAATATGTTTGATTGTCTGAAATGGACAAAAAAAATAAAATCAAATTTTTTTTAACAAATAGTTTTTCTTAATATGTTTGTTGACTGTGATTGGTTATCATCTTACATTTTGCATACGATAATTATGAATGAAACAATTATGAATCAAAGAAAAAAAGGCAATCATTTTGTGTGACTTAGAAATCTCCTTTGCTCATTGATGTGACTGTGCTTCACTGCAAATCTCACAGACATTTTTTAGTGGTTTAAAAAATTAAAAAATCCTAAACGTAATGCAAATTTATACTTGTTAAAATAACAAAAGATCTGTTTGTCTGTCAATAACTTTGAGAGATTTGAAATATTTTAAAAAGCTGCTGATTTACAGTTGTTGGTGTGAATGAAAAAAGTATGATGTTTTTGTTCATTGACTTCTTCAACTTCATTGACAACTTCATTTTCAACATCATCATTGAGAGTTAAAAATGTGTGAGGATTGCTTTGTGAGTACGACATGCGTTATTCCCTGAAAAGATTCAAAGAGGAGGAATAATTTCTCATTTATCTTACACCAAGAGAGAAGTGAGAGATTTGGCAGAAAGCACATCCATAATCATGCATGAGTAATGCCTACAATTTATTCCAAAACTAACAATTTCCACTTGTGGCAGGAAGTAGCTCTGATTCAGATTTGTTGAACATCCTGTTATCGTGTTCATTTCGGAAAGCTTCATTAAATCAAACAATGTATAAAAGAAAATCAAACTGCATTAAAGTATCAAGTTGACTGTCTCTTGAAAATACATGAAGCTTAAATACAACACATATCCATAAACCAACAATACTTAATAGCAAAAATCCAATACCTATTGAATGTAACTTATTTTTTCAAACTGGAAATCATTCAGTTTCAAATGGACACATTCATATACATTGAATAGTTAGAATAAAACTAAAAAAAAAAATAATTTGAAAAAACTAAACAAAAAAATGTAATAAAGCAATAGAAATCAATGGTCAAACTAATTTTGACTAAAAATCAGGTTATGAATTATGAACCTGTTAGCTGAGCATTAAATGTTCCTCCTCAATGTCACCGGCGACTACATACATTATTCCATCACTTCCATGTTTTCTATGGGTGACATTATTGGCCTTTCATTCACAGCCCACCCTACCACTGGTAATGATTGGCAGGTTCAGTGCCCTGATGAATTGGTCTCGCAAAATGACCTTGTGAATTGCGTTAATAATTGAACACACATTTTCGTAACAAACGCAGATTTTTGCAGCAAAGTTTCATTGAGGCACTCAACACACTGCGCATCATAAATGCTGTGTGAATGCAAACTCTCTCGAATTTTGTCCAGAACATCTCTCCATAATAAACAGCTTAACACAACATAGCTTGACAATGACAACTTAAACTGACAAAAAGACAAAATTAAGCTATAAATAGGTTACAGAAGTTTGCCACAGAATGGGAATCTTGACCAATAATACAAGTCAATAACTCATGTTCGTTTTTAAATAAATGAATAAAATATATTGTATGCAATAAATAAACAGTAGTGAATCCTAATTTTACAGTATGCAGTTGGGAATCACAGCTGCCAGTAGATTACCGCTATTATACATTGTAACATGTAAAACACTGTAACCAGTAATTTAAAACGGTTACTTAGGCACTGTCAGAATATCAGTCCCCAACTGATCACAGACTGGTTATTTACTTAAAATGAACCATCAAACAGGCCATTGTCTCAAAAAACGCAGAAATAATGTCCTCTCAGAGGAGGCCAATACCGGAAAATAAATCACCAAACAACTGTGCCGGCAAAATAGAGAACAGTTAGATACATCTAAACAAAAGACTAGAAACCAAGTTGATGTCATACTACAATCATTACTACATCACAGCATGAATCTAAACTGACATTTTTTACCATTTTTGCCTACTCAATCTCCCTGGTACTGGAGTTATTGTGAGAGTTTTCACCTTGAACCAGAGTTGTCATGCACTTCAATCTTCTGAACTTACTCGGAATCTCTTGACAGTGCAGTTGGGGGAAAAAAAAAAGCCCTGTTTTCACCCCACCACTCTGACATAATGGGCCAGAAAAGGATAGAGTGAAGCATCATTACCACCAGAGCACCAGAGTATCAACCAAAAAAAAAAAAAAATCCCGGGCCATTCTTGGTATCTGCAGCAAAGAAGGCATTACATAAATTACAGGCTGAGAGAGAAGCTGTTTGCTTTGCCCATCACAGGAGCAGCGAGGTCTCTAATTAGTCTCCTCTCGGCCAGTGTTATTGCTGGAGACACAGGCTTTGAGAGGCTAATAAATGCATGGTAATGAAAGAAGAGAAGCATTTTAAAGACAATTTAGTCTCAAGAGCAGCAAGGGAACAAGTTGATCATCAAGATATTCTAATGTTTCTAGTGCTTTGCATAAGAGGTTTTGATTAAAAGTGTTAACTGGCACTTTTACAATGGCATACTTGTTTGGGAGTTGTGTATCATTTTAAATGTGTCTTTAGATTAACATGCTTCGGCGACTTGCTTTGTCCAAAGAGACTTGCATTCAATCAACTTTACACTTATCAAACTTAAAGAATTGGTGACATGGTAAACATAATGGTAAAAAGCTGTAGAAAAGAGAAAAAGAAAAATTTCTTGCTTTTTTCTACAAAACAATATGCTAAATAATAAAAAAACTGTCTTAATATTTAGGGTTAAAAAAATAGGTGAAAGTCAACAAAAGAGCATTTATAGTCCAGAGAAAAATAATAATTCAAAATTATCAATAATAAACAGCTTGTTGTTAATGATGATGATTATTATTATTATTATTATATTTTTAGATTTTAAATAATAGACATTGTTTAACCCTCCTATTTTTTTCGGGTCAAATCGACCAATTTGCAAAGATGAAAAATATAAAAAAAATAAATAAACTTAAGACTTAATAGTATTTTCTTCACTTTGTAACTTTTCCGTCTTGTCTTAGTTAGTGTAACCTACAAAAAAACGGTTCAGTTTACATATTTGTAACGGCCGCTACATGTTTTTATTACAAATGTCGGATCATAATGCTCGAATCAATTTGACCATTAAGACAAAATGGAAGCTTAAAAGAGTCACAGAGAGACATAATACAACGCTGTTTCTCTCACACACATACACACACACACACAGAAACACACACACAGACATTGTCTTGGGGAAACTTTTTATTTCTGATGCGAATATGCATAATAAAAGGCCCTGGGTCAAATTGACCCACAAACACTATTGATGTTCCTCTGAAACGAACATAATAGGAGGTTTAATTTTTATAGCTGTAATTTTTAGTAATTATAAAACTTAATTTTAAAAAGAAGGTGCGGGGTGGACACAAAAGGACCTCATTCCCTTTTTTTTATTGATAAATTATGCAACTTTTCTGCAGTGATTTGTGCTGGCATGTCTCTTTACTGTGGTATCACTGAACATTCATTTTTAAGCCTTGGGCATTGTTTGACTTTTTTTTTGCAAAGCTGACAAAACTCTCCACAATTGCTGTCAATCAGGATTTTCTATATGACATTCTGAAGAGCCAAAGCGTTCCTATACAGCTTTTTGAGAAGAACATCAAAAGACAATATCTGAAAGGCAATGTTTCTATACTTGTAAATAAAAACACTAAACAACAAAAATATAATATCTAAATGTCCTAATGTCTTTCTTAATGGTTCTGAGCCTCGGCTCGGCCAAAAAAAAAACAATATCAAGTATTACAGTACATTTTTTATCTTATGTAGAGAAAGATAGGAGAGTATAGGATTGTAATTATATACTTTATATTGTGTGTGTGTGTGTGTGTGTGTGTGTGTGTGTGTGTGTGTGTGTGTGTGTAGAGAGAGAGAGAGAGAGAGAATGAGACAATGCATTAATTAAAAAGTGTAGTAAGTGAAGTAGTAAGTGAAGTAAAAGTAGTAAAGAATTATGTAAAACATAACAATAATGACAAATAATATTAATAAATTTGAATAAATGACACACGCACAGAATTATTTGGACACAATATTGAAAATGTATCAGACTTGTTGGTGAGGAAAATAAAAAAGACAAATTGGAATCGGCTATGTAAGAAAAAAAAATCAATTTGCAGTTAAACTTTCCCATTACAGTCTTGAGATTCCATTATGCATCAGTCCATGTTCAATTAGCAAAGTGCCATTTGAGCAGTTATTATTTTTAAATTGTCCATCAAGCCACTTTTGGCCATAACAACCATGGCCTGAAAACACAGTCGTCTGCAGCAGTCAAAGTCACAAATGAAGATCAATTAGTAGTCAGTCAACAAAAACGTTATTTATCCACAAAAACATTCACATGTTCAGTTTTAGAAACGGGTATTAGTATATAATTGATGGTGCGTCATGTTGTTGTCTGCCAAATGGCACAGTCATATTTGGCTCGGCATTGTTTGGCGTCACTGGACCTTTATTCAAATAAAGGAAATTGTCTTTAACGAGTTGTTAATGTCCTTGAGCATCACATGACATACACTGAAGTCCATGTGTGTATTCAACATTCAAGACCCTTGGGGTAAAGAATACTGATCTACAAGATAACTCAAATATAATATTTCCCATTATCAACAATAAATACAATTAAAAGAGACATTAAATTGTGAACAGTGTTTGGTCAGGGAGAAATAAACTCCTGATGGACATTTGAGGAAGCAAGAGACTCCATGGCTTACTGTCCTTTTATAAAACATTACCCATAATTATGGTAATTTATTAGATAAATGCCCCGTTCATTTACATAAATCAAGAGAAGGAATATAATTTGCATTTCAAAACCCTATATGATGATTAGCTAATCTACATTTAGTGCAGAACAAAAAATAATGATGCATATTATACTCGTTAAAATACTACACTAATATAATAAAAATATTGTATGTATATGTTATATGTAACTACGGTACTTTGTTATATGTAAAACAATAATATAAAAATATATATATATATACAGTATATATATATATATATATATATATATATATAAAATGATTCCAGAAATTATGTTCCATTACGGTATAAATTCATAATTTTTTTATCTCGAAATAAGTCTTTTAAATAGATAAATTATATATAACTTTTGCACAGCATTATATATAAACTGCCAGAATGGTCTAATTCTCAGAGGAAGCATGATTGAGCCATCCATCATAAAACTAAATGATTCACACTTGCAACATATACAAAAATAAAAAGGTTTTGCTCCTCAGTATGAATGAAAAACAGGAAGAAATACCG
Organism: Paedocypris micromegethes; assembly: GCA_028031935.1. Classification (NCBI taxonomy): domain Eukaryota; kingdom Metazoa; phylum Chordata; class Actinopteri; order Cypriniformes; genus Paedocypris; species Paedocypris micromegethes. The sequence continues at coordinate 27,138,996 of CM051495.1, read as the reverse complement.
TATGTGGATACCAAATGCTTGACAACTTAAGAACAAAAAAAGTTTAGCTTGGTTTGGTTGAATAGATTCTATGCTGAAATACAACCAATGTTAAAATTCAACCAAAAGACCAGAACAAGATCCCACAAAAAATTCTGATTTGGTTTAGTTGAAGTGTTTACGTTTTTAAGGTGTTTTTTACAGACTGTCTCCAAGCAGCTAAACAAATAAACAGAATAACTGACAGTCTGCCCATGTCTACGAGGAGTGAGAAAGCACAAAGACGACAATGCTTAGGAAAACAAAACTCATTGTGGAAAAAGAGATAATAAACGGTGAGAACTAGGCATTTCTAACTTTATAAAATCCTTTGTGTTATTGTGGTTCCAAAGAATACAGCAAATGAACATCGTCTCTCTTCTGATTGGTCCTGAAGCGATCACATGCCTCTCACAAATAACGCCAGCCATTCCAACAGTGTAAACACAAACCCATCACAATCTGAACAAAAACTGAATTCACTTCATTATTTGACTGAATAAGCTCCTAAAGATGTTTCATAAGAAAGTGTTTGCTGTTTGCTAAAGTAAAAATATAACTTTGGCGACTTCATATAATGACGCCACATTCTTTGCATGAAAGTAAAACTTCACTTCAGAATTTCTATCCAGTGACCAATTGACTTTTGTGCAAGAAGGTCAACGTCTTTGTGCAACAAGCCATTCATGCATTTTCAAATAAAGGATTTTATTTTACTTGTTCCAGACCAAAGCAAAGGTTCGATAAACTTTTTGATGTCAATGGAGCCCAAGATCGGAATTTCATAATGTAAAATTTCAAAATTCAAGTTACCGGATTGGTAAAAGTCAAAAATGTAAAAACAATAATACAAAGTTTTATGGATATCTAAAATGTTTCTTCATGAAAAACCAGTTCTTGTCTGCCAGGAAATTAACTGAAGACAAAAATGCAATAGAGGTTAAACTTCTTTGGGGCTGAACGCTGAATTAACAAACATGAAAAAAAATTACCAGTGGTAAAAAGTATTTGAGTAAATGAGCTTCGTTACTTTACTTAAGTATTTTTTGCCGACAGTTTCTTGTTTTTCACATCTCTTGGTATTTTTATAGCCTAAATTCAGAACGACTAGAATACTTAAGATATTTTAAAATTGGATACTTTACAACTTTTACTCAAGCATTCTTGGAATTGGAGAGTTGCACTGGAGTACCGGTAATTTTACAGTAAGGTATCAATACTTTTGCTCAAGTATGACTTTCAGGTACTCTTTACACCTCTGAACGTTACTGTGCGGAATAATGCAACACCATGTTGTAGAGACATCCAAGTAAGGGTCACTAGATGCCACCCCGGTCCTGGTAGACAGCAGGATTCTAAGTCTCTTCAAAGGGTGAATCCTATCAAGCTGTGGTGAAACAGTAGGAACCAGATGGCTTAGAACACAACCATCACACACACACACACACCAAACCTCCCTCTGATGTCACACCAAGGAAATTCAGCCACATTTTAGAATACTGTGCAGAGACAAACACACACTTCTGCATCCACAGTAAGCCACACGATTGCAAGTTCTCATGTGGTACACGCCGATATCCAAAGCCAGACAACATCAAAAAGCACAACCTTTCAAAGAAAAGAAAGTATTTCATCTTCACCCGTATAATAACCCGACAATGACACGAGCGGGTTCACTCACAACGGCCCAAAGAAAGCATTGCGGAAAGAAAGGGCTAATTGGAGGAATTACGTGCGTATTAGGCACCCTGGATCCGCTTTACTCCCAGTTGGCTAATCTGCCCATTCTGTTTCTTATATTGTTTGTTGCCTTGGTTACAAGAATACATAAATGTACCATAGTGGTACAGTGCAGTAGCTGCGGAGTACAGCCGGCAGGAGTTGAGCTGTTCAGTTGAGTAGTGCAGTCTAAATTTAGGGACGTGTCTCTCCATGTGGGCTCTTTGGAAAATGACCCAATCTTAAGCTGTGGCAGTTCCATCGGCAACTTTGAAAAATGGTTTGGAAATACTACTGTATTGCTTCTCAATACCAAGAAAAATATTTGTATCCAGATTATCCAGAATTCCTTCCTATATACAGTACAATGTAATTTTGTCGGCGCTGAGAAGATGCGGCAAAACTCTAGAACCTTGAACAAGAAGAAATTTGTTTGGTGATGTAAAACATACATTAAATAAAGAAACGTAGTAACATGACGAGGTGCCACGTTAATGACACAAGGAGTGCAAAACAGGTGACAACTAATATACCAGGCTAAATGAGATGAACAGGTGGAAACAATGAAACACGTGACTACAAAAAGAGACAAACAACAAGAATCCTGACCTTTGTAGACCATAACCAGTTCATGAAACGCAATAAAATTTGCATACAGGTTTTTAAAGAATCTGTTATTGTTTTGTGAAACCACAAAGGGAAATAAACCGGTTATTGATTAAAATGACTCACGCTGGGTTTAATAGAAAATGCATATTGAAATGCAAGATTGAAAGATATTGTAATGGTTTTTATTTACCATTGACGTTGAAATGGTAAACATTTTGAAATGTCCAGTTCAGTGCAGTGGCAGCCTTACAAATGCTCAGAACTTGAACTTGAACTTGACACCAGTTTACAACATTTTTCGTATTATAAGCGCGCTTCAAATATACGTACAGTATATATGTCTTCAATTAAATGTGTGCCTTTTAATCCGGTGCGCCACGTGTGAACTTTAATTGTGCTTACTGGCTGATTTTATACTGTACGTCTTATAATCTGATGTTTGTTATGTGTTAAGCATAAGCTAAGTTAAGAATTTTAGGAGTGCAATGCAAGTCCATTTATTGTTTTAAAGAATTGTTTTTGTTATTAATCAGACATTATAACATTGGAACTTAACTTCATTAGCATTGAAGATATTACTGTATATCAACTAATGCAGATGGATGTATACATTTTTTCAATAATACATCTGAATGCTTTATTAGTATGTTATACCATATGGCATTACTTTTGCTTATTGTGATTTTTCTTGTCAGTGCACTTTTGTTATTTTACTTTATCGGTGCACTTGTGTCAACATTTTACGTAGTTATTATTTGGCTCTATATAGGCAATAAATAAAGTTTGCAATACTTCTGAGCATCACACAGCCTGTGTTGCAAACAGGTTTTACATTTAGGACATACTAGATAAACAAGATAGAAAATTATTTTAGACCAGGGAGTGACGATGTAACACGATTCAATGAAAAATGGCTCAAGTGAGAAATTCAGCAATGACGGCAGTCACAGAGACTGTATTCGGTGATCAGTCAGCTTTATACATGCCATGAGGGCAACGAAATGCCCTTAACAGACTGCAGAGAAATGCCACAACACTGAACAAAGAGTCCTCCTCAGTTAACTTCATTTTCTGGGTGTTCTGGGCACACTTCCACTGAAAAACATTGAGAGCGGATCACTTAACAACAAGCACCCGCCTCATGATAACACTGTTTCCCAGGCAACAAAAAAGGAGGGAAAGCAATAGCTTCTGGTTTCCAACCGACATTAAAAGCAGAGATGTTACTCTATTTAGCCGATTTTTTCCAAAAACGAGCTTCTGGAGAGAGAACGTCAACAACACTTTTGGGAAGTCATCCCGTATTTCAGGCGTCACATTAGAAGACTTACATCGGATTTCTCTTGCCAGGTTAGTGCTGGTTTGAGGAAACAGGTGAAGGACGAGCACCAGCAAGCAATACTTCTGCAGTGCTGCTAATGTGATCAAACCGATTATTGCAAGGTCTCTTATAAAACTGCTTTCTACAGTTTCGATCAAACGACTGTTATTACAAAAGCAACTACGAAAGCCAGTACGTGAAATATTACATTTTGAAAGTGTGTGTGTGTGTGTGTGTTTGTGTGTGTGTGTGTGTGTGTGTGTGTGTGTGGTGTGTGCGTTTCATTATACATATGATATTTTATTGCAAAAAAAAAAACAGAAGATAGATCCTAATATTTGCTACGTCAAGATTTTTGGAAAAAAACTTTTCCATATCAAAATGCAATAACAAAAGCTGATAGAACTGAAAAAAAAATCGTATACAGTAGAATAACACTTTAAACAAATGTGGCTTTACACATGCACACAGAGTACATAGTAAAAACAACATGAAACATGATGTGTCTATAGGTGTCTTTAGGTGAATGTGTGTATCTGAGTGTCAGGGTGTGTTGACAACCCACCCAAAAGTTGCTGGAATCTCCCCATAACCCAGTAAGTGAAAAGTGGTTTAGGAAATAAAGAGATGGATAAACAACCTCAACAATCCTATTTCAATTCAGTAACGTTTGCATCACCCGACAGGATTGAGGCAGAATTGGGGGAATAAATCCAGGTCATAAGGTCAGGTGCGGAGAAATAAGGTTCATGAGAACAACTCAGAAACTCTTGACTTTTTATTCGCCTACTGTCATTTTTCTTTCCTTTCAATGTCTCTCTGTTTCACTCACAGTTCACCCCTTATTTCATATGCTGAAGCTGCTCCAGGGAATTTGATGTCAACTTGAGGTTTCTATTCAGATATGGTGCATCTGGGGGACATTTCTCTTATGACGAAAGTCTGTTCTGGCCATGGACAGACCTCTTGAAATATTAAAATGGGATCTGATTTTATGCATTTTGAATAGCTAAATAAGGCAAATTATTTTTGCTCTCTGTCTTCATACTTATTCTAAAATCAGTATTGACAAATGTTGTACATGTTGTACATTTTAGTTGGGATAGTCATTTTTTTCCAGGCTTCCAGGAAAGCGTGAATCTAAAATTTAGCAATAACATTACTCAGTTCTTACTAAAATTTATAGGAATTATACAATAATCATACAATATACAATACAATACAACTTATTTATACTAATGCTATTTTTTAAACATGTTTTTTATTATTCACACACGCACTTATGCACTTTAATATGTTTTCTAAAAATATTGGTAAGAAGAAAAGAGTGAAACAATGAAAAAAAATACTGTATTTTATTTTTTAAAAAGTGAAGAAGAAAAATGATGAGATGATAGAAATAATTATTTAAAGTTGCACTGTTGTGATGTGATTTTGGAAGCACTGCAGAGAGGAAGAGGATGGTGCTCTGGTTTATCACCTCTGGCGCAGTGCGGGTGGAGGTGAGCCAGGTGTTCCGTTATATAAAGCAATGACGGGGTCTGGTAAGAGCTCTGGAGGACAGGATGGTGTTTTCAACAGAGATGGTGCGTGGTGTTTTAGCCCGTGGGCTGCATTCACACACTCAAAGACACTGACACAAACACACAGTCCAGGTTGCTTTGTGCTCATCTTCAATGAAGCAACAGGGAGCAAGGCCAGATGCGTGTTATACAGCATCTAAACACCATAACAGCTTCATCAACTGAAAAAGTTTCTGTAAATTGTCTTCCGAAATGCTTGGCTGTGTTCTAAAAACAATATTTAATACTGATTTTAATAATAATTTTAATAATACGTAGTCTCAAAAGCAAGTACCAGACAAAGTGCACAATAACAACACTTTTTCCAACTACAATAAAATGTATGCTTGTGGTGAAAGATTTTACGGAATTAATAAAACATCTTCGTATTACTATATTTACATATGCACCTCAAAACAAATAACAATAAATACAAAAAATGCATCCAAAAAAGAGCTTGAGCACTTTAAAAAAAGATACCAATGTCTCAATTTAAATGACTCATGACTATATGCAAACAGGTGTAACATTTCTGTTTGGTTTTTTTTTACACTTATGTTTACCTGAAAAAATAGTATGTCCATACATAACATTACTGTGAATATATATTTTACTTGTGATTAAATTAAAAATCAGGTCTAAATTACAATTTACACATATATAAATATAAATATTTATAAATATTTAATTTATACACAATAGGTTGATTACACTACAACATTATATTAAATCATATTGAACAAAAACAACACCATTTAAATGATCTGCAGAGATTAGTTACACACTCTCATAAATGACTTAATCAAGACAACAACCGGTGTTTTCTTCACTAAGAATGATACTTTTGACCATAAACACATACATTATCAAGTCAAATCCGCAGAAGCAGTGTACTCCTGAAGTAGAAAAAATACATTCAAACATTGTATATTCAATACAAAATATGTATTGTATACATACCAAATGATATTCGATATGCCACAGCACATATTAAAATTAACTAGGAATAAACTAAGTTTCTGTTGAACACGAATTTAGTTTGAGGGATACAGATCTATCGAGGACACTAACACGGTTTAGTTTGTGACAACACGTGGAATAAAAATGAGCGGTGTGCATGCGGAAGCCGTTCAAACACGTTAAAAGATTTGTGTTGATTTTCAGAGTGATTCGCGCTGATCGGAACTAACTTAAACGACTTACCTTGTGATTGCTTCAAATAAAGATTTGGAATGTAGACTCTTAAAGGGCGTTTAAGCCGCTGGTGCGTGATTCTTAGTACTTGAGTTCGAGAAAAATGTTTGCAATATTCCGCGTCCGTGAAATCTACAGCAACATAGACCCGCACGCGCTCAGTTTACTCGCACGCGCACGCGCAAACGCTTTCTCTCTTTTGTTCAGGTGGAGCACTCTGCGCTCTTCTGCACGCGCACAGATGACCAGGCTGCCAAAGCCCAATGACACAAACTACAAAAATAATAGATACATTACTTTAAACGACAACGTTTGACAGGAAACTACTACATATAACGAAGACTTACTTAACTGTGCAATATATTTTTATTATTATAACTATTTTGTGAAAAATAATTTTCCTGATGGGAAAAAAATATTCGTGCATAATGTTCAAGTTATATGCACCAACATTCTGTTTTAGTGTTGAGATGAAAAATTTTCTCTTAGTGTCATTTTGGCAAAATGTGACATAGTTGTCTCGTATTTATCTTCAAACAATGCAGATATTTTTAACTTTTACCTCTGGGTATAATTGACCACAAGAGAGAGAGAGAGAGAGAGAGAGAGAGAGAGAGAGAGAGAGAGAGAGAGAGAGGGAAACGGTTGGTAAAGCCTTTTGGGTACTGGCCACCTGTGCCATATACGAAGATCGTGGGTGGACTCTGATGTGGTGCGCTAAAGTTGCTTCAGGAGTGACGACATCACAGACGATCATGTGTTGGTTTATGGGAGTGTATGATAGAGGCACACACACACACACACACACACACACACACAATTTTCACAATTCACACTGCAAAATTGTTCTTTTAGCAAAAGTAGCAGTAAGTAGTCTAAACAGTATCTTTTAGTAAAGTCTAAAGTCAGTAGCTTTTAAAATACAATGTCAAAAATTTCCAACCGTTTAAAAGTGTGGAAAGTATAGAATTACTGTTAAAATCAAATTAGATTTGAAACATTTTAAAATCGGGATAAAAACAATAAATTCAAAATTTGAAGTAAAAAACTGGCCACTATAAATATCCCTTTCAAATTCTAAAAGGCAGTTTGTCTTGTTTTACTCCCAAATAATGTGTGAGTTCTTTGAAGGCCCAGATGTCATTGATGCTTTAAATTCTATTTGCATTATGAGTTTCTTTATTTAAAGATGGTTTCCTTGACAACGATTGTCTAGTCTCGTTTTCTACGAGCATCATGATGGCGTGCAGAGGAAAGAGCAAAACGTAAGAACTAACAAGCTCCGGGAACAAACCATATCTGCTGAGATTTTGTGATCAAAAGTTGACATTTGTGCGATATTATACCCAGTAGTTGGCCTCAACTAATACATTCAGGTTATTATGCCTAGTCATACACACCACCAATAATTTAGTAAATATTTCCCACCGCACAACAACTCATGTAAAAAAATCCCCTCGTCAAAACAATACAAACTCTTCAAACCTACAACAAATGCAACAAAGCAAAGCATTGACGAAAACATTGAAGAAAAATAATTAAAAACAGTAGCAATTTACGCGTGTGTGTGTGTGTGTGTGTGTGTGTGTGTGTGTGTGAGAGAGAGAGAGAGTGGGTGGGCTTGTGGTACAGACTCTGCATCATGAGCTCAATCCCCTCAGAGCTTCGCCACTGTAGATGACAAACTCACATGTTGTCATGGTTACCACAACACAGATGCCCCAGTTACGTCCAGTGCCATGAAGAGTGGCACATTCTCTAGCGCGGCAACAGACACATCACAGATACGGTGTCAAAAGGCAGTTAAACATTCCCATAGAAATCAGCGACGTCCGAGTCCGAAGTTAACGTAAAGTGCGAGCAGTGTGTGTCAGCGAGAGCTTGAGCGGTGTGTGTACGGTTGTGTTGACCACTCATTGAAATTTCACTTTCAACTTTTCCTGTCCTGCCTGTGAAATCTAGCTGGTCTCTCCGTAGACTGTAAATCTTTAATAATGTTGTTTCCTGCAAGCCTCTCACACCAGACCTTCTTCTCCCCCTGATTTAGCTTCACATTTTGGCTCTTCCATATGACTGTCTGCTTGAGTTTTGTCAGTTGGAGTTTTTGTTTCGAGATGGCTGACATTTGGGATCCAAGCGATGACGGATTCCCTTCGGCACACACTCGCAAGAAATGAAATATGCTTCTGCACAAATCAATTGGAATCAATTGATATAGAAACATGCTTTTCTAAAGAATTCTGTTGGCCATCCAACATATTCAACATCAAAAATGGGTTTCCATGGCGATAAGCTTAGAAACCAAATCAGGGTCCTTGGATGATGAGGGGTTTGTGTGTGTGTGTGTGTGTGTGTGTGTGTGTGTGTGTGTGTGTGTGTGTGTGTGTGCATGTGTGTGTGTGTGTCAGGTGTTCCAAGATCGGAGGTTTGTGACTCAGGTGCTGGACCAGAAATTTGTTTGAACCTGAAACCGCGTTAAAAAAACTTTGCATTGTTTAGCAATTGTTAAATTGTTCACGATATTTAACAATTATTCTTGAAAAGTTTTAATTAATGCAGACATTGACATTTCACAAAAGCAATTGAAGGTTGTTTTTTTTTAGAAACTAAAACAGTTTTTCAGTATACAGTATATAGTTCTGGTGTGTAAAGAAGCCGTAAAATGCTCAGATGGAACTAGCAACACAACAGAACCCATTGAAGATAACAAGCCAGAGATTCTTCAAAGAAGAGGAATCTGATCTAAGATTTTTGCCAAAAGAACCAGTGGATGGCCTTGGGCCACTGATAGGATTCAGATCCTGCGTGAACAATGCCTTCATTAGACTGGCACTGGTTTCACGCAATTCTCTGTTTTCTAACACACTTTCATCCAAAGCGACTTGCATTACTACAGTTTTTGTTAATTGTATTTTAATGCATCGACGTCATACTTTCCTGGGAAGCGAACCCATGACAGCGCTCTACTGACTCAGAGGTGCTAGGGCAATAACTATAAACTGCCAAATAACTAATAATATTAGAATGGCTAATAACTGTTTTTATTAAAATGTTATATTCACACTTTCCTGGGATTTAGTGATTTAATTTTTCAAGAAAGTTCTTGTTTTTTATTTGCCATCTGGGTCAGGGCTTCTTTTTTTGTCTCTTTTGTTTTGTAGCTGATTCCCCAATTTTCTTTGTATTTTTGACCTGTCTGAAAATTAAAAGCACTAATCTTGCTCAGATAGTAGCCTTGTCTTTTCTCAAAATTTAGATAAGGAGTGTACTGTTCCATTCATAACAATATAGACAGACAGACAGACAGACAGACGTATAGAGACAGACAGAATGACAAACAGAGAGAGACATAGAGAGTCCTAATGTATTTGTTTTTTGGTTTGAACATTTTAGTTAAACAGTACTTGTATCTTTTCGTCTTTATTGCATTATAGTTATCATATTGTTAATATGAACGAGTAATGAATTTTCAATTCACCTATGTCAGTATAAGTGGCATAAAGATTATTTTGACATTTGACTTTGATTCAAAAACAGATTTTAAAGATGGCAGCTAAAAACATTTTTGCATAATTGTTATTTTAGACACTTTAGAGTTTGACCTTTGCCTTTATCTTTTCATAAAAACTGGGAAAACAGCACAAGGTGTCAATCTTACACCACACACACGCACGCGCGCACACACACACACACCTACACACACACACACACAGTCTGTTTTCTAAACAAAGACATCAGCACAATTTTGCACTCTACCGAACACAAGTAGATCACACAATAGAGTTGACAACATTCCTACCTGCTGCGATTAGACTCCACAATTTAAATTAAAACTGGTGACTGGAACTGTGTTTATGACGGGCAGCGCTACTTATTCATTTATGGTTTGTGTTTTGTTTGTTTGTTTATTATGATGTGGAGAGTGTTATTGTCATAAAGGCTTTTTCAATTCAACTCAATTCAATTCAATTCAATTCAATTCAAATCTTCCCAACAAAACAAGCAGACGCCCCCTGTGGCCAAATAAAAAAATGCCATTTTGGTCCTTTGTTTTACCAGCATAGATGCAGCTCCTTTATTGAACACCACCGCTAATGAAGACTTCCGCTTCCTTCTCCGCTGCTGTAAGCAGTTCTCCCAATAAGAATAGAGGGTTTCTATGACTACCTCTGTCAAGAAGACAGAAAAGCACAGCTGTCTCCTGCGCTTATCTCAGGTGTATTGCGTAGAACTCCTCAATACTTCTGCTTTGAGCACAAAACAAATAAATAAATAAAAAATCAAGAGCCTGGGGCACAAAAAAAGAAATTGTGTATACAGAGAGAAAACATCGACAAGAGGAGGAAAGAGGAAAAGAGACTGCCAAAGTCACTTCTGAGCTGCATCATAAGATACACAACTAACAGAAGCTTCCAATTATCACACTTTTTAATGTCTTCTGTTGCATTTACAGACACTCAAGAGTGCCTCCATATCTACTAATATTTAAAGTTTTACATGTGTGAAGTTCCAGATGTGGAAACATTTACAAATGATTTGAAAACATGTTACAAAATTCAAACACACACGCACACACACAATTAAAACATCTATTTCATATAAACAGAATTTAAGCAAATTAAAATGCGTAAATGATTATTACATATTTACAGACACTCGAGAGAGTATCCTCATCCTCAGATATAGTTTTGTACAAAAAGATACAAATATAGTTGGAAAATACATTCTAAACACACACACACACACACACAGCTTTTTCTACACCTCACAGATAGTATACGCATCACAAAGATTAAAAGCTAGGTTGAAAGAGATTTTTTTGTGCACATACAATTCATCAATGCATCTATTGATTAGTAATAAACTATTAGCCACATTTTTTGGACTATAAGTTGCACCGGACTCTATAAAAGTCTATTTCAATCTCAAGTCAAATTTAAAACAAGTTTTTCACTACTTTATTGTCCTGACAATACTAGTACGTAATAAACGCACATTTATTTTGTCAGATGAGTCTTCTGTGTGTATCTGTGCCTGTCCGTGCAACCGATATGTTATACATGTAAAACACACACAGCCTATATGACCATCTTATGTAAGTGTGGATCCAGCTTTTTAATGTAAAGAAACTGAAGGTCAACCGAAACTCGCCTAGAACATCCTGATAAAAAATAAATGCTTTGATGCATTTTTCATACCCGGGCATTTTAATTGAGCTGCACATGCACTATATGAGGCAAGCGGAGTGGCTAAAATTAATCAAAGCAAAAGGTCAGCAGACATTTCTGTCATAGTGATGACAGTGTGAAATTTTAAATTTGAAAAGAGCCATCCCATCATTGAAGAACATTTAACGGTCTTATGAAAGAGGGTTCGTAGTCCAAAGCATCTGCATATCTAAACATAGCAGGGAAATGAAAAGAAAAGAAATGAAAGTAAAGACGAGAGGTCTTCACTGCTTGGTTAAGGACGTTCCTCATTCAAGTTTTAAGCTGAGCGTTCTCAAAATCTTGTCTGCTTTTTTTGTTATCCTTTTGCATGTTTAATACAATTTTATTAGCAAATGTTTTTGTTTGAGTTTTTAACTCTTTGTGGCTGGTTTTTGTTCAGTTGTATAATGTTATTTTTTTGTCAAGACTGCCCACTGCTCCGGGTTTGTGTGTTCACTTCACTGTGAGTGTATTACTGAATGGTAAAGGCAGACCACATTCTTGTATTGACAAACTCACTTTACTTTACTTTACTTTACTTTACTTTGGAAAAGGTCTTTCGTTTTCTTGAAAAAAATTGCATCTCTATAACACAGCAATATAGAGTTTGTTCGATTGCTGAGGGCTCAGTCATGAAAACCCTGAATTCTTTTATCATTCACTGCACTTTTATCTCTAATGATCAAGGAAAAGGACATTCTTTATGATAAAGGGCCTGATATAACCATTCTGCCTCAAAACAGACTCTACAAACCGGAAATGTGTATTAAATGGTCTGAAATCGCTCATGAATAATGGACGCATTTTAAAAGTAAAATCCCGTTTTTATTTCCACATACACTTGACAAACATGTTTCGAAAAGCATGTTTGTCAACGGAATTAAATGTGCGAATAATTATCACATTTAGTTCTGATGAAACCCTCGTTCCAATTATTTAATGTCATTATGAAATCATTTTTATGGATGTTGTTTAAGATGATTAGAGGAGAGTTGCGGATTAACCCTTGATAAATAGATCATTAAAGTGCCTGGTTAAATCAAATCCTTGACGATCTTATGTTCCTTCGCAGCAGAACGTTCTGTAACACTCGATCTCCTCGGCTCAACTGCGAATCACTTCATAGTCTCGCGTGGCCTTGAATTTCTTTAAAAAAAATCCTTTTCATGTCATAGGAACCGTTTTTCAATTAATTTCCTTCTGCAGACATATTCAAGCCAACAGTTTTCTTGTGAATACCAGTCTCTCTCCTTCTGACCCTTTTGATTTTTACATAATCTCTAGATGTTTCGCGACAAAGCAGAGGAGCAGTGAAGGAGGATGGAAGAATGCGCTGCAATGTTTGCTGGAAACACACAAGCTCAAGGCTAAATTTCAAACTGAAAACGGAAAATAAGATGCTGGTGTGAATAACATGCACACAGCCAAGTTCCAAACCGTGACTGGGAGACGCCGAGATATGTAAATACAACTTAGATGAAATGATGCAACATCAAACTTCAAAACTCATTATACTTAGTTAAATAGTACTAATACATACTTTCTCTTCCTTACTCTCTCCCTTCTTTCTCACTCTCTCTCTCTCCCTCTCTCTTTATCCATTCTGTCTCTCTTTCACTTTCTCTTCTTCTCTCTTTACCCAGTCTGTCTCTATCTCTCTCTCTCTTTTGTTCGCTCTCTTTCTTTCTCTCTCTCTCTCTCTCTCTCTCTCTCTCTCTCTCTCTCTCCTCTCTCGTTCGCTCTTTGTCAAATATCAAATGTCTTTCTTCTTTCCTCTTTGTTACCTTTCTCTCTCTCTCCATCTCTTCCTCTCTCTCTCTCTCTCTCTCTCTCTCTCTCTCTCTTCTATCTATCTCTCTTTATAGATTGCCTTCTCTTTTACTCCTTCTGTCTTGCTCTCACTTTACCCCTTGTCTCTCTTCTCTTTATTCTCTCTCCTTTCATCCATCTATCTCTATCTCCCTCTCTCTCACTTTTTCATTTCATACTCCTTTTTCCTCTATGGCTCACTCTTTATCGTTTCTCTCGCTCTATCTTTCCTTTCTACTCACCACACGGCTGTGTTCTGCAGAAGTTCTCTGATGACTCAGCAATTGTTGGGTTGATCACAGGAGCTAACGATGCTGAGTACAGAGGACTCACTCAGGACTTTGTGGACTGGTGTCGGCGGAACCACCTCCTGATCAACGCAGGGAAAACTAAGGAGATGGTGGTGGATTTTCGCCGGCGACAGTCTACTGTCATCCCACCGATGCACATCCAGGGAATGGACATTGAGAGAGTGGAGTCTTATAAATACCTGGGTGTGCATCTGAACAACAAACTGGACTGGACTCACAACACAGACGCACTGTACAGGAAGGGTCAGAGCAGACTCTACCTCCTGAGGAGACTGCGGTCTTTTGGAGTGAGAGGGTCACTCCTGAAGATCTTCTATGACTCTGTGGTGGCATCAGCAATCCTGTACGGTGTGGTCTGCTGGAGCAGCAGCATCTCAGGCAAAGACAGGAAGAGACTGGACAGGATCATCAAAAAGTCCAGCTCTGTCCTGGGCTGCACTCTGGACACAGTGCAGGAGGTGGGTGAGAGAAGAGTCCTGGATAAACTATCATCCATCCTGGACCTGGACTCTCACCCACTGGTGGACTCACTGTCTGCTCTGGAGAGCAGCTTCAGTGGCAGACTGATTCACCCCCGCTGTGTGAAGGAGAGATATCGCAGATCTTTCCTACCTGCTGCGATTAGACTCTACAATTTGAACTTAAATTTAAACTGGTGACTGGAACTATGCTTATGACGGGCAGGTTCATTTATGGTCTGTGTTTGTTTGTTTGTCTATTATGATGTGTGCAGTGCGTTATGGTGATGTTTGTTTATTTATTTGCTTGCGTTTGTTTTTGCTGTTGTGACGTGAAATTTCCCCGCTGTGGGACTAATAAAGGATTTTTCAATTCAATTCAATTCAATTCTCTAACTCTATTCATCTGTCTCTCTTTATCAAATATCAATTGTCTTTTTCACTTTCTGTGTCACTCTCACTTTACCCCTTTTCTTTCTTTCTCTCTCCTTTCATCCATCTATCTCAATCTCCCTCTCTCTCTCTTCTTATTCATTTCTCACTCCTTTAATTTCTTCTCTATGGCTCTCTCTTTACCGGTTCTCTTGCTCAATTTTTTCCAATCTTTTTCTCTTCATTCATTTTCTCTTTTTACTTCTCTCTCCCTCTATCTGTCTGTTTCTCTGTCTATTTATCCTTTTTCCTCTTTTTCTTTTCCTCCATCTCTCTCTCTCTCTCTCTCTCTCTCTCTCTCTCTCCATCTCTCTATCACGTTTCACAAGTAGAACATTTTGGCACAAGTAGAAACGCTTACAGATAAGCTTCAAAGCTGGTGGAGAGATGCTCGGAGTCCAGTAGATGACAGGTACCTGCTGTGGCTCTGACGCCTGAAAAAAAAACCTCACTATTCTCAGCTTCCTGGAGACCATAGAAAAAAAAACATGCAAAGAAAAAAACATATCAGATCCAGGAGGGAAGAACAGATAAACAGAATAGGACCATCTGTGTAAAGAACATTAATTTGAGGCAGGAATCTCTTTTTGTTGTGTAACAAAATATAGCCATGTAATCCAAACATTTGTAATAACTTATTTGAAATCAAATTAAAAGTAAATATGTAATGTGCGTAATGTGCCACAGAGAAATGGCATGAAACAGCATGCCAAATGTTCTGGAAAAACAAAACAAGAACAAAAAAAAACAAAGCAAAGAAACTTGTAAAACTATGATTCAAACTATGTATAAAGAAAAGTCTATTTATAAAGTTAGTTCTCAAGGCGAAAAGGAAAAGTATTTTGTTATTACTTAGCTCTCATTGAATAATTTTTAAGATTTTTTTTAATCTAAAAAAATTCGTTTTTTTTTTTTTTTTTTACAAAATAATTTGACAAGATACACAACAGCGTTTCAACAATTGATATTTTGGTCACGTTTGACATCTCCAGCCAATCCCGCAGGAAGTCTGTTTTTCACCACGCCTATTTTTTTTTAAACGCGGACTGTTGTGTGACGTGCGTGGATGTTAATGGTCGCTTGACGTCATCTGACGACTGTAATAGTGACGTTCTTGCTCTTTTTTCTCTCTCTGTTTAAGCAGCATACGTCATAAACGGGTGACAAACCAAGTGTTTAGACACAGCTTTAACATATTTTATCTTTAAAGCGAGACGTAATTGTGCGTGTGTGTGTGTGCGCGCGCGCGTATCTCTGTGAAACAATTTATTAATCAAACAAACAACTAGACAAACAAACAAACGGAAACGATTATTTAAACACAATAACTCGATACGTTTCATAGTGACGAGTTCCGTCCTGCTGTGAAGACCGTGACTCACCGAAACCCAACAGAAGGACTGTTAGGTCCTAAAAAACTGGACAAAGCGACGAAAAAGAAAAGTCTTGTTTAAGGGTGAACACTGACACCTAGTGGCTAAAATAATCTCTGTTTCAATCCAACCTATTTATTACCGTTATCCATCCATTACAAGTGAGTCGAAACCTCAAAGTAGCTCCGATTGCACGATAGATTAAAGAATTTCACTTTATATATTTTTAATTTATTTGTTACCATGATTTAAAACGTTTAGCAATATAAATTTAAATGTGTGTGCTAGCAATATTCAAGGTTTGTGTGAACTTTCAGTAGTTAATTATTAAAGGTTATTATTCATATTTTAATAGAAAAATTGTGATCAATAGAAACTATAGGCGACACGTTATTACTTTATTTTATTTCACGTTACGTTATTACAAAGCTGTTGTAAATAATTACATTGCATGTTAAGTCTGTACCTGCTTTCACTAGATCGAAACCAGAATTGTTGCTCGAATTGTAATAATGTCATACAGATAATAAAACTCACAGATTACAATTTGAGCATTTTATTTACACTTTAAAAAGTACAGTACAATGAGTGAGACTGTCAATATTAAAATACATTACACTTTTACTTCAAACATTTTATATTCCCAGCAATCAATTGTCATAAACCACAGTAGTAACTTTGTAAGCCACTCCCCCAGCAACGCAAAATATTTTCTCCATGTAGTATTAACAACAAAGACCCTGATTGTAAACATTCTTTAGTGTTTTTTTTTTTTAAGGCTGCTTGTAAAATAAAAAAAATATTCCAGTGTATTCTAGTCAAAGTATGAGCCACAAAAATAATCGTTTTATATGAAATGTAAAAAACGAGTTGATGTGCTTTAAAAAAATAAGGAAGTGAGGTGACGGCAATAAGGATAAAATATATACGTATTTTCAATAAAACAACAACAACAACACAGAACGCACAACACAACAGAGGCTTAACATTTTTTAAAACAGTGCACGAGAGACAATGATTTATTATTTTGGTTTGTCAGGCTAAACATATTCTTATAAAACTGCATTGCATGTCAGATTTCTTTTGCTATAGTTTGGATCACACACTATGAATCACACTGTGTCCTGGAATCCGTTGATGTGACTAAAGTCTTGGAAGGTGATGTGGAGGAGTTTTCCGTCTGAGCTGGTGGGCTGGGGTAGACAGAGGGGTACGGCCGCGTCTGCTCCAGGTTCACGTAGGTGATTTGCAGGTTGATGTAGTGCTCCCCCTGCAGGCTGTCATGGATCTTCTGGATGGCCTGCACGAGTACAGAGAACCCCGGTCTGTTGTCAGGATCTGGATCCCAGCACTGCAGAAGGATGGACCACCTATAAAATACATACAACCTTTTAAACATTCATCTCCTGTCACTCAAGCCGCAGCGTTTGCCATATTAAAGGTAAAGAAAGCTGAAATGTCCCTGAGTTCAGGAGTCTCAAACTCAGATTGTCTGCCACAAAAGAAAACGCAATTCCTTTATATTAATATTTTACCATTTTGTACTTTAAACTATAAAAAAAAATGTAATCAGTGATATAAATAAACAGAAACTGATGAATAAAATGCTAATAATAACTATATTACGCTGCCTTGATCTCCTTTTATAACTTTCATTCCCAGAGAACCTTTTATTCAAGACCTGATGTCATATACTGCAACGTGATTGGTAGGTTCATTCAGCCGCACATATGCAACACTATAAAGCAATCAACACCAAACTTGTGTCGCACTAAACACACTAATAATAAACTTTAGATACCGATGATCATCCGGCCCGTGGGCCACGAGTTTGAGACCCCTGGTTTAGATAATAAAACTAGCCGAGATCTCTGTGTTTAGAACCATACAGGGACTGGAAGCAGTATTGTGGCTGGGGCAGACGACGGCCCTGCAGAAGATAGCACGTGATGTCATAAGGGTCCACGTCGGGGTAAGGACTGGCTCCTCTCGTCATCATCTCCCACATCAGGACCCCGAAAGACCACTACAGAGAAGATTCATTCATTAAGTTTGTGACTTGAATTTGTGAGACTAGAAATGTGATTGCTCAACAAAATTCAACTAAATTAAAATCTCAAGTTTGGTTTGAGCTTTATTCACTTACTACATCGGATTTAGTGGTGAACTTTTGCGTCTGTAAGCTCTCTAATGCCATCCACTTCACTGGCAGCTTTGCCTTCTTGCTGTTCTGAATGCTGTAGTATTCCTTATCGTACACATCACGCGCCATGCCAAAGTCAGCCACCTTCACTGTGAAGGATTCGTCCAGCCTGCAAAGCACTCAGGGATTCAAGATGCTTGTTCTTTTGTGGCACGGTCATTTACAGTGGTGTAAAGTACTTGAGTAAATGAACTTTGTTACTCTATTGTATTTTTGGCTACTTTGTACTTGTACTGAGTATCAAAATGATTGAGTCAAAAATACTACGTTCGAATGGACATTTACCGTTAACTGTTACATTGTGATTGTGCGCGACTTTTTCTACCGCGGTTAATTGTTCAGTGCATGATGCAATGACACCATCTGCAGAATGCTGAAGGTACTGGATGCTATTTATGAACTAAATCACGTGAACGAGAATTAGTGGTTGCACTTTTTTGAATATTTTAGACTGACTCTGACTGACTTTTTGCTTTTTTCAATCTATTTTGTTCTGCCATTTTGAAACATTGGGGTGTAAAATTTCATTTCTATATTAGGAAATAAAACTTCATAAACAGTGTCTTGCTTTTCACATTTTTTTTACGTATTTTGTTTTAGCCTAAACAAAAAGAGTAACGTTAATTTTAAAATGTGATAGTTTACGACTTTTACTCAAGTCTTAGGACTGGTGACTTGTAACTTGTAATGGAGTAATTTTTAGAGTAAGGCAATGTACTTTAACTCAAGTATGGTTTTCAGGTACTCTTTACACCTCTGGTCATTTCTGAAGACATCTGGTCTAGAACTCACATGCAGTTGCGTGCGGCGAGATCTCGGTGCACAAACTTCTTGTTTGCGAGATACTCCATTCCCTTGGCTACTTGAAGGCCGAACCCAATGAGATCCTTCACTGTGGGGTTCTGAACAAGACAGAGAGAGAATAAAATTGACTCTAAAACTAGGGCTGGGCAATATAATTATGCACAATTCATTTGGCATTTTTCAAAGTGCAACTATTGTAAAACTTGGTTTTAGAATGCCACGCCTGTAAACAGAGCGAATGAAAGATCTGCACAAGTATTCACAGAGACAGAGAACAGATTTTTCTTAGAAATTATTTGGTATTTGCTGCTGGTTCTTTATTAGAATACGAGTAAAATGGAGAAAGGCATCACATGTACTGAAACATCCTACTAGAGCAGTACGTGTAGAACTGTACGTGTCGATCAATTGTGAAGAGTAACTTTCATTGATTCTATCTGGATTAATTGATGAAAATTCTCATATCAATAATTCCATTCTTGGTCAGAGAAGTTTAATCCTCCATCTGTTTCTGCTTAAACAATGTTTTTTGGTTGATTGAAAGTGTTATTACAGGTTGAAAAACTAAATATCTCATGAACATTCATGACGAAATGTTGCAAAAAATAGTTGAATAGTTATTGGCAGAGCTGAAAACATTTGCACGTAAAATATGTGTGTTGTTTAGGTCAGTGAAAGTTGTTTAATGTAAAATTGGACAACCTAGTTTCTGTTGTTTACCCAAACATTACGATAATATCGATAATAACCTCAAAATCATCAATATTGCCCACCCCTAACTAAAACATGTTACATAATAAAAAAAAATACATAAAAAACTACATATCTACTTTAGTGGTCCACGTGTGACATATAGATCTAGATTAGGAGCCTACATACACACAGATAAGAATTGTTTAACTTTATCGGAGAAGTAAAGCGAGCCAACCTTCTGTGGAGAGCGTATGAAATGTCGGAGGTCTCCGTGTTTCATGTACGGTAGGACCACCAGTGGAAGTCCGTCGCTGGGAAGCACGATGCCCAAAAGAGACAGAACGTGAGGATGATGGAAGGCCTTCATAAGAATCCCTTCCCTTAAAAACTGCTCCACTTCCTCCATTTCAGTGATTCCTTCACACATCAGAAAAAAAACATCTTTCATGTTCTCCTAGTCCAGAACTTTCTTTTACAACAACAAAATATGATTTCAAATAACAATTTTGAGGTGCAGTAGTGTGGAAACATCACAACATAAGGTGTGTTTAAGTGATTCAAAGTAAAATGTATAATATATGGAAATTTGTGCCTAAATTTGTTTAAATTAATAAGTGAATAAACTAATAGGGTTTAAAAAAAAATGAAAAGATGTACTTACGATTCAGAGACTTGATGGCGCAGTGAATTTCATTGTCATCACTGTCTGTGACATAGCCGTGATACACTGTTCCAAAATGACCTGTGAATAATTTGAAAAGAAACTGTAAACTGTAACAAATTAACGAAAGACAACATATGATACATAGTAATTTAGGTCTATGAATTATTTACCATAATTTCTAACATTCTTCATGTAAAGAAAATCTAAAACATTTTTTTCACTCAACTTTTCCCTCAATTTTTTCACTCAATTTTTTTTTTTTTTTTTTACATTACTGCAGTTAAAACTACTGTGTAGCTAAAAAGAGCTTTTAAAGTCTCTTTTATTAAACATCATGTGCATTTAACAAACACCAACCTTTTCATCCAACAAAATGTACTTTTTTTGGAATATAAATAATAATAATAATAATCTCAATAAAATACACTAAATTCGATAAAAAAATCAAACTTACTAATAACTTAATACTAATCCATTTTAGCTTCCATGATTTAAGCAACGTACCTTTGCCAATGACTTGATCCTGCTGAATCTGCACATTTTCAGGTTGGATCAAAACATCCCTGACATCCTCCAGCAGGTCAGGACGTAGAGCAAACATAGAGATGGTGGGAGATGTCATCAGAGGAACTGCTGCCGAGTCTCTGGATCCAGAATAAGGCAGACTGAAGGATGCTGTGCTCGAGCCTTGAAACGGAAAGAAAGACAGACCTGTAGGATGCACAAATCAGATTTAGTAAAATAATATTAAAATAAAAGAGTGCAGTTTTCGGTTCCTCCACCTCTCCTGTAGTCGCCATCAGGGGATCTGTCGTAATTCTCCACAGTACGTGCCGAATGCATGGACAGGCGAACCTCTGCGAGTTCAGCTGTGAACCAGAAAGTTAATGTTGTTTTCTGAGCCGCATTTTACACGTAATTCATAGTTTGTGCAATGACTTCATAAATTCAGGCAAAAAATGTTTATAAATTATAAAATATTGGCAATAAATGTAATAAAGACATCTTACATAGCAGTTGTTTAGTTTGTCCGACTTTGACAGATATAAAGCTACAGCATATGATAATACACGGACAATCTCACATGAACGTTTACCGCCATTTTGAAATGACGTCATGCAAATCCCTGAGATTTCTGTAAAGCGACGTCATTGTTCTCACAAGGATACGGAAATCTCCAGAATTTGCGCGATGTTATTTAAAAAAAAATAGCTTTCAAAATGTTATATTTTGGAAGCAAGATCTCTAAAATGAACTAGTGTTTTGTTGTTACTCGTTTATTTGACGTGCAAAGAAGATTAAACAACTGTTTTATACAGGTCTAGACATGTCAATGCATGCTAGCGGTAATAAAATGACGCGCTCCTTTCATATAGTGAACGACTCATTTGTTACTCTACATTCATAAGTCGGGGTACCACTGTATTTGTCAAATTGGTTTGGGAAACCCCGTACCTTGCTTTTTTTTCCTGTGTCTCTGCGTCATGACCACATAAGCCAGAACGGCCCCCATGCAGATTGCAGCCAACATTCCCAACACAATCCCAAGGGTCCAATTGTTCTTTCCGACAACAACGACACCAATGTCATATACTTCGCCATTGACCGACACCTGAAGCAAATGATGAAATGTTGAAGTTGGTTGAACTTGATTCAAGTAAATGGCCGAAATTCGCATAATTCCAGTCTTACCCGGACGGCTGCCCCGTGTCGAGGAATGGTCAGGTTTTTGGGAATCTTGCACATGATTTCACTGTCCAGAATTGTGGCCTTGCAATCCACGCCATCGATGGTCATGACGATATCCATGCAACCGGACACCGGGCTTAGTTTGTTGTGCTAGACAAGAGAAATTCTCCATTAGATTGTTCAGATCTTTTGCCGACCAATCAGCATGCAGAACCAAGGTGTGACTAACATACATTCAAAGAGACTTTATCCTGTCCTGGGCTGAGCTCGAGCACTTGGTTGTCATTTTTAAACGGAATGGGCTCCCCGTTGGAGTAACATACAAATGCCTGAGGCAGAAGATCCTTTGCTCCATCCAGATCCACGGAGAGAATCCCACTTGACCTCTGACATACCGGGCTTGTGCATTCCATCTGAGTGGGATTTCCCTGACTAGTGCACACCTAGGAAGAGAGGCATCCATCATTATAGCTTGACCAGGTTATTCATAGAATAAATTCTCCCAATAGAAAGAGACTTACAGATTGCACAGGCTTGGAGTAGTTGCTTCTGTACGTAATGACGGCCTGGGAAACGTAATCCAGATTCTGACCAATGATAGTAAGTTTTGATCCTCTTTGGTAAGCAGAACCCAGAGAAGCATAAAGAAATGAATCTTCATTTGATGTTAATTCATAACAATACAGGTATAGATAGACAGCTAGATATGAGGTACGTAGGTGAGTAGGTAGATAGGTAGATAAGTGGGAAGGTACACTGTAGATGACAGACAGACAGACAGACACAGACAGACACACACACACACACACACACACACACACACACACACACACACACAGACAGACAGACAGACTGACAACCGATTAAACAATGGATGGTCGAGGAAAAAATAGACAGAAAGGTGGTTGAACAGACAGACATAAAGAAAGAAAAATATACAGACCATCAGAAAAAGACAGAACAACATACTTTTTGACGTACAAACGAAAAGATCGATCGATCAATAGACAGAAAGAGACAGGCAGACAGACAGACAAAATGAGAGCTGGATAGATACATAGATAGACAGAAGAGTAGACGGAGAGACGGACAGACATACTGACTAAACTGTCTCTTCTTAGATGAAAAGATAAATAGACAGGCAGACAGACAAACAGACTGAGAGACGGACAGACAGGCAGACTGACTGACTTTACGATAGGTGAGTAGATAAATAGACAGAGGGACAGACAGAAAGACTGACTGACTAAACTGTCTCTTCTGATAGATGAAAAGATAAATAGACAGGCAGGCAGACAGACAGACAGACTGAGAGACAGACAGACAGACAGACTGACTGACTTTACGATAGGTGAGTAGATAAATAGACAGAGGGACAGACAGACAGACTGACTATACGATAGGTATAGGACAGAATACAGATGTTCCATGTCACCTTTTGAAGCCACAGTTGGGCTTCACCGCAGTCAGCAGAGGATTCACCTTGTAGGTAAAGTTTTGAGAGGCTGAGAGAGTTGCTGCATCGATCATGACCGTCACACGGACTTCTGTGACATCCTTAACACCTCCAGTTCTGCACACGATGGAGCTCCCGTCACTGGAGACGCTGTGGAGGAATAACACGCAGAGATGGTTAAATAACATAATAAACAAGCTACTGCAGACTTGAAAGTGGTGTTTTATTCGGTTGTGTGGCACATTAACCTTTCTATCGAGCAGCTTTGGTCTCCCAGGCTGACACTCCTTCTCCCACCAGCGTTCAGATGTGTTCCTGTGAGCGTTATGAGGGAACCTCCAATCATGGGTCCAGCATCTGGACTGATATCTGTGATTTCTGGAGTCTGGTGAAGGTATTAAAGTAGAATTTAGTTCTCCAAAGCGACACATTCTTCACCTATTCACCAATTTGTGACATTTAATATGTTACTGCTCTTACCACAAAACTTAAGCCATCTATTGAAGCTTTTCCGGAAATGAAATATTCTCCTTCCGCTTTCTTTTCATCCACATGAGCCACAATGGCAACACTTTGCTTCGGATCTGACGCTTCAGAGTCAATCTTACAAACCAGCCTGGAAGAACGAATGATAGGTTGAATGACATACACACACAAGCACACACACCAGACAAACTATAAACACAGTGGTACCTCTACTTACAAAATGTAAGCCAGAAATTTCGTAATGAGAGACGCAATAAACACGTAAAAACGACTTAATCAATTTCAAGCCCCCCCTAAATTCAGACATTTTTAACAAATTGGTAAAATATTGGTGATAACAGTAATAAATAAAACACATTACATACCAGTTATTGAAAAAAAAATAATATTGTCGCTACAACATTTGTCCTGTCATATCAAGAAACAATTTCATAACGAGAGACAACATTTTTGTTTGTAACTCTTTCTTTAAAACCTTTGTTAGTTGAGACATTTGTAAGTCGAAGTACCACTGTGTATGGTAGCTATACAATAACGGTACTGGTGTAACTGACTGTGAGCGACTGCTTTTCTCCGGGATGACAGTGCAGGTGTTGTTTCCCACTCTGACCTGATGAGATGTCTGGCTAATGGAAGGCCTGATTGAAGACCGAAAGTTCCAGCCACAGAGAGTGAGCTCACTTTTACCATTTGATGGCACAGTACTGGGAAAAAACTGAAAAGGAAGCAATGAAAATCAATGTCATTTATTCCAATCTTTCAACTATCCATCCAGTTCCTAAATCGCTTTCCCATTTCGGAGTCACGTGGAGCTAAAATTAATCCCAGCAAGTCTGAGGCTAAAGATTAGACACACACCCTGGATTGGTGGCCAACCAATCACACAGCAGGACACGAACACATTCACAGTCAATTTACGAGTGATAAATAATGATTGTCTGGTAGGCGAATGAGCAAGAGTAACACTATAGTAACCACACTATAGTGTGTGACAGTTCTGGCCTACAAGTGAAAGCATCTTGCGGTATCACTACTTGTCTGCTCAGTTTGTGTTCACGTCAAACTGACAGGAAGTCATAAATTTTCACTGTGAGCTGCAGCCAGCGATAAAAAAGAAAAAAAGGAGAATCCTCCACATCTTTCTGTCTGTGTCGCCATGTTTTACACTTTATTAGCAGTTCAATCAGTTTATAAATAATATCAACGTTATTTTATATGCTTATTTTATATTGTTACTACAGATCTTTCTCTAAAATAGGTAAAATACTGTATGTGAGATGTGTTTATTATGAATTACTTTTTGTTCTACTTTTACAAGTTCACCCTGTAAATATTTTTTTTCTACCTCACGAGTGTCTATATTATTATTTTAATGTAACAAACATTATAAATGTTGCTTTTTAAATAATAACAATTATAATAATATAATATATAATATAATAATAAATATATAATTATAATAATTATTATTTTTTATTTTAATTCTATCTATCTATCTATCTATCTATCTATCTATCTATCTATCTATCTATCTATCTATCTATCTATCTCTATCTGTATATCGAGACAATGACTGAATTACTTACTGTTTGACTTAACATTTAATTAGAAGTTAGATTTGAAATGTAGTTGTGTGTTGTTTGTCTTGTTTTTTTGTATTTTGACTTCTCATTCTCATTTTTCATTCAAGCCATTCAAACTTCGGATTCCTTTCATGTGTGACTCAAAGATGAAAGTCCAAGATTGATTGTAGTTGTTAACACCGACCTTCCCTGATATGACAGCAGAAATCCTTTTACTGTAAATATTTCACTCAAATTTGAAAGCACGGTGTTTATTGTCCACCAGGATATCTCACTATGTGGCTGTATATTACCTGGTTGATGACTGGAGGGCATGAGTTCCTACTCCAATTATTCTCACACTGAAGCTGCTGAGAACACAATCCGTCACACCAGCCACATCCCATAAACTCCGGGGCTGACAAACACACGGAACAGTGGAGGAAATGGCCACAGCCTGGACCTCTGGCAGACACGCTGACCACCTGAAAACAGAAAAAATGACTAACTGGAACTGGAATATCTATGATAAATCAACAGGGGAGGATTTAAACCACAATTCAAGTCATTTCTGGTTAACAGACCATTAACATATTTTAAGTATTACGCCTTGAGCTCACAGCCCGAGGCAGATACGCTTCTGATCTCAATCACAACTCTCACATACCTTGTTGCCAACAACGAAGAGCAGAGACTCTGAAGAACGAACGGCAGCTAGGCGTGACACTCTCTGGTTGTCTTCACCAAGGGAGAAGTTGGCAAACACAATCGGGTTTGATTTACTTAAAACGACCTGAAAATGTCAAGCGTATCATTTCAAAACATTACTTTAAAAAGTCGCTTCATACTTATGTTGTGAACTCATTTTTAAAAACTATTTTGCATTTATGGCAAAAATCATCTTCTGACCACCACAACGTCACAAAAAATCCTAGTCAACACGTAAAAGACGACTGAATAACCTGAAGGAGCCGTCCACTGTTGGTGCCGATGTGAGCCACAGTCTTCGTGTCAATGGTCGTGACGAGAATAGAAGTGAAAAGCACATCATCCATTTGCCCATTGAAGAAGTCCACTCTGTACAGCGGTTTAGCCACCATTGTTGGTGAAGCTTGGCAAGTCATGTTTGGATCCTAGGACAGATAGAAACACCAGTAATCATTTATTCAGAGAAGCATATCACACACTGTGGAATCTCTATGGTTTACGGTTCACGTTCTTTGGGTTAAAATGAAAGAATCCTCTTGCAAAACAATAAAACAGCATCTGGCAGAAGCATTCTACACCCAGTTAGAAACAATGGGTTGGAAATCGATGGCTGTCTGAACATGATGGAGCAAACTTGTTTCGTTACGTCATTGTTTCAGGAGCAGCGCGTGGAAAGTCCAGTCTTGCACAGTTGAGTTGAGAATGAACGGATTTGTTCAAGAAAATACTGCTTCAAAGCTCAACTCACACAAAAATACAGGGTTTTTTTTTGGAAAAGATAGTCTTCTATAGGTCTTTTATTAGGAAACACGCTGAAATAATCTCACATCATTGTCAATTCTTCTCATCTACTGTATATATTTTATTATTATTATCATTAATATTGCTATTTTATAGCAATAACAATAATAATACTTTCGATTTTAGGGCTGTTGCTACTAATAATTTTGGTAAATGATTAATCGTCAGATCATTTTTCGGATGAACCGATTAATCCCCGCCACCTTAAAAATGCTTTCCTAACAGGTTGGTTGTCGATTATCATCGATTATGTCAATTGATTGTTGCAGAGCTATTTTGCAATTATTTTAACTCAATGTATTGCTGTAGAATGTTTTTACATTTTATACACTAAACTTCATTTGATGATGTGTGTGAACTTTCTCATCTCTACCTTTTTTTTTGGATTTTTTTATTTAATGTTTTTGTATTCAGGAATTTGGAAAGCTAGAGTGTAAGCCCTCTTCAAACTTTACTCTTACTCTTTACTCTAAAGTTCTGGAATTTGCCCAATGTGGGATCAGTGAAAGTAAACTATTATGCGATCTTTTCGCAATCTACTTTGCTCTTTCTCTTACTTTCTCGCAATCTACTTTTGCTCTTTTCATCTAAATTCCACACACTTCTACTATAAAAAGATACTGACATAAGGCCATTAGATTTATTCTAATTTGACATCACCATACATCTTTTATATGTTGGAAATGAATAACTAATGCATATGCATTTGAAACATGTCAGTGTTCAGTGAACCCTGGTCACTAAGGAAATATGAATCTTTAAATGATATAGAGGTACTTCAATAAAATTCAAAAATGTACCTATGGCGTTTATAAAACACACTTCTATCTATAATGAGAAATTATATTAATCCTCAGCCTACAAGAAAAACTAAAGGAATTGCTAAAGAGTTTTGGAAAATGTCTGTCTGACAAATTGTTTGAACTAAAATTTTAGCAGCATGAGGCTAATTTTCGATATGCTAGGCAAGCGATGCAATGTTGCAATTTCATCCACCGTTTGCCGCTTCTGTCATAAATCTTGCAGTTTCCGCTGAAGCCAAACTCAGAGACATTGTTTACTTTACACCGCAGCTGCAATATCTACTTGTCCATGTCTGTCGTGAGCAACAGCGGATACATCAA
Source organism: Paedocypris micromegethes (assembly GCA_028031935.1). Taxonomy (NCBI): domain Eukaryota; kingdom Metazoa; phylum Chordata; class Actinopteri; order Cypriniformes; genus Paedocypris; species Paedocypris micromegethes. The sequence continues at coordinate 27,110,790 of CM051495.1, read as the reverse complement.
TCACAATAGCGTTGCTAAGCTATCCGGCATTTAATGATATGACATGGTAAGATGCAATATGATATGGCTAAAAAGTACTTGAGTAAATGGGCTTTGTTACTTTACATACGTTTTTTTGGCTACTTTGGCTACTTTTTAATACTTGTACTGATTATTAAAAATCTAACCAGCTTTTACTCCATACATTTTTGATTGATTGATTTTGATTTGTACTCTTTACTCCACCACATATGAATGGAGACTTTGCATTACTCGTTACATCATAATTGTGCGCTAAAGCCAGCATCGTTTTCTTCTGCGGGTAATTTCTTGGGCAGACGAGGTGATATCGCCATCTGCAGGGTGCTGATGGTACTGGATGCTATTTATGAGTTAAATCCCTTTTTTGCACATTTGAGTTTAACTAAGATTAACTTTTTGTTCTTTTTTGATTCTACGTAATTAGTTTTGCCATTCGTTTCTATATTAGATAATAAAGCCCCATATTTTTTTAGCCTAATATCAGTATGAGTAAAATGGATGGTAAAAATGGATATTGTACGACTTTCACTCAAGCCTTCTTCCAATTGGTGCTTTGTAACCTGTGATAGAGTAATTCTTACAGTAAAGTACCCATACTGTTACTCAAGTATGGATTTCAGGTACTCTTTACACCTCTGGCTAAATTCTCATATCAACCAAAATGACCAAGAGTTGTAATTTCAGGTTTCTTGTAAAATAGTTATACTTTAAAATCAAGCTATTTTGTACTTTTACAGTTTCAATAGCTACTCTTGCATTAACTTCCGCATACCATCAATTCTCCCACATCATTTCTCCTAAAATAGCCTTTGCAAGTTTAAATCTAATGATTCCTCTACTCCAACATATTTGAAATTCCAACATATTTCATTGACTGGACTAAAACTTTGCAGCACTGATATAAAAGCGTTCTTATAATTTATACAATCACCCATGAGATGCCGACTTGTGTAAATACCCCGCTTATGTCACTAAGGAGGATCAGTGATTTATCAGCTCAGAAAGTCAAAGTTGACTCCAGCTCCGTTTCTAAATCAAGAGTTTACGTGAGTCATTTCCTGAAACAAATTTTATTAACCATGTTTCCTGAACATATTAGGGTAAACTTTGCAAGAAACTTTGCAGAAGAGACTTAAACCTTATCTAAACACCTTATGGCCATGACTCACAGAGAGCTTTTCATGCCACTAACATGACATTCACTGATTGAACAGGTTTTGTAGAGACTACAGATCACAGAAAATCAAATGCACACAACAAAAATCTAACAATGCATACAAATTCTAAAGCAAATTGGACACTAGATGGTGCTAAATGATCAAATGAACCAAAGTCACAAACAAAACATTAATCTCTGATTTTTTTTTTAATCAATTATGGTTTCCATGCTATTCTTCATGACCTGCACCAGGCCTTAAACAAAGTAGTACGTGGGGTTTATTTGTTCCTACGAAAACTAAACCAGTTTCATAAAAATTTGGAAACCGCAAATGCTGCTTGCAGCTATTTTACTGCGTTTTTTTTCCCTTACATTTCATAATAACAAACCTTGTATAAACACCTTTAGGCCATGACTGAGTGTTTTTCGAGCCACTAACATGGCTATCGATAACAGAACAGATTTTGTAGAGACCCGAGATTGCAGTGAAAAGTGTTTACTGGTCAGACTTGAGTTGTTCGAATAAACTCACCTCGTGTGGGCACATTTCACATGACTGGAAATGACAGAGTCCCCGCGAAAGCCTCTCGGTTCCTTTGGAGCAGCATTTCTCGACCCCTTTATCGATCTCATTGTTAACATAGTCGATTGGAAATGCACACAAGGCAGACTTGTCGGTGGGATTCCCGTTTTCATCAGTCACCGCATAGACGGCATACAGAAACTGACTGCCCACCTTCACTCCGATCTCATTGGCCAGATCCTTGCCGGCTTTGCTGAAGTGGGCAGCTTGAACAGCATTGTACACCACATCGATGAACCTCCTCCTCCTTCGCTTGGGCGCAAAACGACATTCCAAAACGATCTCCCTGTACATCCAAGACTCGCTGTCCTTGATGGGAAACCGCCCCAGATGGGTCTGCAGCTTGCTGTTGGGTTTTAAAGGACTTTCCAATTGCACAGAGAGGAAATAGACATACTCTTGAGTGGAGAATGTGTAAAGGTAATCGATTGGAAATGTATCCTGGAATTCTGGAAGAACTGTCAAGCCCTTCACTTGAATATCAAAACCGTCTTCGGTGGCAAGTAAGCGACGAATCGTGAGCGAGCGTTTGCCAAAAGAACCAGCAATGGTTGAATTGATGGTGGCTGCTGTGAAAAAAAAGGTGGCATGTCCATCTTCGACAGCGCTGACCTTTGTTCCTAAAGGGCTCGCGACACAGTCAGGACAATCCGAGAGTGAGTTGGAATTGCTTTTGAAGAAGCATTCAGGATTTGTTGGCATTCCTCCATTTCGAAGTTCAACAACTGTGCAGATTCCATATTGTGTGCTTCCGCAGATGTACAGGTAGCTAAGATGTTGTAAAGGCTCTAAAACCAGTACCTGGTTATCTGTGTCGACCAGTGAGGTTCCCAGTTCCTTCTTAACATCACAGTGACAGGTCTTACAATCAGGACTTCCAACCGGGCCGGTTCTTAATTCCCACAGCTTGCTTAAATTTCCATTCAAGGCTTCAATGACGTTTTGTGAGCCTACATAAACCTCATTAAAATGCTTGTTCACTACTATGTTCTGTATGACTTTGGAAGTTTCAAAAAAGGAAACAGGATAGGCCGTAGAGAAGTTATAGTCCGTTTGTGGGAACGTAGGACAGGCCGCAAAAGCACAAGTCAAATGGATCTGCAGCCAGACACATTTTAACAAGGTTGTGGGGTTTAGAAGCATCTCCACTGTTCAAAATACTCCAAGGAGACGAGTGAGATTTACACTCAACACATGCTGAAGACAACCAGGATCTGTGAATGAGACCAAAGGACAAGAGAGAAATGAAAAATCTTGTGATGTCAACAATACCAAAGCGGTGGGTTCTAATCTCAAGTAGTTTGAATAACTGTAACGTGTTTTTGGACTGTACACATCTCTTTTTATAAAAATATATACTTTTTAATCACTTTTAGATCCTAAATCTGCACACAAAACAAGTTTGTGCATTCATCAGCATTTGTTAATTCCATCTTTTTATAAAAGCCTAGTTTTTAAGCAGTTTTCTTGTTAAATTTGGGCATCAAAAATCAAAAGCAAGATAAAAAATAAAGCTGCACGAGAGAAAAAATACATCAATTGCCTACTGATAATTTGATTAAAGAAAGGTTTGTTTATTCATGAAGCGTATTTGAAGTTTAATGCTAACGCGGCTTGCTTTAGCTTACATTTTTTAAGATTGTCAAATGACACTGTCACTTTCCTATTAAAAAAGAATTTGTGATATAGATGTTGATTAATTTGTGGCCACTTAACAGAATGTCTTGTTTGCCATGCCACAATATAAAAGCAAGCAAACTTTACCCAAAACTACCTCAACGAATGTTACCAGAAGAACATAAAGTATTTGAGGCGTTGTTATATTCGTTATACACAGACACAGACTCACACGCTCCATCACACAATGCTCCCTCAGCTTTCCTTCAAGTTCTCAAACGTCAAACACACACTTTTGAAATAATTTATCCCAATGTGATGTATCATGTTATCTTTATCATTAAGCTATATTTAACTCCAAGAATTTCTAAAGAGAGCATCTGTCCGGACACCTTTCTTTTGCATAATGAGTCTAATCTGTTCTTGCACGTGATTGGCCGAATCGCATGCACATAAAAAATTCTCAGCAGCAACGACCAATAGCAACTGAAGATTAGGCTCTCCTACATATTATACGGAAAATGCCCAAACGTAAGCGCAGATTCACGCATTTCCCACGTATTATCCTGGCCTGAATAAGAAGATGGAGAAGGTGGAGTGTGCCGTGTGTAGCTCCACATATGTATGTATGTATGCATGTACTGTATGCAGTAGCACATTTGTGTGTAGCAGAGACCTCACAACTCATGTGGACGCTGAAAAACATTTTTTTTAATTAGTATCTGTAGACAAATTGTAGACAAATAGTATCTGTAGACAAATTGCTTCCCTTGCTCCTCTTTTTGTAAGTCGCTTTGGATAAAAGCGTCTGCCAAATGACTGTAAAGTAAATATCTGTGTGAGACTCTTCTGCTGTTCATCATATTGTTGTTATTAAGAAATGTATTGTTGAAGATGTGAGTTCATAGAACATTATTTCATAATATTTATGAGTCTATTATTTTGTTACACGTAGTTACAGATTTGTTTAAATTTTAATACGACGTTAATGTTGCATCACTTAAGCATAATAAAGCATGTTTGTCAACCTCAAGGCCGCGCCAATTGTTCTCTTTTCTTGACAATCAAAACGTGGTCATCCTAATCACCACGCAATTAATAAACGAAAACGAGTAAGAGACTCTGCATTGACGACATATCGTATACATCTAGAAAAGTCAAACAAATCACGGCTTTCGACATGTTCTATACGGAAGATCCGACAACAAATGTTGATTTATTCAAGACAAACACGGGAACATGTTTGGTCAGCGTGATCGCGCTTTACCTGAGACTCACTCACCTACGCGGACGGTCCACTCATAAATTCACGACCAAACTTCGAATAAAACGAGAACTTTTCAAAACACACCGCGCACGTAACATCTAAACGTTTCATTCCTGGTTAAATAACGCAAACCTCGCGTCAGAGTTAAAAGGTTTCCTGAGATAGAACAGCTTCGAGGCGTCGGTTCACGGCACGCCTTGATACGTACGTCCTCACAAGGAAGTGATGTTGCTCAATAGTCTCCCAAACGAAGAAACTTTCCCGGGATTTGGTTTCGGTTTTTTGTCTCCAACACTCTCAGTTTACCTAAACAGCGGTGGGGGTAGTTGTAGTGCAGTGGTTGATGGGTTGCAGAGAAGTTGCTGGTTCAAATCCCACTATGGCTGCTTCTCCAACAATATTGACATATTGGAACAATATTGACCATATTGACACTGTCACTCACTTTACATTCTCTCTTTGTGTCGCTAAATTTGAATCATTGTTCGCACAGTGTTTAGTTTATAATAAACATTATTGTAATTGCACATGTACAAGGCAACAAAATGCAGTTTATGCCTAAGCAGTAAGTGCTGAATATTGGTTACAAGTTACAAATACGCAGGATGTACGAGTATGTATACAGGAGAGATATGATATGAATCATATTTACAGATGCTATGAACAATCGATGCAGGAAAAGATGATTACCGATGCTATGAATAATCTATACAGGAGAAGTACCACTGAAGAATGGTTTAAGCTGGTTATTAGACACTTTAAACATGTTCTATTTACATGGATCACGTAATTCACTTCTATTTTGCTCATTTTATTGTATTTTTTTTATCTTTTTTTCATCTTCATAGTTGTTCCTTGTTTTTATTCATATTTTGTATCCGTATCTATTTATTTTGTATTTTTATCTCTTATCTCTTTATTGTATCTCTTTCTCCCACCCACCCCACGTTTAAATGCTGGACCATTGTAAAAATATATTTTACAGCGTGTTGTATTGTGTATCATTTGAATTGTATTTATATTTGCTATAACCAATTAATGCCACTGTTTGAAGGATTTACATATGCATACAGAAGCAGAAAGCAATATAATTCAACGTGTGATGGACAAGTGTATTTACAGGTGATGTGTATGGCATGATGTACAGGCATTTTTTACATTTTTTCAGCATTATTCCACTGTGCAGCGGTAGAAGTTCAAAAGTTGGCTTCCTGAGTTTAGAAGATTTTTGTGTTAATATATGCGCTAATATTTTCTATCCATCATACTTGTCTGATAACGACACTCAACCTAATAACAAAGCCAATAAATTTTTACTATGCAAAATTACAAATTCAGTCCAAATTGTGACATTACTATTCTTGTGGCTTAAATGTTTGAGAAACTGTACTTTCAAACATGACAATAATAAAAACACAACTTTGCCACTTCATTCCTGGAAGGAAACTAAATCACAGTTTATTTAAAATAATTGTAAAATAATTTTTTTTAGTAAAAAAAAACCACCCACAAAGATGCTTAAAATGGGAACAAACATTTTAATTGTAATTCATGTGCTTAGTGTAAAACTCCACACGGTGGCACTATAGCCCGTTCTTTAATTTTAATATTAACGCATCCCTTAGCAAGCGCTTTGCAAACAATACATATTTTAAAGCCACTTGAAAACTAATAAACTGTAATAAATTTATATTTTAGCCATCGGTTATATAGGAGAGAAATATTCGGTTTACTGTATTTGCATTTTTATTTGCTTGTAAAGTGATTTAAGTGTGTAAGAGTTTATATGAAGTTGCACACACACACACACACACACACACACACACACACACACACACACACACACACACGCACACAGTGAAGTGAGCATACACAAACCCGGAGCAGTGGGCAGCAATGTTTGGCTTGCTCAAGGACACTAAGAAGTAAAAACCAATAGACCGGTATTTGAACCTGCAACGCTTTGGTGCAAATCCGCAACAACTGAAGCATTTATTTCTGACATTTGAAAGAAACAAAAACACTATCTTGAATATTCAGACCTTGCAGTCACCCTAGCTTCCGTTTCCTCGTTAAACTCAGTTTTGTGTCTGTTTAGTGCTTTTTAGAGTGTAATAGTTTGCCAGAAATGTTAAAAGAGAGTTTTGGAACCAAACACCCATTAAACCTAAATTTTGCTGGGATTTGCGTCACAGCCATTCAATGTTGAAGAATGCTATTCACTTTCTGCCTGTCGCTGAATGTCCAAAGGTGCAGCTCAGGTCTCAGCCTGGGAATACACAGTTTTCCAGAACAAAGTACAAGAAAAGGATGGATTGTTTGACTCCAGTCAAAATCACCATAGAAGGGCGAAACTCTGGTGGTCTCGAAGCACAGGAAATGGCTGAATTTCTCTGAAAATTCTGAAAATAATATGCAGATCCATTTTAAGGTTATGGACTATTTGTTTATCACTGATTTAAACTGCTTCTGTGGTGTCTAGTTTAAGCCTTAAGCAAAAAAAAAAAGTTGTTTTTCTCCTGATTTTCAAGCAACTTTAAAACATGTATTAAACCAAGAGGTGCAAAGTACTTGAGTAAATTAACTTCGCGAGCAACTTTGTACTTTTACTAAGAATAAAAAATATAAGCAACTTTTACTCTCTACTTGACTACATTTTTGATTGAGTATCTGTTACTTTTGATATTGAATATATTGAGATACTTAAAGAGAAATTGAGTGTAAGAGACCTGGTCCTTGGGTCCCTCAAGTGCCAGTATGGGAGGCCAAGAACGCAATCAAGTCCAGCTGACTATGGTTGTGATTGCACACCTGCAGGCACTTGTGCTTTAATATTTAAGGGCTGCATGGGATGATCACAGTTGTCAATTATTGATGTCATGACCATGCCTTGAAGTTTCATCCAGGTCTGAAGTTATGCCTTTGTGTTTGTGAAGTCGAAGTTCTGGTTCTATGGCTATGTTTCTGTTATTGGCTCTCATGGCATGTTTTGTTTCATGTTTGATTTAAGTTCTTAATTAAAATCTGCTTATTTTTGCAACCTTCGTCGTCTTGCCTGAAACTCCAGCAAAGTTTTCGGTTTTCAGGTAAAACTGAAAAGTTGTAAAAAAAACCTCTAGTACCGTAATAACAAATGCTGTACTATAATGTAACTTATATGGCGTGATTTCACAATAATAATTATGGGCTAATCGTGCTAATTAGGTAACAAAAAGGAACGTCATGCTAATTTGAGTTTGTAAGTGAATAAAAGTAAAACAATATTTAAAAAATAAATGTATTCAACCCTGCAGAAAGAAGTTTGTGTGTGTACTTCTTTCTTTTTATTGACTGGTTTCTTGTTCCAGTACGGACAAAAACAAGACAGATGGAAGGAAGTGCTGTGACAAACAGTAGAAAATAATGGGAGCAGACATGAAATGGATCAGGCTGCAAGGAACATCAGAATGATGCGTTATGGGAACATGTAAATCACTTGCATAATGATGTTACGTAAATACTCTTTAAGATCGTTTTTTAACATTACCAAGAAACCTGAGAAACATCAGCAGTCCCCGTTTGGCTTCCTGCTGCTTTTCCTGTGAAGTTCTGCAATTTGTCAAACACTTTCAAGAATAATGTTCCTTTTAATTCTCGCTCTTTGTGAGAAAAGGCCTCATCCTGGGGAAAGTTGTCACAAATCATAGGAGGCAAATATCACCTAAAGAAACGCACATTCTGAGATCGTAAATATTCCTAGACATACCTCAAAGAGATTCCTTTAATTTAGCACGTAGGATAAACTATTCAGGAAGAGAGGATGTTCTGGGATTACTTCCTATTAGAGAAACTGTGACACTGGAATCTGCCATTAAACAGATTTACACATGTAAATAGTTCCAATGCCCTTGCCCGGAGACTTGCATTGGTCTGGGAATTTCAGAAAAATTCCTCAACATCTCATAACAAATACAAGCTATCCATTTTGTGCATTAGCATTTCTGTTAGAGCAATAGCTGTTTTGTTAGCTTAATAGCTTTTCTGTTTGCGATAAAATATTTGTGTTTGCACTTTGCACAAGATCTTTTATGTTAGCACGGTAGAGTTTCAGTTAGCTGACTAGCTTTCCCGTTAGCATTGAAATGTTTGTGTTGTTAGCGCAGTAGATTTTACCTTAGCTCAATAGCCTTTCTTACAGCATTATGTGTTTGTGCAGTAGCTTTATCGTTAGCGCATTAGCTTTTCTGTGAAACGTTTGTGCTAAGCTTTTCCAATAGTGCACTGACATTTTTATTAGCATTAAATCTTTTCTCTCCATGCAATAGCTTTTATGATAGCTCAACAACTTGTCATAGTATGTTTCCTATGCATGTTTCCCACGAGAAAAAATAATTTGTACACTGTAGTGCTGGATATCTTGAAATATTTATTGTCTGTATGACAAGATTGTTGAGGAAGGCTTTTAAAAAAATTGTACACTTCCCAAGACATGAGAAATAACCCCATTTTCTTCTATTTTATTGAAATGATACCCCTGATCACAAACACAAATGTCATAAGAGAGACAGCAAAACAAACAAATGAATGGTTTATTGGAGAATAATCTACTCCGTGACGCTCAACCTCTGGATTATTAATCATTATTTTGCCCTCACCCGGATTAATAGGAGTGCAATTCATGAGTCTGGGAACAGAATGTGAATGATTCTCTATTGTGTGATAAGCAAAAGGCTCATTGTCTCAGAGAGAGACACTGTGAAAAATAAACTACCCACACATGCAACCGGTCAGACTCTCACTGGACTGTTCACGTCATAATTATTCAATAGTCTTGTGAAAACCGCCTGGCTCCAGGCCCGACTGCGTGACCTTCACATCGCCCTGCGTCAGTGCTTTAAAAAAAAGAAAACAAAACTTACAAGCTCTTACGGTTCATGCTTATAGTTTTTAATTATGGGTATGATGTTCTACAGGTCAGATGTTCCAGAACTTCTCAGAGAAGGGGTCATACGTACGCGGTTGTTATGTAACGTCTTTATCAGACTAGTTGAACTAGTTAACCCAAAGAAAGAGATAAGGAGATTGTTAGAGAACAGTTTATCTTTAGCAGGCAATTTAATCCCCAGGAAAGTCTAGTGTTTACTTGGAGTTGATCTTGAGAGCAACCACTGTCTCAGTAAGGTGAGAAAGATTCTGTGTAGACCACGTGCTTGTGGTTCCTATCCATATAGATGCATGTCTAGGGTGATTCACTTTCCCCTAGGCGCAGATGTACACACACGGGCACTTTGTGTGTGTTACCAGGTGGAGGATGGTGCCTGTTTTTTTATGACGGTCCTCAAGCTGTCAGCTGCTAGGTGACGTCTGCTTTAAAGCAGGTGTGTTGCTATACAAACATGAATTTTATGCCTTTTAACACAGTGAAACGTTGAACTTAAATGAAAAGAGGAAATTGTTATTGTGATAGTGAATTTGTAGTAGTTTGCATTCGTATCAATGAAACAGTTATAGATTTCCCTCATTAAACACAAATGCATAGCACAAGGAAGGATTTACTGGTCGCTTACACACAAACACAAAGGTTGTATGGTATGTAAAAATGACCCTTTGGGTAATTATGTAATTTTTTACAAAAATAAAAAAAACAGCAGAATAAAGAATAGACTGCTATAAACTCTAAATGGTTGCTTGCACGCGCTCACACACACACACACACACACACACACACATGCTCAGGCATGGTCACATGGTCTATATAACACGCTGTAACAAACAACTTAAGTTTTGAAAATGCTGTTTGATATAGGGATAAATCGACAGCACAACTAATTATTGAAGTAAAGTTATAAAAAAAAAAAAAAAAGAAATGTTGACCGGTACAGTTTTATTGTGGTTCACATTAAAGTTGGAATGGTCAATGACTTTGAAATGATCAAAATTGTTGAAAACATTTCATATTGAAATAAAAGATTGTGGCATCTCCTGATTGGCCAGATACACTAGAATAGTTTTTAAAGAGTTACAAAACCACTATTGTAGTTCATTTATTTTAAAATAATCTTACCATTCCTATCATCATCACCATTTTTTCCCCATAATTATTGGCATAATTATTGTCAAGGAGCCATAGTTAAAATCTTATACTTAAATTTTCTGAATACTATTACTTATGTATTAAATATTTAATTACATGTTAAACACGTGTAAAATATTATTCACATCTTACAATACGTATTACTATTTTATTTCTTTATTTTATTTTATTTTTTCTATAAATGCAGTATTATTTTAATACAATACTTATTAGCATTTTTCACAAAGTCTTCAAAGCTTAATTAAATGTAAATAAGTGTGCACTACAAACACAAGTTATTTACATTATAAAGGAGCATTACATTTATTGTGCAGCACTAATTTTAAATGTAATCTCTTCTGAACCAAATGTTACCGTAATGTTTTACTCAATAAATCCACAAAACAGATGTGCACAATGTTTTTCCTTTGTTCGGATATGTGAGAGAACATCTGGCTTTTTGTCTGGACTGTGTCTCGCCGTGAACATCAGGAACACGTGCCGCAGTGTGAATGTGTGTTTGTATCACACTATTACATAAGGCCGTTTCTCCTCCCAATTCTGAGCGCTGTAATGTGCTGTACATGTGATTCACACCGATTCATGGATTTTTTTAAGCAAACTAAAAGTGTCTACTCGTGTTTGGAGATCATCAGACCAGCAATTACAGTCCTGGAAAAGCTCAGTGGAGTCTTTATGAAAATAATTACGGTTACACCTTCCACTTCTCAGGGCGGCGAGAAAAAACCTGTAGTAGATTTGATGTCATCTTTGTTATTCAGTGATCAGTACATAGTTTAATGCCATTAACATCCATATAACGACTGTAATTTATCTGTCTTTTCTATAGTTCTTCAAAAAGCGTTTATACTTCTGTTGGATTCATGGAATAGATGAGAAAGACAATCTACTTTCCCGATGAATAGAAGTATATCACGTCATTTAACATATTATCATTACACTTATTTATAGAGTCGGCTCTTCAAAATAGCCAAATTAATCATTTGGAAGAAATAATTATATTTAATCACCAATTATATGCTATTCAAATCGTCTTATGTCTGCAGGGTTAATTTTGGATCTACAAAATGATTAAACACAAACACATTCTCCATTTGACGTCAATTTACATCAAGATGGACTGAATTTCATTTTTTTTTGGTTTTGACATGTGCACTATATCGAGAAAAAAAAAGCAACACAAAACCCAGCAGAACACAAAAAACAAGTCTAGCCTGTGCTGCTTATCTCTGCAGCCTGAACTTCCCTAAAAACCTAATCTTATCTCTTCTTTCTCACGTGTTGGGTGAGGTAAATGACTAAATAAAGAACCCGACTCTGAACCAGGAACCATTCCAAAGGCTTTGAATAAGTCTCCTGAAATTGCACAAAACAAAAGACATTTTTTCTGTCATGAGCAGACAGATGATTCACAGGATTTGAATCCACCTTCAAGCTCGCAGTGTTTGTCTAATTCTCAGAAACAAGCGACGTGCGAGCAGACGCAAGGTTAGCACAAGAAGAACCAAACGTTCAGAAGTTTCTGGAGAGAAATCAAGCAGGAATGTGAAAATACTTGCACTGTGATTCAACACAGGACAGGAATAAGGTCAAAGGATCTTACGCAAGAAAAAAGCTTTATTTTTTAATAGTAAATGGCGGTTTCATCAAGATGGAAGGGTGGCGTAGTGAATAGCATTGCAAGAAAGACCTGTTCCAAGTTTGAGGCTAAGTTTGGCCCTTTCGTTGTGGAGTTTGGATGTTCTCTTTCTTGCTTGTGTGGGTTTCCTCTGGTTCTCCGGTTCCTTATAACAGTCCAAAAAATGGGTTTGTCAGAACTGATGTCTGAAAATCTGTCCATGTGTGAGAGTGAAAGTGTGTGTGTGTGCGTGTGTGTGTGTGTCTGTGTGTCACACTCAGGTATTGGTTGGTCCAGGTTGTCCCGCTTTCAGGCCCAGAGTGGCTGTGATTCGCTTCCTCTCCCCGTGACCCAGAAATGGAAAAACGGTTCAGAAAATGTAATTATTTTTCACACACAAAAAGGGATGCAAACACAAAACTTCCTGAGGACAAAAACAAGTTGTATAACAATGCTAAGCATATTACCCAAAAGAAGACATAATTTCTATGTTTTTGTTTAGAATATGTTTCTGGAAGAAAAAAGTTGACACAAAAAAAAAAAGTTGTTGAAAGCTGATGGAGTGACTGAGGCTCCAGTGAAACTAATGGACTCAGTGAAAATGTATGCTGAAACTGAACACTGCAAAAACCCAGGAAGTGTTATTTATGTAAACCGACTAATTTTAGTAAATAAATATAAAGGTTTCTGGACTCTTTTACAGTTAGGGAGACAAGAAGCTGCTGAAAATAGGACGGATGATTATAGCTGAACGATGAACTATATTCAAATTCAATAAAAATAAACAATTCGAAATAAAAAGCAAATAAAAAAGGGAAAAAAGGGGGCAAGCTTGAATAGTGACTCCATTTTTAATTCAAGAAAATAAAATCAATGAAAAAGTTGATTCTGAGAAAAAGCATAGCAGTTAAAAAGATGCAAAATAACAATCCAAGTTGAACTGCGATTCTACAACAAACCTTTGAAGACTATGGAAAAACAGCTCTCCCACGAATTACTTACACAACTAATGTATTCTTGCTTGACAATGCTACTTACATAATTAAAGTCTCAAATTGTATACGTTTCAGCAGATGTAATTGCTATTCATACGCCATTCTTGCGTTTGAAGTGTCAGCAATGCATAGAAGCTATACGTCGTAGAAATAGTTACGTTGCAGAGCAGGATGCTATTTCTGATGCCTAATTCTGTGTTGAGTTGAATGTATGATGGATGTGCATCTGATCATAGGTGGAGCTCTGCTATGACACATGTCACATTATCAGTAAAACGATCCGAGTACGTGAACGTGCTGACTGATAGTGCTTTATGGCTGTTTGACCAATTAGCATTCAGTGCCTGACTACAAAAGCCCGGTTTTGTGGGTGTGTGGAATTGTTTGACTGTCTTTGTGCACCGGTGTAAGTGTGGGCTGCTCGGTGTCTGATGGTGCTGGAAGGTTTGTGTTACTGGGTATAGTTTCAAAGGATGACCTTGTCTCTGGCTCACCAGCATTTATAATTTAGAACTTACTTTACCAGGCCTCATGCACTTCGGACTTCAGCCACACCTCTAATGATTAGAAATCTTTGAAATAACTGGTTTAAATAACAGCTTGACCTTTGTTTATATTTGAAAATATGTGTGGTATATTTAATAAGCAAGTTTAATATTTTACTATATATTAATATGTATACATATTGTATAGACATACACATTAAAATATATACATTTGTTTAAAATAAGAACACAACACACTTATGAGGAGGTTTCAAATTCAATTACATTGTTTTATTCAGAATGCAACATATACGTATTATAATTCTGACCTTGAAACTGAGCCAAAGTTTTCCTGTTTTTTTTGCAAGCTGAAAAAAAAAACAAGCTGAATCTTGAAATGTCTTGTATATGACCAGGTGAAACTTTTTCTAACATTCTGAAAACATTTAGGTGCTATGGAGACTCTAGTTTTGTATGGTGACTATTGTCCCAGTCTTGTGAAATTCAGGCTTCTTGTTGCTCAGATTCGCATCGTGCTGTTTATGATGTGGCAAATATTTTGCATTGGTGTAAGATCTGGACTGCAGGCTGGCCCATTTTAGCGGTCAGATCCTCCTTCTACACAAGCATAATGTTGTAGGTTAACAGTCTGACTGTCATGGTGGAAAAAGCACTGATATTGTAGAAAAAGATGCCGTCTGAAAGAGTGTATACGAGTGTCCCGTACACGTACTCATGCAACCCCATCAGAGACACCGGCCTATGAACTGAGCGCTGATAACTACTTCAGGTTCCTTCATCCCTTTAGTCCGAAAGTCATGGCGTGTCAGTTTTCCATTTTTATTTGTCTGGCCACAAAACAGGTTCCCACTTTGAAAATTAAAATCTTGAAAAAATCAGAATACTTAAATAAGGATTTTACAAAAAATATGCAATGTTTTTTATACCGTAATCAGAAAACAAATAACTTTCTTAACACAGCTGCATTAATGGAGCAATACATTAGGGTTAATTGTTAAGTAGTGTCAGGTTTCTGGGTTCAAACTCACATAAGGTCAGCATTTCAGACCACTCCACTTTTTTGAGAAATTCGATAAAGGTTTTAAGTCAATCCATTCCAGTTTTTGATAACTTTTTTATAAAAGGTTTTATAAAAGTGATGAATATAAAAGTCAGTCCATAAAAAAAAATACTGCACTTTAATGACATGAAAATCACACAAGCCAAATATTTAAATAGCTACAACGAACAATTCTTTATATAGCTTGTTATGTTCAGATTATTGTTATGACTATTGTCACATTTTAAAAATTCAAGGAACAGTTGTTAAAGTCTTTACTGGGAAAATGCAAAAACTCAATGGTTTGTCTTAGAATTCAACTTCCTTAAAGTGTGTTCTTGTTTCACTTTCTGAACCATCTTTCCTGACCTTTTTTTACTGCTGTTTTCACGTTGACTTTGAATGGGAGTCATCTTTCCAGCATTCTCGTTTTGTCACCGTTTATCATGGAAATGTCATTCTACTTCCTCAAAATGAATTCCGTTAATCTCCTCATATTTTTTTCAAAGTTTCATCGTATAAACTTTTATACTTTTTCCTCAGGCTTGTTTTTATACCGTTGACTTTCATCATTCGGCTTTCATCATTCATACTCTTTCAGGCAGCCTCGTCTTCTCATCTTTTATTATAGAAATGTTGTTTCGCTTTAAATCGGTCTGAATCCTTTCATCTTTATCCAATGGAATCAGCTTCCTCATATCTATTATAATTTCTGAGCTTTTGAACAATACATTTTTGGTACTTTTTCCACTGTCTTCTTTAATTTCAATGGAACCTCTTTAAATAACTGAAACTTTTAAAAAAACTTTTTTGTGACGTTTTCTTCACGTCAACTTTTATCTTTCAGAACACATGAGATTTTTACGGTTTTAGACAAGGGTGACAAGCTCTCTCACGTCATTTCTTCAGAAGTTGCATCATCTAGTTTCAAAGTCGGTTTGACTGTTGTAATGACATCAATATTTTGTAAAGAAATATACCAGCCTTGGATGGTCTTACAGGACATACACACCATTCCGAGACTGTAATGACATCAGTAACGAAACCAGAGGCCTAAAACAGAGGCCTAACCTATGTGTACGTGGCGAGTAAACCAAGTTCATAGATTCATCAAACAGCGTTTCGTTTTCGGCGAGGCTTGTCATCTGTAATCCTAACCTACAGATTTCATGGCAGAGAAAAACAGCAACTGGAGAGCGCTGACACCAACACGGATACACACACAGAATTAACCTGTTACTTAAGTGACCTGTGGTCTGTGACCCCCGCGGTTCTTCCTGTCATCGATTCAGATTCAGCAAAAATTCATGGAACACAGGGTCCGGATTTTTTCGAGATGAGAGTGGCACACAAGCCATCATGGTGATGGAGACGGCGCTGAAAGCGGAGGATTTGATGTATAGGTGCTGCATGTCTCTTCAATGCGAACAATAGTGCGGAATAAGTGTTTTACATTCATTTCAAAGCTTTTTTTTTACGTATTTTTATTGGAAATTTGCATTTATAAATTATTTTTATTATTATTATTTTTTCATTATTATAGCATTTTTTTTTACTTAAATTTTTTTTATTATTCTCAAAATTATCATATACATTTAAGGTTAGTACAGTACATTAATATTATACACACAAGCACACATATATCTGTGTGCGTTTGTTTACACATATACATAAAGTACATACAGTGCATATTTTTACGTACAGCATCGTATACACATATGTATGTAAGAAGGAGAGAGTGTTTTTGTTTGTGTGAGTGTGTGTGTCCATTTGATTTTCGCTCTCATCGACCGCTATGAGTCACTCATCTCCTCTTAATGTCGGATCTTTCTGAAGATTGAGATCTTCTTACTAGTACACACAGACACAACTGAACTCTGCATGAAGCCGCCAAAGAGTGTGTTAAGCGCTTTGGCAATGATTCCTCCGTACGTGTTTATCTATAGGATAAACTAGATGAAAAGAAATATGACAGAGATGTGTGCGAGAAATCCAGAGATCAAGAGTGATAAACTACGACATGGGACAGGACAGTGATGCTTCTCATATTTCACACATAATTAAGACAAACCCAAAATAGTAACATTGTGGCGTTAATAGAACTGTAACATAGCTGCTAAAACTGTATTTCTTGCAAATGTCTTATAATGTAATTTTAATCTATAAATAGTTACATTGTTACTTTTTGTGACATGGGCATATAGATCATTACAATTATTAAACATTTTTAACTGAATCTCTTCTTTGTTGTATAAATATTTTACAGTGTTTATAACACAGTTTTTGATCCACAGAATAATAAAAACTGACCTAATAATCTTTAAAAACACAACCTAAACATAGTTTAAAATGTCCCTAATCATACATCAAAAATACACCAATGTAAACAAACAACCATTATGGTCATTGCTAGGTTGAAGTCTCTAAGCAAACACACAGACACACCCACACACACAAACCTATTTTCTTTCGACAGATGTCGATGTGAGAGGATGAAAGTGACTCCTGAGAGATTGTTGAATGAAAGAGGAAGGGGACGCCAGGGGAACCTGCTTCTGTTGAGGTTTACTGTTTCCTTTTCTATTTCTGCCCCGTTCCTCTTATAGATCGCCCTCCTTTATTCTCTCACTCATTGACACGATCTCCACTAACTTATCTTGCTCTAGATTCTGTCACGCGCCTCGTTTTAGATGTGCATCCAGCTCTCCGCCTGCATGTGCATGTAAAGATTCCTGTTAATGAGACACAAGCTTAGACTAGTGAAAAGGTGTTTACACAGCGTAGCACACACACACACACACACACATATATATATAAATAAAAAACCTTAAAACCAGTGGTGTAAAGTACTTGAGTAAATTCACTTTGTTACGTTACTTTTTGACAAGTATTTTTGGCTACTTTGTACTTGTACTGAGTATCGAAAATATAAGCAACTTTGACTCTCTACTTGACAATATTTTTTATCTTTCTACCTTTCTACCTTTCTACGGTAATTATTGGGCGGACAAGGCAATATTGAGCATCTACACCAGGGGTGCCCAAACTTTTTGATTCGCGGGCCACATTGGGCTCTAAGGGCCTGACCGGGCTCGGGGAAACAAAATACACATTTTTGTTTATAATTTAGTATTTATCATTAAATAGTGTTTATTTCTATTTAAAAAAGCATTCAAAAAAACAGATATAATACTAAAATGCTAATAAAGTGATTTAGCATTTTAACTGCTTTTTAAAATGCGTTCATAAATAAAGCAATAAAAGCCTTCATAATGGAACATTGAAAAAATATATATGATTTTGATTTAATTTTTTACAAACTCGGGTGGGCGCGGTGAAACAAACCGTATTCGTTTGAGATCACATGGTGTGTTCACGCGCTGAACCGCTCCGAGAGCATTTGAAAGAGTTGAACGTGGCAAAAGAGCCGAACTTCCCATCACTAAAATGAAGACCTTCTGTGCGAAAACACTGCTGCGTGCTGTGACGGACCAAACGGGTTGGTCGAATTCGCGGTAAATTTGCAGTGATTAGATGAAATTGCAAGGTCGCAAATAAATCGCGGGGTTTCGCTGAATTCGTGTGAATTTGCACGATTGCGCAATCATGAAATCCTGAAGGGACTGAATACTGGCCGCGGGCCGTATTCCATTCATTTCATGAATCAAGTCACGGTCCGGTCAAAATTTGATTAAGGGCCGCAATTGGCCCCCAGGCCGGACTTTGGACATGCCTGATCTACACGCTGCTGAAGGTACTGGATGCTACTTATGAGTGAAATAGCTGTTCAGTTTGATTGAGACAAATGTTTTGCTCTGTTTTAAATTTTGATCTTCCATTTTGAAACATTGAGGTGTTAAAGATCAATATTAGGAAATTAAACCTCACCTAAAGAGTTTCTTGTTTCTCACATTTCTTGGTGTTATTTGAGGATAAATTCAATATGACTGAAATACTTAAGTTCTATTCAAGTTAGATACTTTACGAGTTTTACTTAAGTCTTCTTGGAATTTTGGGACTTGTTACTTGTAATGGAGTGATTTTTACAATAAGGTAATCGTACTTTTACTTTTATGGTCTTCAGGCACGTTTCACATCTCTGCTAAAAAATACTCAAACATATATATATACTGTAAATGTGTGTGTGTTTGTGTGTGTGTGTGTGTGTGTGTGTGTGTGTGTGTGTGTGTGTCTGTATACATACTTATACAGTGTATATATATTGTATATATAAAAACTTAAAATGTGATTAGAAATTCTGTTTCAAATTTCAAATACCATCAGCAATGACATAATAACAAATACGTATTAATAATTCACATTTTTCGTTTTTATTGCGTTTAGCAGATGCAATCCTATAGATTTTAAGCACTGAACAACTTGATACCATCTCTGGGAATGGAACCCATGACTTTGTGTTGCGATCACTCCCCACCAGCAAAAACATGAAGCCAAATTGCTCTTTTTAATGGTCAAATCCAAACTAGTGTGTGTTATTACCTTGGTTGGACAGTGCAGTGGCTTTACATTCTTTGCATCGGAGGGCTTGAGTCTCTAAGCTTTTATTTTGGTCGGCTGTGTGTCTCCAGTACCTCGGATTTGCCGGTGTCAGAGGGAAGAGAGAAGAACAGACAGGTGGGCCTGGTGGGGAAGAGGCCTGGCATTTGTGCTGGATGTTTCATGTGGATGTGGAGGCTGGATGTCTGTTTGATATATCAGGCGGTCAATTTCCTTTGTGCGCGCAGGAGCTTCTGCATTGCTTTGTGCCTACGTGCCCTTTCATGGTTGACGTGTTTATATTTAAACATAGCATAGCCTGGCACAGCACTGACCATCTCTGGCAGCCACATCGTGCTCTCGGCTCCTCCGTCTGCCTCTCTAATCTTTTCCAGTGGTCACTAAACGAACCAAACCAGCTCCTTGTGTGTTTTGAAACCTGAGAGTGATGGGGAATTTTGGAATCCGAGAGCAGGTTTTTCACTGGTTTTGTCATCCATGTTGAATGATGAAATGTGCAGCGTTGGTTAGTCACAGCATGGGCTGCTCTCGTCTGGGACACTCTGTTCCAATTTGTAATGGCTTGAGAATAGATCTCGCTTTCAGACCTCCAGAGGCAGAGAGGATGGCGGAGAACCAGACAAAGGCTCAGTCAAGGATGAGAAATTGGAGTTGCTCCTCTTTTTCTTCCCTTTGCATTATCTAACGTCGAAATTGAGAATGCTTTCTGGGTTCAGGACAAATCAGGGTCAATGGTTGTGCATTATTTTAATATGCTAAACATTGATTTAGGTTAGCTGTAGTTTTCGGCTGTTAGTGCAGTGAAACTGTGTGTAAGGATGAATTCTGTTAGATTGAAGATGATGGGGATGATGAAAAGAAGAATGATTTCAATAATAGCTGTACAGCTCAGCCATCCTTTTTAGAACAATTCTTATTATTAATGATTACAATTACATTTTTATTGAAATTGACAATGGACATGATTATATTTTCAAATCAAATATCAAATAAAACATGCATGAATTGGACTGTCTGATCTCCATATCTGGGGGGGGGGGTGTATAAATAGTATACAAATAATTTAAGTGGTCCGCAGAACTCTTTAAAAGTTGTAAATATAAAATATTACAAAAATGATGAATACAAACCTTTAGAAATCTTAACCCTAAAAATATTTTTTAATATATAAACATACATGAACAGTTATAAAAATATAATTGTGACATATACATAATGTTAAATATATTTAAAAACTCGAATGTGTGTGTGGGTGTGTGTGTCATTAACCATTTGATCACATTTTAGACCATTACAATACATGTTTGTTTTTATTTTAGCATATGTATTTATTTTGATTAAATTTTTTTGATAACTTTTTTGTATTCACTTGTATGAAGAAGAAACACCAATTACACATGCACGTGACAAACAGATGCCCGTGTGTGTATGTGTGTGTGTGTGTGTGTGTGCGTGTGTGTGTCATTAACCATTTGATCACATTATAGACCGTTACAATACATGTTTGTTTTTATTTTTGCATATATATTTATTTTTATTAAACTTTTTTTTGTATTCTTCTGTATAAAGTAGAAACACCAACTACACATGCACGTGACTTAAACAGATGCCCGGGTGTGTGTGTGTGTGTGTGTGTGTTAATTAGCGCGTGGTACAGAGGATGCGCCGGGGTCTCTGGTGACCCGCTGCTGACACGTGTGGCTTCTGCTCTGGGAGTCACTGACACGCAGCAGGTAAGTCAATTCTCTGAGCGTGAGACCTCGTCTCCCCTGAAACTCCTTACACTTTCCCTCCCTGCAAAATTCAGTCCTGTTATGTCACGCTGACCTCTCCTCTGCGTTTTATCTCTCTTCTACTGTTTCTTTTCTCAGATACGGCCTTTTTTTTAACTAGCTTTTTTTACTGCTTCAGTGTTTCCTTCATTACTTCATCCTACCTTGCAAAAATTGCTATTTAGTATTATTACCGGTAATTTTCACTGCTCCACTGTTCTATTCATCCACTCTTTTTTCATTTCGGGTTTGTTGTTTCATTCTAGGCCAGGCCGGATTGCGTAACTTCACAGGACGAATGGACAGGTCACGTATTATTAGCCTCAGACATAGTCATAAAGTGGATTTACACACGCTACGGTGGCCAGAACAGAAGTCATTTCAAACTGGGATTAGGAAACATTGCAAAGAGTCTTTCTGTCATATGCATGTCAGAGTTAATGTGTGAAGTGATGGATAAACAGGAGTTTAAAAGAAAAATGTTAAGGTTCAAAAGGGTTCAGAAGTTAAAAACAATATTATATCACAGACAGATGTGACACATGTAAACTAAATACTATGACATGTTGACGTTCGATTAATAATTAGTGTCATTATTAGTTCATCTGTTTATTTTCCTGACTGCTTTTTAAATTTCTGTCGTGGGGGGCTTAATTCAATCCTAGCAACTCTGGGCCGGAAACACAGACACGCACGTTTACATACTCACTCACACTCTCACTTGTTTTTTGACTGTGAAAGGAAACTCCCACAAGCACACAGAGTAACGCTTTTAAAAAACGGTCTTAAAATTTGTTTAAAAACGGCCTTAAAAAGCAGCCTTCTTGCTGCAAGGCAACATCGCTTTCACAATGCAGTTGTTAACTACTAAATGTTTTCTTTTTTACAGATATTTTCAACCTGTTCAATGAAGTTTTACAGGCCTGTTGATTACCTTTCAAATAACTTTGATGATTATTTTGCCCAGAGAGAAAGGATAAAATGAAGATGTATAGATGAAGGCTATTGTAAAACAACGTGAGGCTAAGAACGGCTTAATTTTTTTTAATAGCACATCTGTGTTGAACTTCAAAGGTGTTGGATTCTAAAATTGTGCTTTTGTTAGTCACCTGCGTATCTGCATCTCTTTGTGAGACATTTGGCAGAATGGTGGTTCTGTATTTTTCCACTGTGGCTTCAGCGCCTGCTTAGTTTCAGGTGTTGGCTCCAGCCAATCAGAAAACTAGGATTCTCTTATGAAACACTGAGCAGCCAATCAGAATCAGCTGGAACTGAAACAGGCCTCAAAGCAAATTCTGTGTCCTTCCATTCACTGCCGAATCATCTATTACACCTGGGAATTTGATAATTGTGTTTTTAAAGATTATGATTTGTTGTTTTAAACTTGATTTTATGTTATAAGGAGAAACTCAAATTAATTATGTCACATTTTCTTCAACTCATCTTTGGAAAACCCATGCTTTCCAATTTGAAGATAAAGTCAGATTGAAATTCAGTTAAAAATGAAAACAAAATAAAGTTGTGGAAATTGTGAAATGTGGTTAAAAATCATTTTTAAAACATGCATTATTTTCATATTTATATTTTTGATATTAATCAATATTAATTTAATTAATTTAATATTAATTAATGTTAATTATTTTAATATATATATATATATATATATATATATATAATATTCACATACACACTGTATACTGTACAAGTGAATATACAAAAAGTGTGTTTATTTTAAATTAACAGATAGACTTTGTAGTACTGCTGAAAGTTTAAGAACTTAAAAGTTATCTATTATCTATAAAATATCTGTTTATTTGGTGGCAGTGTAGTGCTGATTCAAGTATAAATGCTTGACATTTCTGTTTCAATATGATAAGATTTCCATGTAAAAAATTTAAAAGCTATTCTAATGTTACGACCCATCTAGTCTTCAAGACATGCAATGATATCTATTTCTATCCGCACGTGATACTACACTTTAATCCACTGTGAATTCTAGTTTCATGCTTTCACCTTTTACCCTCCTTGATTTGTCTGACCACTAGGGGAGGACGACTTCTAATCTTGACTATCAAACTTAAAAAATTGCATCAAGTTTGTTTTTTAAAACATGAGTTTTAATTTGGTGACTTAGAAGTTTTTAAAAAACGCCATTTACTGTCAGCATGTCAAAAAAATAAACCTTGAAAAATAACTTTATTGTAGGGTCTTTATTTAAAAGTCTCAGTTAAAATTATTAAAAGTTGACTTCATATTCTTTACTTTTCAACCTTGAGATCAATACGTTCAGTATTATGTGAGACAAGGGTGAGAATTTTCCTTTGTGGATGGCATTCCATTCTTGGGGCTAATAGACGGCCTTGTTATCCTTCACGTGAGGCTGTTGTCAGTGCTGTGGAATTCAGCTGCATTTCTACATATAACTGTCAGCGTCTGGATTAGTCTCTCGCTCCATCTCTCTATATCTCTCACTTGAAGTGCTAAACTGAGGCTGAGGAAATGACGGCAGGTGTCTGCTCACAATCAATCTCTCTCTCTCGATGCGCCATAGCAGAGTTCAGGAAGTCTACCGGATCCCACATCCTGCAGAAGCGGCAATCCACTTTTACTTGAAGATAAAAATATAAGCAATTAAAATCTTAAAAATGTAAACATAAAAGAGAATTATTTATGTCTAGTATGTGTATATGTATGTGTCTAGGTGTATATACGCAGTGGTATTGATGTGGTATTGAGTGGAGTCTGTATGATCTTCCAGTACTTGCATGGGTTTCCTCCAGGTCTCCATTTTCGTCCCACTGTTTAAAAACATGTGTTCAGGAGAATTAGAGTCAGGAAAACCGCTTGTGACCCCAAAATGAAAAAGCTTTAAAAAAAACTAAATAAAATAATCACATATGCAGAACAATAATAATAATAATAATAATAATAATAATAATAATTCCCAAATGCAAAAGACCGCCTCAAAAAATGTAATAATCACCTACATAAAAAAAACATCTTTGTGATCCATCATTAAATGCTGTCTTCATTCTGTTCCATAATTTCGACTATGATTCAGGGTCCCATAAATGAGCCAAAGTGCATTCCAATGTTGTTTGAAAATAAAGGAGGCCATATTCTTTATATGTTTATGCATAAAGATTTTTCATTACTTATACTACGTACTCTGTACTTTAATATAAAAGAAGCCAAGGATTTGGGACCCCACTTTGAGCTAAATGTCTATACACACATATGTATTCATATTCTGTATATAAACATGTACACGTATATATTTCCACACAAACACAATTTACTTTCAGATACAAAATACACATACACACATAAACATACTCTTGAATTCCCAACATAAACATGTAACACAATCACACACATTCAATTACACAGACAAGAGGACACACAATTTGTATAACATCACAGTTGCAAAGTGTGAGTATGCGACACAGCAGGTTTCCATGGAAACCGTGAAAATGACTCCCAGCGTCTTAAAATCACTGGTATTGTCTCCAAAGCATTTTTCATGTTCTGAACATTCAGAAGTGCTCGTTTTCATCATTCAGCAGCTGTTATCAAGCAGCTACTTTTCTCTTCCGTCTCTTTTGTAAATAAAGTAAGGGACGTTTACATACATTTGCAAGATCTTCTTTCACATTATGTAACATTCCTCAAACTCTAAAACCAACATCACAGTTCAAAAAGGACCTTGTATTTGTATTTTGTGTTGTCATTCAAGATTGTTTGAAGATTTATATTTAATCTATATCAGAAGTTCCCGATCTGTCATAATCTGGAAACCAAACTTGACTTCCCAGTGGATTTCCCCATAGTGTATACAAATTAAACATAACTTATAATTATTCTAGCTGACAATTCTCTGCTCTGTGATTGGTTGGCCACCAATGGAGTTGCCGTGATTGGCTCTTTTCCATTTCAGACCCAGAAATGGAAAAACTGTTCCGAAAATGAACGAAAAGATGTCGGTTCCACAGACACACACACATACACACACACACACACACACACACACACACACTCACAGCACTCTTCATCCCAGCAGGATATGTTGTTCACTAATGTCGGGTGGAGAATTTACCGGAAATTTCAGACAATGTCCACCTCTTTGTGTATCGGAGGATGTGGGGGCTTTTTTTCCCTCCAAAGACCCCTCATAAAGACATCTCACTGTACACTCTCACTGCATCCGACAATCCGCCTATTTTAAAAACAAACGCATTATGTGTGTCATGAACTCAACACCGCGACAGGAGCTTCATATATAGACAGTTGCAGGGCATATTGTAGGTTAGATATGTTGACATTCAGGATGGATTATCTCTAAGTCGTGTGCATGCGTGTGCAGCACGTGATAGATTGTTGTCATAACGCGGAAGGACAGTGTTAATTCTGCTTTCTTTCTTTTTTTAACCCCAAAGCCATCGTTTAAAATTGACCCACGGCCACTTTTAAAATGTCAACGTTTTTAATAGAAACAGTATTTTCGACTCTAAAGTTATTTTGAGGTTGTAATTCCGAATTCCTTGCGTTTTTTAACAAGCCTCACATTTCGGAGAACATTGCAGACGATTTATTTAAATGCATTATAAATGGTTTATTTAATCGCCCCATTGCTTTGATAGATTTATAGCAGTGATTCTAAACTCTGGTTCAGTTAATACCAGATCATGAGATGTTAATGGAAATGCTCATTGAAAGTAAACAGAAGAGCGTATTAGGCTATTTAAATGCTTCAGTCTCTAAACGTAGAAACCATCTTGGGACAAACCAAATAAAACATTGACACTTATTGTAAGTATAAATCCTTTACATTCAAGATTTCTGTTCTACTTTTGAAGAGTGAAAAGCGGAGCTATATTTAGTTGTTTTGCGTGCTAATAGTTGGTGGCGTACGGGCATTATTGAGTGACCTGTTGGATTTACTCTGAGCTGTCTGGTAAGTGGACTTACCTTGAGCTTGACTATTTTCCACCCGAGGCTCTTCAGGGATGCCTGGCTGTCGGCCTGCACTGGCTCATTGGTCTGATTGTGCATTAGAATATGATCTCACTGAAGAGCCACAGTATTTGTGTCAGACATTAAACAAACAGAGGCCACGGACAAATTCAGAAAGTTATGTCGAATCTAATATTTTACATATAAATGTGTTGGCTGTGTTTGACTTGATCAGTGCTAACTTACCCGGTCGAGTAAAGCTCTACATCCGTCAGCACTTTTTTATTTACAGGCTCTAGTCTCTGTCATCACATTTACAAAACAAGGAAATTTGTCTCAAGGTCATGCTGTTCTTGTTCAGACTTGTAGACACAGTGTATTCTTTCATCTTATTAAATACTTCTTATGCGTCTAGGTAACAGGGACCTATCGACACAATATACCGGTGCAGTGTATCTATTGTGAAAATATATATTATACTTGTATGAGTATCACACACAAAACACACATTGAACACACAAATTAAATATCTTGTTAAATTGTACACATTAGAAATATAAACATGCTTTTATGAGGAACAAAATAAATAAATAATGTTTTTTTAAGTAAATCTTAAAAATTGTGCATTTATAAGTTTTACTTCAGCTAAAGATTTATGCATTATGCAGTAATTACCATATTCATTAGGGGATCTGTACTTTTTGTGTCTTCAGCACTTTTAATATTATACATTTGTATACGTTTAAGGCAATCGCCAGGCCTGTAATACTGAATGCATTTGAGCTTGACACAAATGTATGCTTTACATGAATAATTTTATATATCATTTTTCATTTTAATAGAGATAAAATACAAATGAAAGCATACATATATGAATGTTTCATTTTATATGCAATCTGTGAATTGTATCAAACTAACCATACAAGTTACAAATGGTATGAAATGTCCTCGCTGTGGGACATTTAAAGGCTTTTTCAATTCAATTCATTCAAGTCAACACATTTCATTCAACACTGAATAATTTTAATTAAAATAAAAAGTATAAACGTATTATATCTATTATTAATTAATATGGAATAATAATATTCTTATTTTATAATATGAATTGTGACATAATCATTATATAAAGCCAAACCCTGTGCACAAGTACATTTTGTCTGGATGGTGTCATCCTGTAGTAACATATAGTATCTTAAACTCATTGATAGCTACACCGAGAGATTAGAATGTACCTAATCGCATTACTGTCTCACATTTTAACCTGTCTCCATTCATGAAGCCCAGTCTTGGCCTTGGCTTTGACCTCTAGTTCTTATTGGGTTACAGTGTAGGACGGCGCTGGCACACTCACTTGGGGATGGATCACAGTGTACTAAGTCTGAGAAGTGAATTAAAAAGAGTAAAGAACTACACTTTTACAAGTTAAAAGCCCGCCTTGTGGGTTAAGTTTCTGCATTTTGCAAGACTCTGGATTTTATAACAACAATTTTTTTTCTAATCTCAATGGAATTTTCCACATTAAACATTCGCTAATTCCCAATATTCAGATCAGCATTTGAGATTATTGATTACAGATTATGAGTCAGCAGAGGGCACATGTTGTTAAGACATACTGGTCTGTACAGATCTCCACACCGTTTGGCTGGTTAGTTTGGTGATTAATTGCTGTTTAGCAGAGTCTTTCCTTTCATAACCTTGTATAATCCCATCAGTCACACTGCAGAGCCGTTTCTGCTTGTACGTATCCGGCTATGTACATTCTCTTCTGACAGTGTATTGATCCAATAAATAAGGTTTGTGATGTTTTTGAAAATTGATAGGACTTGGACTGGTGTCCAAAAGGTCGCCGGTTCGAATCCCCCCTACGACTAGTTCTACAACTAAGTGTCCTTGGGCAAGACACTGAACCCCACATGCCCCCCGGCGCCGCACTGTGTGGCTGCCCACTGCTCCGAGTTCGTGGCTGATCGGATGGGTTAAATGCAGAGAAAAAAATTTCCCCACTGAGGGACTAATAAAGGTTCAATTATTATTATTATTATTATTATTATTATTATTATTTAATTCCAGGTTCCTGTGAGAAGTAAGGAACAAATACATAATATATATATATAATATATTATATATATATATATATATATATATATATATATATATATATATATATATATATATATATATATATGATTTAATAAACAAGAACAATTAAGGCATAAAAGCTGCTTGATCCCTCCGGCTTTTTACCCAGTATGAGTTCTGGTTTTATTGTGATTTATGCCTTTGGGCGTATTTTCTTTTATCATTTATATATTTACACAGTATTTAGGTATTTTTACCAACATTTAATTATTAATGGTATTTTTTATTGTAATTTGTATTTCTTTTAAAGTGTTTTACAAAACAGTAGGAAGTGAAATTACATAATCGTATGGTTTTCACTGGCCATGAAAAGTGCCCCCCTCTTGCTCCATTTCTTTGTACGTTCTTCTGTTCTTTAAAACTTTTTCCATGCCCCATTTTCCACTGGTGATTTCCCTCGTGTAGGATTAAAGTGAGAGATTAAAGTCAAATCCTGATTCTGTGTTCTGAATCTCTACAAATCTATCACAGTAACATAATCCATTCTTATCAAATTCTCTCGTTATTTTAAAACATGTATATTATTTTATATTTCAGTGAGTGAGTTTGTTTGTACATCCACTAGGGACTGTTTAAAAAATGTGCTCTGCATTTTTACACACACACACATACACACACAAACCCAGAGCCGTGGGCAGCCTTAAGCTATGGCGTCAAGGGGGGCATGTGGGGGTCAGTGTCTTGCCCAAGGACACTACATTTTGTTGCGGTCCAGTGGTATGGATCCAAACCCGCACCACCTTGTAGCATGTCCAACTCCCTACCGCTGCACCACAACTGCCATTTACTTTTTACTGCACTTGTATTTCATCCTTTATTTAAAAAGCATAGTTTGTATTACCAAACAAGCAACATTCAGGTGTAGTTTAAACACTAAAATGACAATATCCTCCATGACTCTTTTTGTTCTCCAATTATTCTTTTGTCATTTTGTTTTCGGCTCTCAAAGTTCTGTTGTGAAAATATAATTCAGTTTAGGAAACTGTGTCCTGGACTTCCAATGTCTTCTTCAACGTTGTCTTAAAAACCATCATTACTGATCATTTCCCAGCTCTTCCTTTTCTACCTGTCTTTTTAAAAATGTACTCTCCACTGGGAAAGTCTGTAACCATAGAAACTAACACGCAACAAACAAACAGCATTGGCCATGTGAAACAGAGCTGACAGCAATGTTTCAAAAAAAAAAACACAACCACACACACACAAACAAATATTTTTTAGATGTACACAAACACACACTTATATTTTATAGCTTCATATTAAATTGTGATGTTTGAATTGAATTGAATTGAATTGAAAAATCCTTTATTAGTCCCACAGCGGGAAAATTTCAGTAATTTGCACAAGAACCTTATTGGTGCCACCTGTTCAGAAACTGTATGTTCTTCAGAAACTGCTTTGTTGAGATGCTAATTTTTCATTTAATGTTAATTAGTTTTTTTTTTATTTGTATTTGTTCAAAGAAAATATTTTCTATTATTCTATTTCATTGTAATAAACACCATCAGAACTCACTTAACCTTAACGGTTTTCCCTTATTTCTTCAGCTTCACGTTCTCCAGTGATCTCAAATGCTGTATATGATAATAAATGTAAGTAATACTTGAAAAAAAAAAAATATATATATATATATATTCGATAATCTCATTTAAACCGTACCCTGTGCTGCTCTGTCGCACTTTCATGACCCCACGAGTGCCTTTGATTTTCCAGCTTCTTGACTAACACATCCATGTCAGGGGAGAAAAACAGCTGAGACCCTCCACAGTTCTCCCTAGCCCACCCCTTCATCTCCACCACCACACTGTTTTTCAGGCCTGTACTTCCTCCCCTCCCCCACCGCCATTCGCTCTTTGTTCGTGTTCTGTCCTTTTCACTGATCCCGCCCAACACATTTCCCTGCACTCTGATTGGCCGATTCAATATTACAGGCGGGGCTACAGGCGGATCTGACATTTTCTCCGTTCGGTGCGAGATTACGGTCAGTACAAGGGCTCGGAGCGAAGAGGCAGCCACTCGTACGTTTCCAGGTCTTCCGTCCGTGTTAATCCTTTAATTTAATCCCTCCGACAAAAACACGCTGCCTAATCCTGAATAAGAAACATTCGACGTGGTCGATTCTCGTCACAAGAGCGTTTGAAATATAACAGCGTTCGCTTCGTGCCGTCCTTCCTGTTTTTTTGTTTGTTTATGTACGACAGTGCTGTACGAAATCACCTCGAAGATAATCGAAATATCCAGACGTTATTCGGGCAAACGGGAGGAATAGAGAATACGAGGTCGTTTCAGCCTTTCCGTCTACCGACACGTTTGTTGTGTCCTGCTGGACCAGGAACGCAAGTCTAATGCCCCCGGAGGATGAGCCCAGCCATCGAGGGGATGCAGACAGAGTCGGAGGGGTTTTTGGGGAAAGGGGTTTTGCTTGAACCCTTCGTCCACCAGGTTGGAGGACATTCGTGTGTGCTCCGCTTTGGAGAGCAGACGATATGCAAGCCCCTCATCCCCCGAGAGCACCAGTTTTACAAGAGCCTCCCTGCGGCTATGCGGAAGTTCACGCCACAATACAGAGGTTAGTAACAATATGCTTTTATAATATTGTAATTTCTGTATTTTCCCATATGTCTGTAACTTTCATACGTTTTCCAATCGCACTGGCATGTTTTTATGCTGTCAAAACAGCATCGTCCTAGTTACATTGACAGTCTGGCCGTTATGGTGCGTTTGCGTGTTTGTCCTCAAGGGGGCGACATTGTAAACACCTGTTTTAAAGGGAGGTTAGATATTAATTTTAATATTTGTATAGTGCTGTCCCTTTAAAGCATGATATTCCAATGCACGTCGAGGCGAATACAAAAGCAGAATAATTTGATGGTTTTCACGAGGATACCAGCATTTCTTGCGAAGATGTAGGCTCGTTTCTGGCCTTCCTGAGTGGAAAAGAACTCAAAACCTGCTCATAGGCTGATAACAGAACTGCGTCCCACACAAGTCTTTTGTTTTCACGTTTTGCTGTGTTTGCTGGAAATGAACAGGTTTTGCTGGCTGTGATTCATCTGCATCTTTTTTTCCCTATGGTGTCTGGATGAAACACGCAGCATCATGTACTTCCAAAGCATGGGTTTACATGACGCAGACCACTCAAATGGCAAACTTTCAGTTATATTTAAATTTCACTGAATTGGCAGAAATGTCGTGAATTAAGAGTTTAAGAAGAGGAATGCTCAACCTTTCAATGACTTTTTATATTACTTTCACTTTCACTCTCAAATATTTAGGGGTGGCTAATCGCTATAATAACTGCGTTATTTCATTTCGGTGAATGATATTCGTAACAAAGGCGAGAGCCGTGTAAGAATGTGTTGACTTGTGTTGGAACGTTTTATTTTTACTCTGCATTTTTCTAACTCTTGTAAAGTGACATTTTTTTTGTAATTTCACTGGTTCTGTGAGATTTTTGTGAGCGTGGTTTGGCAATGTCCTTGACTCTGTCTCGCTGCAATGTGGTTTGAGATTTGTCAATAAACACGACTCGTTTCATCACATCTTTTGTGTCGCGTCTTTTATTTTTTCACTCTAGAAAAGCGATCTGTTAGTCATGCTGATGTCTTTCTCTGCTCGCTCCCCAGCTCTGTTTGTTCTCCTGCTTTCTTTCTTGTGCCAGTACTTCTATCCCGCCTGTGTTTTGTGGACTGTGATTTCCATCAGGTTAGGAGCAGCCCTTTCTGTCGACTCAGTAGGTTTTGTTAAAGACTGACGAGCTTTTAAGCGCAATAAAGGGAAGCGGGTAAGAAATTACCGGGACGGTTTACATCGGCCTGACTACTTCCTGTTT
Organism: Paedocypris micromegethes; assembly: GCA_028031935.1. Lineage (NCBI taxonomy): Eukaryota > Metazoa > Chordata > Actinopteri > Cypriniformes > Paedocypris > Paedocypris micromegethes. Next base: position 27,078,698 of record CM051495.1, on the reverse strand, counting down.
GTTGAAGTGCGTTTGAAATGTGTGCGTCTGGCCTCACTGGTTTCTGTCTCTTGCTCACTTTCTCTGCAGGTGTGGTGTCTGTGAGTTTCGAGGAGGATGAAGAAGGGAACCTGTGTCTTATTGCCTACCCTCTGCACAGTGAGCTCGGCGACCTGGAGAACGTGGGTCCATCGGCCGACCTGGAACCCAATAACAAAATGAAGTGGGTCGGTAAGATGCTGCTGGACAATGAGGCCTACAGTAAAGACAGGTCTCGTCACACTCGGAAGGATAAAGATAAGAGGTAAGGGCACGGCAGTGACTTCTCTCAAATCCCCTGATGGTTAAACTAGGCCACTGAGAATCCTGGAAACTTGAGATTAGTCTTTAATGTGGCAACAACACAGCCGCCAATAAGAAACCTGTTGGGAACAACTGGCAAATTTTCGTACATGAGCCAACCTTTTTATTTTATTAGAGTACGTGGTTGTAATACAGTATTGGTAAATGTCTAGGTGTTTTAATTAATTGAAAAGCAAAATTTTAATTACAACTGAATATTGAGTATTTTTTAAATTAGGGTGCTGAAAATAATTAGCTGAATAAATTGTCATTAAATCATTTGCATGTGTTTTTTCATATTAAAATGAAATATGAAATGCACATTTTGCAACAATTGTTTCTAAAAGCAAGATGAAATCCTCGAACATGTTGTAATTAAAAAATAAGCACAATTGATATATGTGGAAACCAAATATTCAACAAAAAGCACATTTAAAAAGCTATTATTATAATCCCTGCCTTTGAGCATAGTGGGTTTTTTTTAGACCACTCAAGAGTGTAAGGGCTCTTTGTGTAAAGGGTCCATAGAACAATACTTGTCCGTGTTCTTCCGCTCCGTACATCTGACTCATTGAGAGCGGGACCGTCCCAGCATGCTTGTCCTCATGAGGAGACTCGGAGTGCGCTGACCCACTGAGTGTCCAGATGGGACCAACAGATGCATTCTCAACTCCTGGCTGCCCGATCTGTGTAAAATATGAGTTTGAGCCAAGACTTTCGCATGGGGTTATGTAACCACAGCGCGGCTCAGTGACTTGGATGTGACCTCAGAATCACCGGGGAAGGGGTGACGGCGCAGAAGTCAGCCTTTGTTCTCGATGAGGAGATTTAGAACCCCAAGAATAAAAGAATAAAATCTGTGAGAATCTCTCTAGTGAATCACATGAAATTCTAGGAATGTGCACATATTGTAAGTTATGTAAAACATTAAAGACATACTTGAATATAATCTGCAGCCAAGTATTCCGGGAAAAAAAATGTAATTCCAATAATACTGATGATACAGTTTTGATAGAAAAATAAAAATGAATAATAAAAGGGTATGCATGCATGTACTTTTATAGTTTAATTTAATCAGGTATACATTTAATTTATAAATTGTAGTATTTTTCATTTTATTGGCTAATATAAACAAACATTTATTAAATATTATTCAAGTCGATCTTCCAGAATTAAAATCTGATCAATGGTACATTAAAAAAGGAAAATTAAAAAGTATTTTTAAAAGGTTATATCATATCTATATATATATATATATATATATATATAGTTGCGGTAAAATATATAAATAATAAAAAGAATAAAAAATGTATAAATTCAAATAAAAAAGATTTTTTCTAATTAAATGTTTCTAAGCTTTCTAGTTGTTTTTTTTTATTCTAACTACCTGATTATTTTAGGTGTCATTCTGTGTATGGCACACAGGAAAATGAGCACGAAACGTGAAAAAAGATTTCAAATCTGAGGCACCATCATGTCAGTTACAAACAGTGCAGGAAAGGTTACACGCCGGAGTCGAATAATTAGACTTAAGAGTTGCTCCGAACTTTAATAAAACATGGACTGTTCTATTCAGTTGTGTAGTCTGATCTAGCGGGCGAGAGGCGATCTGTCTGTGTTGGCTGACCCCCGTCTGTCCTCTTCTCCCCCAGTGTGAAACTGGAGGAAGAGCTGGAGTGGCTGAAACAGGCCGAGGTGTTCTACTACAGCCTGGAGAGTAGCAATGCCACCGGCCCCCAGATAAAGCACAACCCCTGGAGCCTCAAGTGCCACCAGCAACACCTGCAGAGGATGAAGGAGAACGCCAAGCACCGCAACCAATACAGTATCCTTCACATTCAGCCCCAGCGGCGTGTGGGAATTATTTATAAAAAAATGTATAAATGCCTCGTTGTTAAATCTAAACAAGACAATGCAGGAAAGAATTGCAAGGGGAGTAAAAAAATTCTTAAAACTTAGGGGTAATCAAAAGATGCTGTTTCAGTAAATCATCAACGGTGGCCAACCAATTGTCAAACAGTAACTGGTTTTGTCGCTATGGTTACTGATTTTTTTCTTTCAGTTGCTTGTGTCTTCTAACACAGTCAGTCAAAAATAAAAGTATAAAACAAGGATAAATAGAAAAGTAGAACTAGAGAAGAACAGGAGTTTGCTTAAAATGATTAATACATATTAATTAATAAAAGAAAATGTATCTATTGTGAGGAAAATGTGGGGGTAATTTTGTTTGTGTTGTGTTCGTAGAGTGTAATTCTTACCCCTGTTTTTTTTTTTCATTAAAAACATAAAACAATGTTTTCTAATTATATTAATTGTTTGATATTAATGAATATTAGTTAATGATTCCTATGAACAGTTTATTTTGTTTTTTTTTTATCTTTGTATACTGATTATACTAAATGATTAATATATTTATTTATAATAGTACTATAATTTAGTACTATTTAATATATATGTATATTTGATATATAATATTTTTCTATTTTATTTATAATTTAAATGTATTTAAATTATACAAATATTTTTATAGTATTTTTAATACAAGTGCTTTTATTTTTTTAAATAAATGCAATATTTTTTATTGCATTTAGAAATAAAAAATGCAAATAAATTTGGGACTGCAAATAAACACATTTATATTTTAATAAGTGCTTTTATCTTCTGTCAAAGAAATTAAATATTATTTAAAAATTCATTAAAAATATAAAATGCAATTTTTTTTAATTTTTAAATAAAAAGCTCAGTTGTCTGGCAGGCAAAAGGTGGACTCTGAATTTTCCTTAACCCAGCACGTCTCATCAGAATTCATCCTGTTGGAAAACCTGACGTGGCGGTACACGGTTCCGTGCGTGCTGGATCTGAAGATGGGCACGAGGCAGCACGGAGACGACGCCTCGGAGGAGAAGAAGGCCGTCCAGATCCGCAAGTGTCAGCAGAGCACTTCCTCCAGCATCGGCGTGCGTCTTTGCGGCATGCAGGTCATCTCGGCTCCACCTCTTCCTGTCTCACCAGATGGAAAAAAAACCGTGTTATTAATGGTCTGTTCCTGCCCACAGGTTTATCACTCAGACACCGGGCAGTTGATGTTCATGAACAAGTACCATGGACGCAAGCTGACCCTGTCTGGCTTTAAAGAGGCCATCTTCCAGTTCTTCCATGACGGGCGGCGCTTACGGCAGGAGCTGCTTTCTCCGGTGCTCCGGCGGCTCCGAGAGATGCAGGCGGCGCTGGAGGCCTGCGAGAGCTACCGCTTCTACTCCAGCTCGCTCCTCATCATCTACGACGGACACCCACTGATGTCACGACACCCACCAGAGGAAGGGCTGTCTGAAGAAGACGAGGAGGAGGATGAAGAAGAAGAGGAGGAGGAAGAAGAAGAGGAGGAGGAGGAGGAAGAGGGAGGTGCTTTCGGGTTCCCTCACGGTGCCGCGGCGAGCAGTAATAGCGGCGCTTGTGGAGGCGGGGCCAGCTCGGCTCTAATCCGTCACGTGACCCGGTCAGACAGCGGCCCGGCGGTGGACGTCCGCATGATTGACTTTGCGCACACCACGTGCAGGCACTACGGCGAGGACAGCGTGGTGCACGAGGGCGAGGACAGCGGCTACATCTTCGGCCTGGAAAACCTCATCACCATCGTTTCACAGCTGGAGGACCACAGCACAGATTAAACCATCGCTCCACTCGAGCTCCAGCAGGGAAATGCAGTTTGTTGCTTCTTTTTCCCCCTTTTTTCTGTTTTCTGTCCCTACCAGTGTCTTGTTTTGCTTTTCATTTGTTCCTTTTTGTGTTTTTGTGCTCATAGTGGATTAAAAAAGGGGTGCGAGACTAACATTGAGACCCTCAACATCTGTCTTCTCTGTGTTTGGTAGTTTTACCCCCTGTCCTGACAGTCTGTTACCGACATTTACGCTGTCCCCTGTTGGTTTATTTATTGAGTGAAGAAACTGCTTTTTAGTGACAATGGAAGCCATTTCTGTCGTTTCTAGAGAAGGTTCTGAGTTCCAGTCCCAAATGCTCTTTGTGTAATGAAGGAACCGCCGCTCAGAAGCAACATCTCTTGCACCTTCATCTTTTGTAAAGAGACCGATATATTCAGACAGTTAGTTGACATACAGAGACGTAAAGCTTTATTTATTTGTTCTATTTCCTAAATAAACTAAAAGAAAAGAAAAAGAGTGGAGACACAAAGACTACATTCCATGTTAATGTTACAATAATGATATGAATTAATATTGTTATTTGACATGTCCATATACCTCTTATATCTGTTGTACACGGTATGTTGGAGGGAAAAAATAAAAAAATGTTTGTGGTAAAGTCTTGTCTTGGCACTGATTTTTTTTTAAACCGCAATCGGTTCTTGAAATATGATTTAAAAAAAAAAAAAAAAATA